>CM024244.1:50378081-50911190 GCA_013421045.1 Propylea japonica | reverse complement strand
TAGGCGCGTTCCATTAGTTCTTACAGGTCATTTCTCGAGAAATTCCGAGGCAAGAACAGGTGACCTCGACTTGGAAGTCCTGCACATACCCGAGCCAATATTTCGTCCAAAACAATAGTAGGCTGCGGTTTTGTGTTACACACCGCAGGATGTTCGAATTGGAATTTATTAGACTAGACTGGAAACCAGTTAGGGTTGATGGTCACAGAGCTTAATTTATCTCTCGGAATAAATATGAACAGGCTGCCGTTGAAATTATATAAGATAAAATTGTCGGACAGTTACATCAATAAATTCGAATTTATAGCGTCACTTTCGCAATATGTCTTGTTCTGTTTGCGTCCCTGCATGAAGACGAGTCGAGCACACGAATGTCATTATGCGCGTACATTTTCGCATTACCATACGCTTAGGACTATGAGGTTGGCATCATTGGATCGATGGTTCAGTAATTTCTGTGCGGATTGATCCTTACTGTTTTCGATGGTTTGAACTGTACTTTATGAGTTTCGATTTTTGTATTATCTACTAGCTGGCACGGCTAACATTATCGATTGAAATATATTCTGGGGGGATTCTGCATTTCTTAAAAACTTCTAAGAAATGGCTAACATTGTTTTGCCATTAATCTACAATATTTGTAGAAAATAAGTCTTCTACTCTTTTCTCAGTAATGTCATATATTCTTTTCCTAAAAAATATGGAAAAGAAGAGAATTTGGCTCAATGTAAATATGTGGTTCATTGAGCCGAGAAAATTATGTGAAACATCTTTATAACTTGTATGCAGATCTTTCTGCGCTAAAGCTGGAGCTTTCTTTACTTCTTCAACATAGAGTAGGTTCCACTAAGCGATCACAACGACCACGCTCACGCTCACGCTCGTTCCCGTTCCACTAGCTTGTCACAAGTCGCGGACGTGTTTTGACGGTTTGCATGGGTGTTTGATTTTGTTAACCTCTAAAGAGGAACGGATGACAGTTCTCCTAAACGCTCACGTCGACCACCGTCCTGACGTGGGTCTCCGTGGGCCTTTGCGGGCGAAATTGACGACGTCACAAACACTCGCGTGAGCGTTGCGGTCGTTCAGCGGAATGTAAACATGAGGCGTTTGGGCGTTGTGATCGCCAAGTGGAACCTACTGATAGGCATTCAAAGATAACATTGAACATGCGAGGGCACACCAGAAATTATAAGTAAGATTTTACAGAAGCCAATAAATCCAAGCAAAGCTAGAGACAATAAGTAGTGGAACTGAAAAAATAAAATCTCTACTTCTTAACATAGGTACTCAATAACATTAAACATGAAAGGGCACACCAGAAATTATAAGAAATATTTTACAGAAGCCAATAAATGCGAGCAAAGCTAGAGACAATCCGAAAATAAACTAGGACTGAAAAAATAAATCCATAAAATATTTGGTTATGTTATGGATACGACTATAATTTCAAATTCTAAACCTGATGTGTTCTTAACCTTAGAACCCGGGTCCGTGATCCGAGTAGATCTGTCACGTGATCCAATGAGTTTCCGAAAACGCCAATATTCTCTTCGCCCACCACAGAAAAGTGTACATTTGTCTTTTTCTTGTATGGTGTGCTTGGCAACTGCGCAGAATATCGGGCAGTGTGTATCGGTCATTATTAAGTCCTGTTGGTGAAATGAAGAGAAAAACGTTATGTGTCAAGGCCCGACGAAGAGTTGAAGGTATCAATTATCATCACCGACCACCTCCTGTCTCGACACTTTGATAAAATGCATTTAACAGGCACGGTTGCCGATCTGAACGCCAGATAATCCCATATTATAGCCGACTTGAAGGAGCCCAAGAAAATCTCTCGTGATTATCGGTTGTAGTACGTCCCATCGCACTTTTTGTGCAGATATTTTGAAAGTTCATTCGGAGCAGCGTAGAGAAACTTTAATTTCGAATAATTGTTTTTCTATGCACGAGATGGTTTTCACAGTTGGCAACTCTGAATTCAATCCATAGAAAATGGTTGATGACATCATGGTTGGGTGGAATTCTATGGTTGACCATAACGAATAAGATTCAGAGAACCATTCGAATTGACATCGCTGAAAAGAACCAAAGAAATGAATAATTTCCAACAATATTATCTAGTCAAAGATGTCATAGCCATACCAACTTATCACCCATCTTCTTACCATGTCGGTCTCGCAAGATGGCAGATAAAGCGCCGAAGACAGAAATTGAATGGACAAGAGCTATTTATTCACTCGAAGAAATGATATAATTGCAATTTATTGTCGCAATACGAATCGCTGATACGTATGAACTACTGCGTATTTCACATTATAGAACAATAAATTCGATATGCGATTCGATGCCCACCGTCTATGGTCAGGAATGTTGGTACAACTGTTTCAGATTAAATGCTTCTTTCCGGCTCTATTATGTGGATTCTCCGGACAACGGATTGTAAAAAGAACCATCAGATTGTTCTCGGAACCAGTGAGATGGCCGCGCTATGTTAATAAGTTCGAATTCGTCGAAAAAAATCAGCAGGATTGCCAACTTTTAATTTCGAAAATTGGTTGTCCCGAAATTGGGGAAAAATGATATGCTACAAACAGAAAAAGCTCGTTATTACCTCATTGGCTCATTATATACTAAATTCAGTAATTTATGTGGCTTGGGCAATTGTAAAATGCCAATTCAAACCGGTTGTGGCAAAAACAACCTAATGCACGTTGTGTGGAGACTCATGCGTCATAAACCGAGACAGTTATGTTAATTGAAGCAGAAAAAGTTGGTCGTAAGATGAGAACAGAACGTATATTCTTGTCCGCATACCGACTTCCGGTCATTTCAGCCGTTTTGATTTGATTTTAATTTGTCTCATACGAAATGTGGAATATATTAAACGTTAACATTGAAATTATACCAGTTCTGTGACATCTATGTCATAGTAAATAACGGCGTAGAGAATTCATCACATCCACTGACATATGAATTTGAATATAAACTCTTTTCGATTCTATGCTCATTGCTCATGGACTGATATCTCAATAGGGGCGTTCGACATCGGCATCGGACTGGTCGGATCGATCTGAACCGTTCGTTTGTTACATTCGGATTGAGGGGAGTACACATCTAGACCGTTTGGCATAAAAATCTGAGCAATCGGATGTCGATCTTTTCGCTCGGTATATTTCGACGGATCAAAGCGATTTATCCATAGAGTTTTATGTTTTTTATATAATTTTTCGTTTTATATGTTGAGTTTCCTGATCCGACAACGGATATATTGAAAAATTCTAATACTTATCAACACTTTTATTCTTCTGTTTTCATTTATTCATTAAAAACCTAATTAATTCATTGAAAATTTTCGATATAGCTATCGTAGTTATGAATGGTCAGGAGGAGATATTGCTTTCTCGTTTCTTTTTCGTGTATTTAATCAAGATCTTTCGTACAACTATCGCCGTAGTGAACGACCAGAAGAGATATTGCATTCCTCGTTTCCTTTGCATTCAGTGCCTTTGCACCTAATTATTTAATCGAGATTTTACGGTAGAGCTACGAAAGGGTGAAAGTATCGTTAAAATATGAGCATATTTCCCAAAACAGTGATCTTTGAAATCTCAAAATCTATGAAAGTAGAACAGAGCAGTATGTTATGTGGCAGATGCTCTGTAATGTTCGTTTATATTCGCAGATATTATAGATTAATCTGTACGATCTGTGGTCACGTGACTAAAATATCCGTCTGCTCGCGGAGGTCAATGCCGAACGGGCGTAATGTCTTGGTGAGACAGAAATTCTATGGACAGATTCACAGAGTTGAATGAAATCCTGTACTCGCATCAAAGAAATGCAGAATGTTTTCCAATTGTCGTGTGACAGATCCATAGAATAACGTTCAAGTTACCATAGAATACCGTCGAACGGCAAGGAAAGTTCTTGCAATTGGACAACGATCGGCCGTTCGACATTTCGCGAAGAGGCATGTTTTCGAATCCGTTGATCTTTCCAGGTAATCCTCGGTATATACGGCCGGCTACTTAATAAATTAGTAGTCGACAGGACAACATGTGTAGCCGTTTGCATCGTGAGCATTCTAATCCATTACAATTTGTTTAATCGTTTATTTTAATTGTCTCAGGTACTAGAATCTGTTTGTTTTTATTGATTGCGTTCGAACCGGATACCTAAATGTCGCATTGCAACAACGCTTTTAAACGAGAATTACTGTTATACATGTGACTTTGGACGAACAGGAGTTCTAATTCCTCGTTCGTCTAAAAATTACGGGTACCACTTTTTCTCTACTTCCTTCGGATCTCCATCAACGGTAAGCTGTGATTATTGGCTTTTTGTTCTATGCCATCAGCCACAGAATTAATTTATTAAATTATCTGTGTTCGGGTCAGCACAAAAAGACGAAATGATACGATTTCTTCGATATTTTCCACATCTTCTCACGTCAACCAGAAAATATACTGGTTCGTTCTATTTATCACAAAGATAGAAAAAAATAGATGTCTGTGTCTGAGGGCTAATTTTCATGAAAACTTAATGGTGAAAATCTCACTTGAACATCTATGACCGTTGTACAGTTACTGGGCGTTTCTCGACAATGTGCATTACTGCTAACTTTTCTTCTGGTGAAAATTTTCTTTTTTTGTGGAAACATTATTTCGAGTACTTTTCAAGTAGAATCAAATGACGTCAATTATGTTTTTGGCAAATTGACATTTCATCAGATTTTCTTATGAAATTTTTATTCAATTGGGGCACCCTATGAATTTTTACACACTTCAATGGAGCTTGCAAAAACAATTCCAAATATACAGGGTGTCCCGGAAAACGTGGGAAAGTTCTCGGATTCACATAGAACATAAAAAAATAAGATGACAAGTTCCTATAATTTTTTTTTCCTAGCGGCCCTCCCTACGAAGATACGACCTCCTAAATGACGCCACTGGAAATCCATTTTAGTGGAATAAGTTTCAAACTACTCGATATAATTTGATGAAAATTCGATATGATTAAAAGTATTGAGGACCTCTTAAATCACCGCACTCAAATTCCAATTAGCTTGTTCAGTTTACCAGGGGCGGACTGGGTTGTACATTTTAATGCTTACATTTTTAACTAAAAAAAACAAATTTGGTTACCTTGAACATTATGCTAAAGAAAAGGTACTCTTGTTCAGTGTCTATAAAATGAACCGTTTTCGAAAAAAAAAATGAAAGAAGTAAGTAATTGAAATTAATTCCACAAAAATGAATTTCCAGTGGCGTCATTTAGGAGGTCGTATCTTCGTAGGGAGGGCCGCTAGAAAAAAAATTATAAATTATTATATAATTATATAACTTGTCATCTTATTTTTTTATGTTCTATCTGAATCCGAGAGATTCCCCACATTTTCCTGGACACCCTGTATATAGCATAATTGATATTTTTCCGAAGCAATGCTTGAGATATTCAACTTTCAAATTTGTATGTCTAACAAAAGTAAGCATATCAGTTAAGCTATTTATTAAAAATTTTTATTTCGAGCCCTATTGATATGAGTAAAAATATATAGGGTGTCCATTTAAGTAAAATATTTCGTAGGAAAATTTGATGAAATGTCAGTTTGCGAAAAAAACAACGTCAATGGATTCTACGTGAAACGTTCCTGAAATAATGTTTTCGCAGAAAAAGAAAATTTACATCAGAAGAAAAGTGACAGCCATATTTCGAAAAAGCACATTTTCGAGAAAAACCCGGTAACTATGAAACAGTCACAGATATTCACTTGTTGTTTTAACTATTAACTTCTTAAAAAAATTGGTTCTTCGACTTCGACATCAGTATTTTTCTATCTCTTTCAGAAATAGGACTTTCCATTCGAAAGTGTCGAATTTGGCCCACCCTGTACAGGGTGGGCATATTTCGATGTTTTAGCACTACAACTTTTAAACCAGAGGAGATAGACAAAATCTGATCCCCACTTCTCGATCTCTTTTTCTGAGAAACTAACAAGAGTAGTATTCATTTTGGCTACCTTCTTTTGTTTTCGAGTTATAAGCGAAAATTGGAAAAGTGGCAATATCGAAAAAAATTCATATGTCCGCTAATATTGATGATAGAGCTCTGAAATTAAAACATTATACAGGCACTTTTTTACGTAGAATCCAGTGGCGTACTCGCCTTTTTTGCACCATTTCTAATTACGGAGCTATGGCCCAAAGTTATGTTTTTTTATGGAAACACTAGATTTTTGTGGCATTTTCTAAAAGCTTAATTTGTTCTGATTTCAAAAATATATAACATTGTATGGTTTGTATCAATATGAGCATAGAAAATGGTCAAAACCTATTTTCATCTGAGTCTCAATATTTTCTATGGTTTCAACTGTTGATGAGCACAGAAAAATGGAGCTTCCTATAACAAGAGCAGTCTCCTTCCGTCAATCTCATTATTTCTATGCTTTCAACTAATTTCTCCAAATTCGAACATGGATATATTTCATAAAAACTTATATCTTGAAATGGATTTGGAAATAACAAAAAAATCCACATGATCCTCTGTTTCAATCGATATACTTAGTTATAATGAGATGGATGCAAGAGAATATTTTTATTGCACTCCAGAATAAATACGCACAAGTGCTAAGTAGTCTATATCAAATCGCATATGAAATAACGCATATAGATATGATTGAAGTTATCAATTCAATTAGAAAAGTAATAAAGGAAACATATTTTTCAATACCTAATAGTGATTACAATAAAAGGTCAGTAGGTTATAATTAAGATGTCTTATTTTAGACATCTTAGTTATAACTTAGAATGATGGATCAAGTTTCACAGCAGTCCATCTTGGAGAAATTGAGTAAAGAGCATAGAAATGAAAAGAATACTGGAAAGATATTGTGGTAATTATATGATGCTAAATTTTTCTGTGCTCATCAACAGTTGAAACCATAGAAAATATTGAGACTCAGATGAAAATAGGTTTTTGGTCATTTTCTATATTCATATTGGTACAAACCAATGTTATATATTTTTGAAATCAGATAAATTAAGCTTTCAGAAAATGCCACAAAAATCTAGTATTTCCATTTAAAAAACATAACTTTGGGTCGTAGCTCCGTAATTAGAAATGGTGCAAAAAAGGCGAGTACGCCACTGGATTCTACGTAAAAAAGTGCTTGTATAATGTTTAAATTTCAGAGCTCTATCATCAGTATTAGCGGAGATATGAATTTTTTTTCGATATTGCCACTTTTCCAATTTCCGCTTATAACTCGAAAACAAAGAAGGTAGCCACAATTGAATACCACTCTTGTTAGTTTCTCAGAAAAAGAGATCGAGAAGTGGGTATCAGATTTTGTCTATCTCCTCTGGTTTAAAGTTGTAGTGCTAAAACATCGAGATATGCACACCCTGTACAGTGTGCCCAACCCATCGGTCCAATAGACATTTGCCTAGGGAAAACATATCTGTACGTCTTCGTGTGCATAGTTTAGTCAAATATGGTAAGTAAACATCAGAGGAAAAAGAAGAGGAAGTTGGCATACCTGTCGGGCAATCGCAGGTGTAAGTGTGTTTGTCCCTCTGATGACATTGACCACCATTCAGGCACGGACTAGGATCGCAAGGGATGTACTCGCTCTCGCAGTTCTGACCAGTGTATCCTTCCTCGCATGTGCACCTAAGAAATAAAAATAACAGCAAATTAATCTAGGGAATTATTTTTTAATTATGTTCATACTCTATGGTTTCATAAATAATGATTTTGGTAAATAAACAAGTTATATCACAGAGGTATCTAATATAAATTTTACAACCTGTACGTGACATTAAATTGATAGTAGTAGTGAGACCACTTTTAAGAAGATCAATATAATAGGTAGATTAGTTGAATCGGTAGATCAATTGAACCGGTAGAACAGATGAACGGTGGGTCAATTGAACCCGTAGATCAGATGAACTGTAGGTTAGTTGAATCAATAGATCAGATGAACGGTAAGCCAATTGAACCGGTAGTTATTCTGAAACTAAAACTATTCCACAGAAAGAAATCAACAATATGAAGGTGAGCAAAGAACACCAGGAAAATAAGAGAGCGCCAGTGCAACTCTTCCATATTTTTGTCTAATTCTTTCTCAGTAATAATTTTTTTTTGATTAAGTGAATTTTGAGAGTCGGGCCAGTAAATTGTGTACAATAAGTTGTAGTCCGTTCACGAAAGGTTGAGCCGTCGGTTGGCCATGAAATTTTGACATATTCCACTGTGTATAGTCCGTTCACGAAAGGTTGAGCACATAGTAGGCGTTTTTTTATTTATCTGAAGTTAGCAGTATTTGCTGTCATAACGTAAAATAAAGTCAACGTTGCCGAATGTAACTGGCCTCGTTCGACGAGATTGCGAGTTATCAGACAACTCTATGCAATATTGACAACATTGCGTATCAATCTGACAAGAACATAACCTAAATTTTAATATACACAGTGGAATATGCCAAATTTCCATGGCCTACCGACGGCTCAACCTTTCGTGAACGGACTATGTATTGAAATTTTAGGTTATGCTGTTCATTTTCTTGTCAGATCGATACGCAATGTTGTCAATATTGCATAGAGTTCACTGATAACTCGCAAGCTCGTCGGATGAGGCCAGGTACATTCGGCAACGTTGACTTTATTTTACGTTTTGACAGCAAATTCTGCCAACTTCAGATAAATGAACAAACGCCTACTATGCGCTCAACCTTTCGTGAACGGACTATAGGGTGTGTTTGTCATAATTAAGTTTTGAAGCAACTGATATATTGATCATATGCTGTGTTTCAACTGTTATTCACTAGTTCAAAATTGGTGGTCTTGTATGGCAATTTATCAAGGTTTTTATTCGTTTTTTTTTAAATATTTTGATGTTTTTTTCAGGTCTTCTTGAATTATATTGAAAATTTTCGGTGCTAGATATTTGAAACTTCGTTGGCCTACACTTTTGTAGCATCTTTGTGGTTTGTGAGTACGATAATTTTATTCAGATTGTGTATTCATGTTGTAAGATTACAACAGGTATATGGATAATTGACAACAAAATGTTACATCCACATATTCTGTGGTCCAAAGCTAACTTACAACAACGCAAATATCTACTTATAGAGACATATACATTTCGAAGAACAAGAGTTCTGAGTCTACTTTATGGGGTAAGATCGAAATCTTTTGTATGGATACGCCTTGGGCTGTACCGTACCCAGTTACCGTCGTACAGAAATCTACGTACAGATTTACTTCGAACTCTTCCTTCCTCTAGCTAGAAGACCGTTACAGAGTCACGTACAATTTGTACATTTACATTGTTAATTCTAATTAATGCACGTTGCACATTTGCCCCCTCTTCGGGCGTGGTGATGAATTATTTCTCTTCAATAAATCTCATTTGACACAGAAATCTTATTTTTTTTGTTTTCTTAATTTATCGATACGGTTCATAGAAAATGAATAAGATCCTCAGATCAAGATGAGACATACATAGGCTTGAGTTCTTGTGTTAACTGAACTTTATAAGCCTTAAGACCCAAATCTTTATGCAAAATACGGTGTAATGACGCCTGTGGAATACCTTATTCCAAAAAACGACGAGGAATGGAAAAACCTTGGTTTTCTTCAACACTTTCGGCTACAGCAGCAATATTCTCGGCTGTTCTTGAGCGACGTGCACGGGTTTTATCTTCACATCACTAACTTGTCCCAACAGCTCGAATTTTTCCACCAATTTAATCATTGCGGTCCGACAAGGTGCTTCATGACGACCCAAAAAAAGTTCTACCTTTACGAACCGTCTCTGCCAAATTTTAACCATTTTTATAGTGAATTTTAATTTCAATGCGTTCTTGAAGCGTGTATCGTTCCATTTTTATTAATGGCGTAGTTTCTACTTATCAAATGTTAAAAAATGACTATTCAAAATAACACCAATTATTGAAAAACCCTTTATTTCCTAAATGAATTCCTATTTCTTTGTAAATCTGATCCTCAAATCAATTTCATTGATATCGCGTTTGGGGCCTATCTAAGTGTTTTATTGTTCTTATTTACGATCCAACACTTCTCGAAACTCTATGCTTCGAAACGACATTAAAGAAGGGATTCAATGACCTTCATGAATAAAGGGGAGACAATAATGAAATTATATAGTTCAGAAGTAATTACAACTAAAACACTACAATTTCACATTATTATCGAGTATAAGGAACAATTATAATGAAAATGTTAATGAATTCATTCAGGGAGTTCGCATAAACTTTTTCCAGCATTGACCATAGACACATCCGGTCTGTATAGTGGAAAAGTACCAACAAAGATTATGATAACCGAGTTATACATTTATAACATCATCTGAACAATGTTCAACATAACCCAACAGAGAAATTTCATACACTAACAGGCACAATAAACCTCTCACCTAAAATTTTGTTGAAGTTTTCGTAATTTTTTACTGATTTCAATTATTTCTACCCCAAACTGTAGAACAATTCTTTGGTGATAGACAACCTCCCGAAAAGTTTTCCTAGAACGTCGATAGCATAATTATACAGGATAGAAAGAGACTATGTTTTCATGAACTTATTTCTTAACACCGTTTGGAACGGCTATCAACATTTGTGGAAAACTTCTATGAAGTTTGTTCTAATATCAAAGAATTTATCTAGTTATCTGCTCGTGAGTGTATTATTATTGATTATAATTTTGGTTGACAACACTGAATACTATTCTCTCTATGGTTGAGATTCCTTCAGTCGAGGAACATAGACAAATCAAGCTAAGCGATACGCCCTCTGGTGACGATCTGAGTAACCTTTAATATTGACATGATTCTTTTATTTTGCGTTGTGTTGTCGTGACTTATGTCAATATTCAACATTATTAATATTTTTTTTAGTATAATTCATTCAAATCGTTATTGTTCAGTTCCTCAGTGTTCTTCCTGAGAAGAAAAAATCCAAATAATATACATTTCCATGTCTTTCCTCAAGCTAGGGATGAATTTCGTGTTTGGGTAGAAGGGAAATCGAGAAGTAAAGTAACAAAGTGTTGATGGATCGACGAAAAGCGACTGAAACTTAAAATCGGTAAACCACCCACAGGAAATATGAAAGTTTGCTCCTTGCATTTTGTAGATGACGATTATTTTTATCGAGGTAAGTATACGGATTACAGAAAACTTGTAGGTTATACTAGAATCATGGGGTTAATCGTTTACAGGTCCCAGTTCATAACAAAGGTAGTTTTTGAAAAATACTGCTGTGCCTACCAGAAACCTTCCTCTTGAATTTACTACCAAAAAGGAGGAACAACCGGAATGTTCTAGTTCAAGTAGTAGAACTGAAAGGTTGAGACAAGGAAGTCTAAACAGAGAAAAAACCCACTGAAGAATTAATGCTCTTGAATATGATGATATGATTGAATATGATAAAATGAAGCTAATTCAACTGCTCAAGAAACAAATTTGTTTTGCTTGATTTACTCAACAGCCTTTCAACCGAATTAATCTTACATTATGGCTGGAATAAATTGAAAGAAATGATGACACCCACCATCTTCACAGAAAATAAAACAGTACCTACACAGCAATACACTCGTTCGCTATAGATTTCTGAAATTTCGATACATTGATGAAAAATCCAAATTTCAATGAAGCAGATATACACATAAACAATACAACCAAATCCTTCCACGTCAATATCAGTAGTTCTACGAATGCCCGCCGTGGCGCTGCATCCTTATTTTCAGATGCCCATAGAATATAGATTTATATGTGTATAGGCACACAACCTTTAATTGGTGTACCACTTGTATATCGAAACTCTCTCTATGAATTCAAGAGAATGTTCGAACCCGATTTCGGCACTTTAATGACATTATGTGGTTAATAGTAGAGATTACAATCCCACATAATAGTCGACTTCTCGCCTAATAGACTGCTTTTTGTGGTTACCGGTTCTAGGAAGGTAATGACATTCCCATGAACCTAGCCTTTTACTCGTCAAACGAACAAATAACATGAAAATTACGACGGTGAGTGTGATATTAAGATAATAATTCATGAAATTTGTCTGAACACAGGTGTAAATGCGAAATATGATCTCCGTATTGCGCTTCCCTCAATAAAATTTTATGACATGATGATGTTATTTCATGGTTCTTTGAAGTGCAATTCAATTTTCTATGACACTGGTGCGTTCAAAATTTCGGAATATAGAACCATGAAGCGTATATCTGTCACAGATTTTGTCTCGAGGGAATATACACTCACCGGGAAAAAACTCGCAAAGCTAAAACTTTGATGAAGTAAGTTGCCCAAGAACTTTTTTATTCATCGATTTCAATTATTTCTTTGCCATATCTATATCTATTCTAATATTATAAAGAGGAAAGATTTGTATGTTTGTGGCGTTGATACGAGTTAACTCATAAGCTACTAGACCGATTTCAATAATTCTTTCAACCTTAGAAAGCTACAATATCCCTGAGTAACATAGGCTATACTTTTCACCCGAGAAAATTAAGGAAACCTACAATAACCTCAATGATAAAAAATATGAGTACCAAAATAGGCTATTTTCAGGTGCGCTGCAAAAACCGTAAGACGTACATGGAAACAATGTATGACGGAAATGTACCTCTTTAATAGTTCTACAGAAAAGTCCGCGATAGCATATATCTATCTTTCAAGGTTTACTCGGTATCACCTTTTACAGTTTTCCAAATGTTTCTCAAAATTATGCATTATTTGGGAGTATTTTTTTATGAATACGCTATTGATCCTTATCCAATTAAATACGCCGTTCATCCCCAGTATTTAATTAAGAACGAAATTGCCTTTTACATCATTCAATTATAATGAATACATCAAAAGATATGGTTGAAGATGAAATCGCACCAAAATGCGTCTCCGAGGTAGGCACTAGGTGGGTAGGGGAAGGTGAGGGATGTATGAATGTATTTTGGATTGCCTAATGCCCGTATATTTATGATCACAAATCAGATCAACAGATGGCGCTGTAGTCGTTATTTAGGTTATTCATCTACTCTGCAACTAAACGGCTGGATCGAATTGAATGAATTTTTGTGTATACAGAACGTCTGTTGGGTCTGCTAGTTGTAGATAAATTGAATGTTATCATATTATATCATGTACAAATACATGGATTTTTTCACCCGGTATAAATATGTTATCATAATTTTTGGAAAACTTTTCTGTGACGTGACAGCTGAACATGAACGTGAAAAGGCGTTTTCGGAAACTTACTCAGGGTTACTAACTCGATCCATTGGGTCACGTGACGGACCTACTCGGATCACGGACCCGGGTTCTAAGTTTACGAACACATCAGGTTAAGGATTTGAAGTGACAGTCGTATCAATAGCATAACCAAATATTTTATGGATTTATTTTTTCAGTCCCAGTTTATTTTCGGATTGTCTCTAGCTTTGCTTGCATTTATTGGCTTTTGTAAAATATTTCTTATAATTTCTGGTGTGCCCTTTCATGTTTAATGTTATTTTTAGTACCTATGTTAAAGAAGTAGAGAATTTATTTTTTCAGTTCCAGTTTATGTACTCATTGTCTTTAGGTTTGCTTGGATTTATTGGCTTTGTAAAATCTTTTTTTATAATTTCTAGTGTGCCCTCGCATGTTCAATGTTATCTTTGAGTACCTATGTTAAAGAAGTAAGAGTAGCTTTAACGCAGAAAGATCTGCATACAAAGTTATGAAGAAGTTGTTTCACATTTTTTCTCGGCTCATGGAACCACACATTTCACACTGAGCCAAATGCTCTTCTCTTTCCATAATTTTTAGAAATAGAAAATATGAAATTACTAAGAAAAGAGTAGAAGACTTATTCCCGCCTTTTTCAAATACAAAATTGAACTACAGTGCGCATGCGGTGACTCTACGACCCTGCTCTCGTGTAGGGTTACGATAGATCAACCTAAGTCAGTGATCGAGTTAATAGCACCGTACTTTCCGAACACGGGTTGGATGTTCGGGTTAGGTAAACGAACGCGAAGGTTAGGGATCGAGTTAACCCGAGTAAGTATCTGAAAACGCCTAAAGATTCTTAAGAAAATATGAACATTATCTTGCCGAATAGGAAAGGTTTCATCGACATCGAGAGTGAACGTTGGCCAACATGAGAAAAACAAAAGTAGAGTGGTATGCATGAAATTCTTTTCCGATGATTGAATTGTGTTCGATTTATTGACACTCAAACTGAAGAAGTGAATGTGAATCACTCTCAGAAATTCGTCCAGGCCACTTCGTCAAAATGGCCGATTGTCGTGCACAAAAACCTCCTCGATTTGCCAAAGTCCGAGAGATGAAAGCAATATCCGAAAGTTTTTTAGAAAATGATACCTCCGACTGAGAGATGTTTGAGATATTTAATCGTAGGTCGGATTGTTTTGAGGTTATTTCGACGTGAAAAAAGGAACACAGAGTCGATTTATAAAGTTTTCTTTTTTGTTATTCTGGGACCCGACAATTAGAGTTCTCGAGATTCCGAAAGGACCAAGAGTTAAACGAGACTGGTTTGACTGCGTTCGGTGATGCTCTTATGTTTATACAAGCGGTCAATAAACAAAAGTTCGATATTTGAAACGCCCTTTCTGTTATTTCAGGTGTTGGAATGAGAATTTCAGGTGTTGGAATGAGACTTGATAAAAAGATCTGAAAACAAGCTCTCAGTTACTTGTCATGACCACAACCCATAAAAGGGTTTTTCCAATAAGATGTGTTATTTTGAAATTCAAAGGAAATGCCATTTTTCAATATAAATGATTAGATGTTTATTTCTTTATAAAGAAGAAGCTATGCCGTTGATAGTGGAAAATAACATCATGCAAATGACCACCACGGCCACGCTTACAGAACCATATCATTTTAATGAAATTTTTCATAACCAAATCGCAAAGTGGCTGCCCTATGTCCTCGATAGTCTCACGAATTCCATCTTTGAGGTCTTGAATCGACGCTGGGCTATTGGCGTAGACCTTCTCTTTCACGTGGCCCCAAAGGAAGAAGTCGCAAGGTGTTAAATCACAAGATCTCGGTGGCCAATTGTGATCACCTCTTCGAGAGATGACACGTTCCGGCAACTTTTTCCGCAAAAAATCAATAGTTTCGTTGCTTGTGTGGTACGTAGCGCCATCGTGTTGAAAGTAAACGTCGTCCAGATCAATACTATCCAATTTCGGCCATAAAAATCATTAATCATCTATCGATAGCGCAATCCATTCACCGTTAATGTTGCTCCAGCCTCATTTTCGAAAAGGTAAGGTCCAATGGCTCCGCCGGACCATAAACTGCACGGGTTTCATTCTTCACATCACTAACTTGTCCCAACAGCTCAAATTTTTCGACCAATTTCTTTATTGCGGTCCGACAAGGTGCTTCACGATGACCCAAAAATGTTTTACGAACCGTCTCTGCCAAATTTTCACCATTTTTATAGTGAATTTTAATAATTTTAATGCGTTCTTGAAGTGTGTATCGTTCCATTTTTATTAATGGCGTAGTTTCTTCTTGTCAAATGTCAAAAAAATGACAGCTTCAAACGTGACATCTACCGAAATAGCGGGCTATTCAAAATAACACCTCTTATTGGAAAACCCTTTACTATTTTCTCATTTTGTTAGAAAATTTAAGTTTCGGGTTATTTGCATGTAATAAATAATATCATTCTCAATAAAAATCTTATCATTCATTTGACTGAGCAACTCTATATGCTTTATTCATAATAAATGTATACAATCATTTGCTTACATAATGATCAAAGCCATTCATTTCTATGATTTCTCATGTTTTCATATGCTAATGACTACTTTTTTCTTCAGGTTGCACACGTCAAAAGATCCGGTTTAAGTCAAATACCGCCATTATTGGAATTGTCGCAAAGGTAGCAGGATTATTAAAAATGGTATTAATCAAAGACGACGACCTTCACATAAAAAATTGAAAATAAATCAATAATAATGGAATATCTGTCGCAACGTATGGGAAACAACAAAACGAAAGCACAGAAAAGTAAGGAATCGTCAGATCAACAATGAGTTCTATGAACATTGTAACGGTTTAAAAAATCTACTCAAGCAATTTTTTATATCGAATAGAATTATATGACAATCTGCCGTCGATATACAGGGTGTCTGTAAACAAATGCAAGGGACTTAGGGAGATGATTCCTCTATGAAAATAAGCAAGGGTAGTTCACATAATTTTTTTTCGAAATCGACCTCCCTTCCAAAATACAGCCCTTGGAAGGCGATGATTTTTTGATCCCATAACTTTATTATTAGGGGTTGAAAATAACAACCCCTTATGATTTTCGTTCGAAAATTGTTTTCGTGGGATAGATTCTCTTATGGTTTCCCATTCAATTCTGGAGAAAAAATTCTCATGCAAAATTTCGATACATTCGATACTTTTCTCGGAAAAAGTGAAAACTCACAAGCAGTTATGATCACAGTTCATTCTATTTCATCGTATGTTCCATAGAATGAATATTCTAGGATACTGTTCATGCTCAAAAAGGGTTTTGTCAATTATGCTCATTAATGGAAAGAAAGTTCTATTTGTGGAATTAAAATATCACGGATATAATTTTCTATCGGAAATTAGTAATTAAACCTTCAGAAAGATTTATAGAACATCTTTATCCTGTCATAGACATACAATATCTTAGAATATTCATTCTATGGAACACTTATAAGATGAAATGGAATGAACAGCGATCATAACTGCTTCTAAGTTCTTATTTTTTATGAGAAAAGTATTGACTGTATCGAAATTTTGCAAGAGACTTTTTTCTCCAGAATTGAATGAGAAACCATAAGAGAATTTTATTTTTCGAAAATCTATCCAACGAAAAAGATTTTCGACCGAAAATCATAGGGGGTTGTTATTTTCAACCCTTAATAATAAAGTGATGGCATCTAAAAAATTTGTGTGAGTAACATCTCATATTATGTATAGTTTTATGACTCAGTGTTTTCAAGAAGCCGTAAAAAAATTAAAAACTGTCAACTCGTCATCGCCTTCCAAAAGCTGTATCTTGGAAGGGGGGTGATTCTGAAAAAAATTTATAAGAACTACCCTTGCTTACTTTCATCGAGGAATCATCTCCCAAAGTCCCTAGCATTTACAGACATCCTATAAAAGACAAGAAACAAACCGATATAACTGGAACATAAACGGCTGGTGTAACCATAGAAAACGCTCTATGATCACGATTATCGCCAATAGAGTTCCACATCACCACATGAGAAATGAAACAAATGATTCTGACCTTTAGCCGTGGCATACTGGTATTCGATTCTATCCAAACGGAATCACTGACAGTTCGATTATAATCTGAATTCCCACATTCGCGAGCTCGCCGATACTCTATGGACCACCACACGGTATAAAGAACGAACGAGGCTTTCTAGGCGGGGTCGGTTTTATTGATACGGCCAACAATTAACATAGAAGGCACGATAAATGTCACAGAACAATTTGCAATCGTTTCGATGATGGATGGATTCATAGATGTTTAAGTGGTCGTGTTCCATTTTGACATTCCGTTGTCCGTAAAGATGAGCGAAGAATTTGATTCAATTGACTCGAATGGCCCCGCGGTTCTTCGAATTGTTATCCCGCTGACAATTATAATGAACATGCTAGGCTAGAAAATAAACTGAAATGAACAATCGGGATACGAATTATTTTGGTGCTTCGTTCTCTGAAATACAAAAGCATCACACCGCTTTTTGGAGTTATTTCGTAGAAAGTGACCACAGAAAAATGTTCATATATCAACAATGAAAGCGGAGAATAATATTAATCGATTTAAAATGAACCAATATTAAACCCACACTTCGGAACTAATCCCGTCAACGAACAAAGAGCATGCATAGTGGTAATATCAAACGGAGCATCCATAGATAGTTATTTCGGCCTATTTGGAACTCTTCAGTATGGAGGAGCTCCGTATGAAAGGCATTCTAGGCTCCCTTATTTGTTCAGAGTTCATGCATCGGAGGATCCCAAGAGATGGCGTTTTGGTTCTGTTATTCTCAGAGCTAGGCTACATTTCTTCAAGTAAGGGAACCTAGAATGCCTTTCAGACGGAGCTCCTCCATACTGATGAGCCCCAAATAGGGCGAAATAGCTATCTATGGATGCTCCGTTTGATATTACCACTATACATGTTGGTTGATTTTAAATCGATTAATATTACCCCGCGTTACTCTTAAACGCACAAATTTTCATTTATTTGTTCATATATCAAGTTCGTCGTTGATGAAAAATACACTCTCTGACAAAAAACTTTTTGTTTGTTGTCCTAAAACTTTCGTAATTTTTCACAGATTTCAATTGTTTCTACGCCAACTTGTAGATGAATTCTTTGGTATTAAAACAAACTTCAGAAAAATTTTCGAAAAATGTTGATAACATAATTAAACAAGGTGGAAAAAGATCATGTATTTGTTGCCTCTTTTCTTAACACCCTGTGGAACATTCCGGACATTTGAATAGTTCAAAGTGAGAGTGCTACAAAGTCCATTTTTTTTTGCCATTTTCAGTTTTATTTATTTTGATATCTTGATTTTCTTCGAAGATACACGTTTTCCAATAAAAGCGTGGAATTTTATAAGGACGCCAAGCTCTCTTAAGGGGAAATACATATAACATTTTTCCTTTCCTCGAGAACTGCACTTATTAATTCATCATTTACTTCCCTAATTTATCACGTAAAGACTTGATTTTTGTTTTAAAATAAACCTTAAGAACATCATGATGTGCCCATAATAAATTTTGGGCAAAAACATTCAATTTCGTCTAGTGAGCTGTTCCACAGGGTGTTAAGAAATAAGTCCACAAATTCATAGTCTTTTGACCCTGTGTAAATATGCTGTCAACATTTTTGGGAAACTTTTCTGAAGTTTGTTTCAATACCGAAGAGTTTATCTACAACCTGTCGTAGAAACAATTGTAGTCAGCGAAAAATTAGGAAAGTTCTTAAACAACAAACTTCAGGTGGGCTTGTTTCTTGCCTGTGAGTGTATAAATCTGACATAATAATCTGATCAGGTGCAAACGACTCAAAACTACTGGTTCTGGAGAAAGAAATATAAACTTGATGAGCAATGTTCCAACAGATGAAAACACCAAAAAAACTGAGCCGAAATATTACATTGAGACCTTTTGAACTCAAAAGTTCAGACATGAATTATTCGTATTTTTGATCAAAACTGAAGCTAGGGTCCGTTCACGAAAGTTTGAACGCATAGTAGGCGTTCGTTTATTTATCTGAAGTTGGCAGTATTTGCTGTCATAACGTAAAATAAAGTCAACGTTTCCGAATGTACCCGGCCTCGTCTGACGAGCTTGCGAGTTATCAGAGAACTCTATGTTATATTGGCAACATGGCGTATCAATCTGACAAGAAAATAAACAACATAACCTAAAATTTTAATATACACAGTGAAATATGCCAAATTTCCATGGCCAACAGACAACTCAAACTTAATTGAACGGACTATATCTGTTCTTCTAGAAACAAGCGCGCTGTAACATCTCCACACGTTCAAGTTCAAGGGGCACCAAGCCAACCGTTACATTTTCGTCGTTGGAAAACAACCAACGGAATTTGGCAGCCGCCAGGGTTGTGGCAACACTGGTTCCAGGTCCGCCACAAGTGGTGCAACGATTCCCCTACACGAAAACCGGAACCATTAGAGAGACCCAGGCCCGCTTTGACCTCGAGGTCAACTGATAATAATACATATGCATACACTCGCAGAGGTGGGTCTTAATGGCCTACAGGATTCTCAACCTGTACCATTGTTCTGCGCTCCTATCTTACGTTATATCGAACTCTCAATTTGCGACAAGAATACGGCAAGGCGGTACTCTGACAGTGTGTCTGTGGATGAATCATAGAGGCGAGGTCGACATATCATCTGTCAGAAATGTCATATATGCGACTCTTTGTCATCCACTGCATAATTCAGTGGTCTTCAAGGATCCCAAGGATTCTATGGATGTAAATGAATTTACCATGAAGTAATCTGTGATAACACAGAGCAACCGTAGGATGACCGTTGTGGTAGGCAATCATGAATAAATATTTTATCTTGGGTCGATAACTGTGCATTTCTAAGAAAAGAATTTGTAATTAATTCGAGATAAACGCGGCCTTGCCTCAGGGGTTCATTATGCGGATAATATACAATAAACAAATACTGCATTCAGATGTTTGGTTTATTGATTCATCCATCAGATCTCTCTTTCATTTTGTTCAATTAATTCATTTTTATTGTTGCATTATCGAATACCATTTTAATTGAGAAATCTGACGTACCAGTATAACAGAAATAATTTCAGATGATGTCGACTGAAGTACCCAAATAATTTTTCTACAATTTGACGTGGAAACAATCGAAATCTGAAAAAAATTACGAAAGTTCTTGGACAACAAAGTTCAGCAAAATTTCAGGTGGTCGAGTTTTTCTGTCGGCGAATGTATCTTCCAAATACTTCTACCTTAGAATTGTTCAGGTAAACATAGAAAGACCCATTGTTGTACCGTTGCAACTTCGATGGACAGCTATTTGTAATAATGGCACACCTGCTACTTTACATTGTGGGGTCTGACAGATGCAAAATTGCCAGCAATATACCTTTTTCTCTTGCTCACTCAATAACCACGACGAAGTTGAACAAAGTCAAAAAATAAATCAACATTCACCATATCAATTCCCAAATTGAAAAACGCTCTACAATCAAGTTGTCATTTACGAAATACATTTCTATGTTTGGACTCCTTTTGACATATAATGACCTCAGTTCGATTAATTTCTTCTATGGTCTACTAAATCTACATTGTCCTTTTTCTCTGCCACAAAAGAGAACGAATTAAACCCTTATTAGCATGGTTCAATGTAAGATCGCCATCATAAAATTCCTATTTCGTTCGCTCATTATCGTGCTTAGACTGCGAATAAGGATATATCAAGCTACTGGTATCCCAGGTAATGGAGACATTATACTATACACACAGTTCTCCTATGTTCTTTCTGGTGAGTTGGCAACACCGTTTTTCCCTTAGTAGTGTGTTAACAATAGACCAGTTCTATGAAAACTCGCAGATTATCGACCATAGAACCACATGATATGAAAGTTTGAGCGCATAGCAGGTGTTTGTTTATTTATCTGAAGTTGGCAGTATTTGCTGTCATAACGTAAAATAAAGTCAACGTTGACGAATGTACCCGGCCTCGTCCGACGAGCTTGCGAGTTATCAGAGAACTCTATGCAATATTGACAACATTGCTCGTCAATCTGACAAGAAAATAAACAACATAACCTAAAATTTCAATATACAGAGTGGAATATGCCAAATTTTCATGGCCAACCGACAGCTTAAACATTCGTGAACGGACTATTTATAGTTCTGAATATACTCCGTTCAGATGTAATTGAGCACAAAGAAGGCAATGGAAATTTGGCATATTCCACTGTGTATATTAAAATTTTAGGTTATGTTGTTTATTTTCTTGTCAGACTGATAACAATGTTGTCGATAGCACGAAAAAGTTGCATAAGTCACGGATTTTTCACAATGTTAATTTACATCTGAAAATTGACAAATTGATAAAGCCATTCGGACAGTTTGTTCTAAATAGCTTACGACAGAAGATTGAGAAATTTTACATTACAGATTTCCTACCTGAATTGAATTAAAATAACATTTTTTCCTGTTAAACATTGAATGAATCGATTTCTTCATAAAATAATTCTGAAAATATTCTGATTTGAACCTTAGCACCTAACTCGGCACCTAAGCTACAGCTTCATGCATGTTATATTCAATATCTTTCAACTGGTGTGAATTTTAAACAAGATAACCTCTCTTGGCTCTCTTGAAAAGTCGAGGAAGCGTCGAACGACAAGGCTCTAGGCTACGTTAGGCCAGGCAACGTTGCATCGAAACTGACAAATTATTCCCAATACTGCCAACCTAAGATAACGAAACCAAGGCCTACTATGTGCTCAATAATACAGGGTCTCTATAAATGATTGTAACAGCGCAGTTGGCTTTGGATTATCCAAACCACAGAATTTTGTGATCATGCTATGCTCTGATTGGTTAGAGATTGGTATTCTGCAATCCAAAGCCAACTGCGCTGTTACAATCATTTATAAAGACCCTGTATAAGTATTAAGTGTATTCCACGTTGTCGATACGAATATTGTCCATAATTAGTTTTCAATTAGAACTAATTGAGAGTTGTACAAAAATTCCGAAAAATATGAACTCAATCATTGATTGATTGAGAACTAACCGCCAATTTGGTCCAATTTCGCTGCCTTTTATCCTGAATAAAGATGATAATTAATCAACAACAATGATGAGAGCTTCACATATTCGATTCTGTGCGTTTTCAATTTGCATTAGCCAACGTGTTGCACAGAAATGTCCCAAGGGAATTTTCTGTAACCGATTGATCATAGAAAAAATCACACGGATAATTCTGTGATACCTATAGAGCGATTATTAACGACATGTCGCAATTAAAATTCTCTTTCTCTCAAACGAATATTAATAAAGATTCACATGATACCATGAAGAAATACTTGAGGCAAAGTTTGAAACCAACCACGTAGTTTTACCCATTTTAACGTTACTATAATCTTTGAATCCATCGATGAAAAACAGACCCAAATCAAGGTGAAATACCTTCCAAACCTCCTAGGGCATTCTGTACCTAGGAACGGAAAAATAAGATGAGGGGAGTCGGCGAACTTAACACAGAAACCTTCGGAGCCATTGTCGGCAAAGTGGACCGGCTGTATAGTTTGGAATCTTCTATCTGGACAACTGGACGAATCACACGATAGGTCAACCCCCGAATGCAAACAAAAGGAATAATTCCAAAGATTATTCATTGAAATAGAATTCAGGTCAACCATAGAAGTATCGTAAACAAATACAGTGGAACTTCCCTATAACGAACGTCTTTATAACGAATTTCGTACAAGACATTGCACCTTGAATCCAAATTCCATTTGAAAATACCCTCTAAACGAAGTAAATTCTCTCTATAACGAAATATTCAAAGAACGTCACTCTTTGAATGGGTATTGGTAAGAAGGCATAAGGGTGGGTTCTTCCCGAAAATTTTCCGGACGTACGTAATAAATCCCGACTTTAAACTAAACCATAACGGCTGGCAGAGAGATCCTTCTGAAACAGTTTTAAATACACCCAGGCTGTTTGGTTTCAATCTAACCATTACGCTAGTGAGGAAAGTTGTACGAAAATGTCTAAAAGGAAGTGCTTAAGTTTGAATGATAAACTTAAATTTATCAGTGAAGTCGACCGCGACATTGCCAACTATAGAAACAAATTTTCTGTATAACAAAATTTTTTTATAACGAATTTATTTCACGGATTTAGCGCTTTGGTTATAGGGAAGTTCCACTGTAATATAAACAAACCATAGAGTTCACCTGTATAATCATCTGGACAAAATATGACATTACTGGCATTGAAACATTATTCTATGCTGTCAAGCAATGTTGCCAACCTGTCATTACAAGATCCTTTCCGAAAAAAAAACGTATAAATTAACACATATCTGATGTGATAATGACTATAAAGCGGCCTACAGACGATCAACTTAGTTGAAGACTATGTTGTCAACTAGGTTGTCAACCAAGTTGAAAACATCATTTCAGCGGTGGTTTCCGTCGAGTGAACTAGTCGGCTGATTAGGAGAAATTATCGAAACATGGAGAGAGATCTTTCGATATATGTTATTATAAACGATATATGCGACAATGTGGTGCAGCACAGTTCTTGAATGAAAGAATTTGGACCAAGGATTGGTCTCATTTTTCCCATTTCGGTTTAATGAAAGAACTTTTCGAATTTTGAGCCGAAATTGGTCTCTAACGGTAGGGTTCTGCGCCCTGATGACGAATCCGTGGTCAAATTCAATCCGGTCCGTGGGACCGTCCGGCCATAAACACGATAACTTTCTAAGGAATTGTCCTTGAGACTTGAGATTTTCAGGGCGAGTTTGGTTTCCAAATGCCACAATTAAGTTCGTTAATCATCCAAAACATACAAGGTGTCCCATAAAATATGACCATTCCGAATTTTTGTTCCTTAATATTTCAGACAAAACGAAACCAATTGGAATAGAATTTCTCGGCCGCATGCAAAATACTCACAGTAAGCCTTATGCGAAATATTGAAAGAAATAATCATTATATGTCATAACAAGATATCCAAGAATCGCATCATCTGAAGCATATAGTTCAATTTTCTTTTAATTATTGATTTTTACATATTTCATTTTTTAATAATTTCCATAATATAAGTCTGATCATCCTTAGATTTTGCATTCATTTACTAAGCATGAATCTCAAGTACTATACAAAATTTTGAGGTAATAGCATTATTGCTCCACCAATGAATGTTCGCTCAAAGCATCTGCTTAAGGTTTTTTTTTATATATCTCGGATTTACTCTCCATAATTCAGGAAGATATTTCACCCAATCAAAGAAATCTACCCAAACTTGAATGTTTGGAATTTTGCTCATATTTTCTAGTTAAATTACTACCTTTCCTCGAATATTTACGACCGATTTTGAATACGCTATGAGATGTTCACTCTACAAGGTAGAATTCCAACTGGTGTTGTCAACCTAGTTGATGACTACCATACAGACGCTCCAACTTAGTCGTCAACATCGGGCTCCGCCCACCAAATATCAAACCGATTTGATCTCGCATCAACTTAGTCTTCAACCTGGAATATCAACCACCAACCAGCCTACAGACGTTCAACTTGGTCGTCAACACGCCGTGTTTACAACTTAGTCTTCAACTAAGTTGATCGTCTGTAGGCCGCTTAATCAAATCAAAGATATAAACCATTTCAAATGTACGAATATGAATGTCGACCGACATACGCTCTGTCCAGTTGGCACTGTAGATGCATCATAGAAGGCTTCAGGGCATTCTTTCGTCGATTGTCGTAATAATAAGCGGAGATGTATCATTATGTGGTTATTAAACCTCACCGATCAATGAAAACATAAAAGCATTTCGCCATTTCTCTTCTGTGATCCGCGGCGATATTGCAGATCATTAGATATCGTTTATCGAGTCTGGACTCAACATTTGGATCATCGATTTATGTATCTCAAGATAAAGATCTATCGGTCATTTCGACGTAGCCTCCAATATTCCGCTAGGAATGAGAGTAGAAATCGAATAGGCCTGCGGCGATACCCAATTCTGTGGTCCGAGCATGGCCAAAAATCAGGTTAGAAATCGGAGAATAATAAAATAATTTTGATATCGAAGAAAAATGCCATTTTTCAATATAAATGATCGGATGTTTATTTCATTATAAAGAAGAAGCTATGCCGTCAATAGTGAAAAATAACATCAGGCAAATGACCACCACGACCACGCTTACAGGACCATATCCTTTTAATGAAATTTTTCATAATCAAATCGCAAAGTGGCTGCCCTATGTCCTCACGAATTCCATCTTTGAAGTCTTGAATCGACGCTGGGCTATTGGCGTAGACCTTCTTTTTCACGTGGCCCCGAAGAAGCAGTCGCAAGGTGTTAAATCACAAGATCTCGGTGGCACATTGTGATCACCTCTTCGAGATATAACGAGGCCCGGAAACTTTTCCCGCAAAAAAACAATGATTTCATTGCTCGTGTGTGGAACGTAGCGCCGTCTTGTTTAAAGTAAACGTTGTCCAGATCAACACTATCCAATTTCGGCCATAAAAAATGCCTAATTCCAAAGAACGACTAGGAATGGACAAACCTGCACGGGTTTTATTCTTCACATCACTAACTTGTTCCAACAGCTCGAATTTTTCCACCAATTTCTTTATTGCGGTCCGACAAAGTGCTTCACGACGACCCAAAAAAGTTCGAGTTTGACGAACCGTCTCTGCCAAGTTTTCATCATTTTTATAGTGAATTTTAATAATTTCAACGCGTTCTTGAAGAGTGTATCGTTCTAGTTTTATTAATGGCGTAGTTTCTACTTGTCAAATGTCAAAAAATGACGGCTTCAAACGGATATCTACCGAAATAGCGGGCTATTCAAAATAACACCTTTAATTGGAAAACCCTTTATTTAGTTCTTTCGTTGGAATTATTAGTACATGTTTCTCAATTGAGTTTAATTATAACAAAAATCGTTCAAGTGAAAAACGTAAAATCAAATCTATACTATACATTTCTAACCTCTCAATTAAAGACATAGAAAGCGAAATGAATTAGTTGGTTTCCAACCATAGAACAATGAAATTTGATTGAGTTCACAGATTATATTCCCACATAAATTGAATTCGAGACAGTGCTGAGATCGAAGCTCACGGGTGGTCCTCCAAGTCTGACAGAATGCTAATTTGGCAATGTCCGTACGGACAACGCCATATGAGCACATCTGTCTCCTACCAGAAGTTTCATGAAGATGATAATTTCCACTAAACAGAAATGTTCACGATTAATTCAGTCCGTCTCCCTTCATTTGCATAATGCCCGTTTTACATTCAAGTCCGAGGATCGCAACGAAAATAACTAACGGAACGCGGCCTCGGTACGTTCAACACGTCCGAACCACAGAGATTACATGTTTCTAACCTAATTCTTTGAGAAAAATTTTTGACGAGAACCAGACAATTTTGCGTGACGTAAAGGGTTTTCCAATGAGAGGTGTTATTTTGAATAGCCTGCTATTTCGGTAGATGTCACTTTTGAAGCCGTCATTTTTTGACATTTGACAAGTAGAAACTACGCCATTAGTAATAATGGAACGATACACGCTTCATGAACGCATTGAAATTATTAAAATTCACTATAAAAATGGTGAAAGTTTGGCAGGCTCGTAAAACTCGAACATTTTTGGGTCGTCGTGAAGCCCCTTGTCAAACCGCAATAAAGTAATTGGTGGAAAAATTCGAGCTCTTGGGACAAGTTAGTGATGTGAAGATTAAAACCCGTGCACGTCGCTCAGGAACAGCCGAGAATATTGCTGCTGTAGCCGAAAGTGTTGAAGAAAACCCAGGGTTGTCCATTTCCCGTCGTTCTTTGGAATTAGGTATTCCACAAACGTCATTACATTTACTTTCAACAAGACGGTGCTACGTGCCACACAAGCAACGAAACCATTGATCTTTTGCGGGAATATTTTCCGGACCGTGTTATCTCTCGAAGAGGTGATCTCAATTGGCCACCGAGATCTTGTGATTTAACACCTTGCGACTTCTTCCTTTGGGGCCACGTGAAAGAGAAGGTCTGCGCCAATAGCCCAGCGTCGATTCAAGACCTCAAAGATGGAATTCGTGAGGCTATCGAGGAAATAGGGCAGCCACTTTGCGATTTGGTTATGGAAAATTTCATTAAAAGGATATGGTCCTGTAAGCGTGGTCGTGGTGGTCATTTGCCTGATGTTATTTTCCACTATTAACGGCATAGCTTCTTCTTTATAATGAAATAAACATCCGATCATTTATAATTGAAAAATGGCATTCTTCTTCGAATATCAAATACAGTCGACTCTCGTTAACTAGAACCTTGATAAGTCGAAATCTTCGATAACTCGAAGAGTTTTCAATCCCCTAGGAAAAACCTGTCTAAGTCGAAAAAAAAACAATGCGTAACTCGAAATTATTTTACCGTTATATTTCACCCCAATTTCCTCTTAAGTCGAAGAGACACAAAAATTACCTCTATAACTCCGAAGTTCAGTAGATAAGCCGAATCCTTGCCGCACAAATCGTAACATGTTGGCGAATTAATCATAATTTAGTGGTGGAAAAATTGCGTCGTGGAGTATTTGTGCTGCGCACGAGTTAGTTTTCGTGCATTGTCGAGTTTTTTTTTACCATTTTCGGAAACAAGCTTAAAAAATATAAAAATGGAAATGATCCTGCGTAAATTCTTGCACATATTCGCCAGGATCATATCAGTTAAAAAAATTCGCCTAGCAATAAATAAACAAAAACACTTTGAATTAATTAAATCTTGTGACTTTTTGGATTCTTAGTGTCAGTTGCAGGAACGTCCATTAAAATTTAAAGGTCCATTAAACTCTTAATCCTCCATTACTACAAGGAACTAATGGAGGATTAAGGGTTTAATGGACCTTTAAATTTTAATGGACGTTCCTGCAACTGAGCATTAATCACTCATTCATCAGAAAAACTATTAAATCTATAGAAGTCTTGATTTTGATTCATTTCATTTTAAACTAACTAGGGTCAATCGTATTTTCAGTAAATTCATTGAAATACGATATACTCCTACGTTAATAGAAATATGTATGTACATACATATATTCCATTCTTTTTTACCTCTATAAATCGAATTTTCATTTGGTTTATCTCTATATCTCATTACCTCCTTAAGTCGAATTCAATCAGGTTGACCTGTATTACTCGAACTATGCCTAAGTCGAACTATACATAACTCGAAGAAAAATCGTAGTCCCGTGGATTTCGAGTTAGCGAGAGTCGACTGTAGCATTTCTTATTGAAAAACCCTTTATAATAATTATTGATGTGGCAACACTGTGGAGCACTGAATTCGACCATAGACATCAAGATGATATAAAGCCCATAACCCTCAAATCCGAAATAGCCCCCGAGGCAGAAATGTCTTCTCTATACGGACCTTAATAACTCTTGTAAGTTTTCCGTGCCTCTTACCATTTCAGTACCTACTATCAGGGCTTTATTTTCTCTTTGCCGATGTAATAACCATCCAGGGATCTCCGTAAAACAATCACGCCCACCACTTCGGTAACCTCGTCGGTCGCGCCCCGGGGCCACAGAACATTCTTCTCTTCTCGTTCGTGGCCATCTCTTCTTGGCTCTCTCGAAGGCATGGCCGCGGTATAATTTATGAAGCCTTTGGATCGCTAGTTTCTCACAGATTCCGTCCAAAACCATAAATTTGTAAAAACAATCGTCTATTGTTAACCGCGTGTTGTCGGTTGGAGATACCCGATCGGCTGAGCCTTGCTCTCTTCGCGGAAGAAGTTGAGATATATAAATCTCTGGTTCGGCGACACGCAGTCACAGAATCGAAATGATGCTCTGTAAACCCTTCGTTTTGTACCGCTGTGAAGTTGGCAGACTGTTCCCTAGCAGACTGTTCTCGGAACAGTGTAAACTGAACTGACCGTTCCACCGCAGACCGTTCTCAGGGGCGCGCGGACGGAAGCCAAAATTTATAATAGAATCTCATTACAGCATGCAAAAAGGAACATGGGGATATGGAAATTTATGGAATTGACGCGAAACAATATAAACGATTGCGGACAAATTAGTTATCAATATTATTTTTGCGTATTTGATGGGATTTTCTGTCTTGAATCATTAAATTTCTATATCTCAAAAAGTATTCGTCGGAGCACAACCATATTTGTCATGCGTGATTCCTATGTTGTTGTGATTGATCTGTAGTAAAATCAGTAACTCGCGAAGAAATATACAGGCTGTTCGTATTTAACCTTCATAATTTTAAATATCATAACACGAAAACGGTTCGTCGGAGCATAACCATATTTGACATGCATAATTGTTATTTCGATGACATTAATCAGTGAAAATATCAGCCACTCGCATTGGGATACAGGGTGTTCAAACTCAACCGCCAAATTTCATTATTTTATTTCTCGAAAACTATTCGCCGGAGCATAACCATATTTCGCACGGTTAATTGTTATTTCGATGACATCAATCAGTGAAAATATCAGCCACTCGCATTGGGATACAGGGTGTTCAAACTCAACCGCCAAATTTCAATATTTAATAACTCGAAAACTATTCGTCGGAGCATAACCATATTTGGCATGGTTAATTGTTATTTCGATGACATAAATCAGTGAAATATCAGCCACTCGCATTGGGATACAGGTGTTCAAACTCAGCCGCCAAATTTCAATATTTAATAACTCGAAAACTATTCGCCGGAGCATAACCATATTTGGCATGGTTAATTGTTATTTCGATGACATTAATCAGTGAAAATATCAGCCACTCGCATTGGGATACAGGGTGTTCAAACTCAGCCGCCAAATTTCAATATTTTATAACTCGAAAACTATTCGTCGGAGCATAACCATATTTGGCATGGTTAATTGTTATTTCGATGACATCAATTAGTGAAAATATCAGCCACTCGCATTGGGATACAGGGTGTTCAAACTCAACCGCCAAATTTCAATATTTAATAACTCGAAAACTATTAGTCGGAGCATAACCATATTTGGCATGGTTCATTGTTATTTCGATGACATTAATCAGTGAAAATATCAGCCACTCGCATTGGGATACAGGGTGTTCAAACTCAGCCGCCAAATTTCAATATTTTATTTCTCGAAAACTATTCGCCGGAGCATAACCATATTTGGCATGGTTAATTGTTATTTCGATGACATTAATCAGTGAAAATATCAGCCACTCGCATTGGGATACAGGGTGTTCAAACTCAGCCGCCAAATTTCAATATTTAATAACTCGAAAACTATTCGCCGGAGCATAACCATATTTGGCATGGTTAATTGTTATTTCGATGACATTAATCAGTGAAAATATCAGCCACTCGCATTGGGATACAGGGTGTTCAAACTCAGCCGCCAAATTTCAATATTTTATAACTCGAAAACTATTCGTCGGAGCATAACCATATTTGGCATGGTTAATTGTTATTTCGATGACATCAATTAGTGAAAATATCAGCCACTCGCATTGGGATACAGGGTGTTCAAACTCAACCGCCAAATTTCAATATTTAATAACTCGAAAACTATTAGTCGGAGCATAACCATATTTGGCATGGTTAATTGTTATTTCGATGACATTAATCAGTGAAAATATCAGCCACTCGCATTGGGATACAGGGTGTTCAAACTCAGCCGCCAAATTTCAATATTTTATTTCTCGAAAACTATTCGCCGGAGCATAACCATATTTGGCATGGTTAATTGTTATTTCGATAACATTAATCAGTGAAAATATCAGCCACTCGCATTGGGATACAGGGTGTTCAAACTCAGCCGCCAAATTTCAATACAGTACAACTTCGATAGTTCGGACAGTCGCTATCCCGGACACTCCAGTATTCCGGGCACTGCTGCGATTCGGACATTTTGAGATTTCCGCCTCTTTAATCCGGGCGCAAAAATATTCGTTATGCAAAACACAGCATTTTTCTGTCTGAACAAGTAAAGAACTGTTACATATCGGTTAGAAACAACGCGGCAGAAGCATCTTTCATTCTGCACTTGGTTTTTAAGCGTGCCGGACGCAATGGCTCCGATCAAACGTTCACATAAAATAATTACGCTTACAGAAAAGTCAGAACAAGGATGAAATAAGGACCTTTATTGCAAAATCGTTTCAAGGAGCAGGTAGGAATATTGAATACCAATAAATACTTGTGTTATTTCATGAATTAATTTTTACATTTTATTTTTTCTAGGCAAAAAAAGAGTCATTCGAAAAGCAGAACATCCTGAAGTTGAGGTTGCATTGTACAACTGGTTTTTACAACAACGAAACGCGCACATACCTGTTTCATCCGAAATTTTACGCATGAAAGGAAGACAATTTTATGAACAAATAACAGGGAAAACGGACTTTTTAGCAAGTTCTGGATGGTTAGACAAATTCAAGCTGAGGCATGGAATTCGTTTTTTGAAGGTCTGTGGTGAAAAACTGTCCAGTGACGTTGCCGCTGTAATACCGTTTCAAGAAAAATTCAGAACTGTCGTTGAAGAGATGCAATTAAGCAACGAACAGGTATACAATGCTGATGAGTCGGCACTTTTTTGGAGAACATTACCTGATACCACTTGGGTCCATCAAGGTGAAAAATCGGCACCAGGTCGAAAAATTTCAAAAGACCGTCTAACATTTATGCCATGCTGCAACGCAGCAGGGTCGCATAAATTACCACTGTTAGTCTTGGGGAAAGCAGCGAACCACGAGCATTCAAAAATGTCACTTCATTGCCAGTTGTATACAAAGCTTCTCCCAAAGGTTGGATGACGAGACCACTATTTATGGAATGGTTTAGTTCTGTTATATTTTATTAGAAAACTATATTTTTGTTACTATTGATTAATAAAATTTATTTTTGATGATTTATAAGTTGCTTCATTTAATAAAATTAAATCCCTCCAGTAATCCGGACGATTCAATAATCCGGGCAGGTACTGGAACGATATCTGCCCGGATTACCGAAGTTATACTGTATTTAATAACTCGAAAACTATTCGCCGGAGCATAACCATATTTGGCATGGTTAATTGTTATTTCGATGACATTAATCAGTGAAAATATCAGCCACTCGCATTGGGATACAGGGTGTTCAAACTCAGCCGCCAAATTTCAATATTTTATTTCTCGAAAACTATTCGCCGGAGCATAACCATATTTGGCATGGTTAATTGTTATTTCGATGACATTAATCAGTGAAAATATCAGCCACTCGCATTGGGATACAGGGTGTTCAAACTCAGCCGCCAAATTTCAATATTTAATAACTCGAAAACTATTCGCCGGAGCATAACCATATTTGGCATGGTTAATTGTTATTTCGATGACATTAATCAGTGAAAATATCAGCCACTCGCATTGGGATACAGGGTGTTCAAACTCAGCCGCCAAATTTCAATATTTTATAACTCGAAAACTATTCGTCGGAGCATAACCATATTTGGCATGGTTAATTGTTATTTCGATGACATCAATTAGTGAAAATATCAGCCACTCGCATTGGGATACAGGGTGTTCAAACTCAACCGCCAAATTTCAATATTTAATAACTCGAAACTATTAGTCGGAGCATAACCATATTTGGCATGGTTAATTGTTATTTCGATTAAATTAATCAGTGAAAATATCAGCCACTCGCATTGGGATACAGGGTGTTCAAACTCAGCCGCCAAATTTCAATATTTAATAACTCGAAAACTATTCGCCGGAGCATAACCATATTTGGCATGGTTAATTGTTATTTCGATGACATTAATCAGTGAAAATATCAGCCACTCGCATTGGGATACAGGGTGTTCAAACTCAGCCGCCAAATTTCAATATTTTATTTCTCGAAAACTATTCGCCGGAGCATAACCATATTTGGCATGGTTAATTGTTATTTCGATGACATTAATCAGTGAAAATATCAGCCACTCGCATTGGGATACAGGGTGTTCAAACTCAGCCGCCAAATTTCAATATTTAATAACTCGAAAACTATTCGCCGGAGCATAACCATATTTGGCATGGTTAATTGTTATTTCGATGACATTAATCAGTGAAAATATCAGCCACTCGCATTGGGATACAGGGTGTTCAAACTCAGCCGCCAAATTTCAATATTTTATAACTCGAAAACTATTCGTCGGAGCATAACCATATTTGGCATGGTTAATTGTTATTTCGATGACATCAATTAGTGAAAATATCAGCCACTCGCATTGGGATACAGGGTGTTCAAACTCAACCGCCAAATTTCAATATTTAATAACTCGAAAACTATTAGTCGGAGCATAACCATATTTGGCATGGTTAATTGTTATTTCGATTAAATTAATCAGTGAAAATATCAGCCACTCGCATTGGGATACAGGGTTTCAAACTCAGCCGCCAAATTTCAATATTTAATAACTCGAAAACTATCCGCCGGAGCATAACCATATTTGGCATGGTTGATTGTTATTTCGATGACATCAATAAGTGAAAATATCAGCCACTCGCATTGGGATACAGGGTGTTCAAACTCAACCGCCAAATTTCAATATTTAATAACTCGAAAACTATTCGTCGGAGCATAACCATATTTGGCATGGTTAATTGTTATTTCGATTAAATTAATCAGTGAAAATATCAGCCACTCGCATTGGGATACAGGGTGTTCAAACTCAGCCGCCAAATTTCAATATTTTATTTCTCGAATTTGGCGGTTGAGTTTGAACACCCTGTATCCCAATGCGAGTGGCTGATATTTTCACTGATTGATGTCATCGAAATAACAATCAACCATGCCAAATATGGTTATGCTCCGGCGGATAGTTTTCGAGTTATTAAATATTGAAATTTGGCGGTTGAGTTTGAACACCCTGTATCCCAATGCGAGTGGCTGATATTTTCACCGATTGATGTCATCGAAATAACAATTAACCATGCCAAATATGGTTATGCTCCGACGAATAGTTTTCGAGTTATTAAATATTGAAATTTGGCGGTTGAGTTTGAACACCCTGTATCCCAATGCGAATGGCTGATATTTTCACTGATTAATGTCATCGAAATAACAATTAACCATGCCAAATATGGTTATGCTCCGGCGAATAGTTTTCGAGTTATTAAATATTGAAATTTGGCGGCTGAGTTTGAACACCCTGTATCCCAATGCGAGTGGCTGATATTTTCACTGATTAATGTCATCGAAATAACAATTAACCATGCCAAATATGGTTATGCTCCGGCGAATAGTTTTCGAGAAATAAAATATTGAAATTTGGCGGCTGAGTTTGAACACCCTGTATCCCAATGCGAGTGGCTGATATTTTCACTGATTAATGTCATCGAAATAACAATTAACCATGCCAAATATGGTTATGCTCCGACGAATAGTTTTCGAGTTATTAAATATTGAAATTTGGCGGTTGAGTTTGAACACCCTGTATCCCAATGCGAGTGGCTGATATTTTCACTAATTGATGTCATCGAAATAACAATTAACCATGCCAAATATGGTTATGCTCCGACGAATAGTTTTCGAGTTATAAAATATTGAAATTTGGCGGTTGAGTTTGAACACCCTGTATCCCAATGCGAGTGGCTGATATTTTCACTGATTAATGTCATCGAAATAACAATTAACCATGCCAAATATGGTTATGCTCCGGCGAATAGTTTTCGAGTTATTAAATATTGAAATTTGGCGGCTGAGTTTGAACACCCTGTATCCCAATGCGAGTGGCTGATATTTTCACTGATTAATGTCATCGAAATAACAATTAACCATGCCAAATATGGTTATGCTCCGACGAATAGTTTTCGAGTTATTAAATATTGAAATTTGGCGGTTGAGTTTGAACACCCTGTATCCCAATGCGAGTGGCTGATATTTTCACTGATTTATGTCATCGAAATAACAATTAACCATGCCAAATATGGTTATGCTCCGACGAATAGTTTTCGAGTTATTGAATATTGGAATTTGGCGGTTGAGTTTGAACACCCTGTATCCCAATGCGAGTGGCTGATATTTTCACTGATTGATGTCATCGAAATAACAATTAACCGTGCCAAATATGGTTATGCTCCGGCGAATAGTTTTCGAGAAATAAAATAATGAAATTTGGCGGTTGAGTTTGAACACCCTGTATCCCAATGCGAGTGGCTGATATTTTCACTGATTAATGTCATCGAAATAACAATTATGCATGTCAAATATGGTTATGCTCCGACGAACCGTTTTCGTGTTATGATATTTAAAATTATGAAGGTTAAATACGAACAGCCTGTATATTTCTTCGCGAGTAACTGATTTTACTACAGATCAAACACAACAACATAGGAATAACGCATGCCAAATATGGTTGTGCTCTGACGAATACTTTTTGAGATATAGAAATTTAATGATTCAAGACAGAAAATCCCATCAAATACGCAAAATAATATTGATAACTAATTTGTCCGCAATCGTTTATATTGTTTCGCGTCAATTCCATAAATTTCCATATCCCCATGTTCCTTTTTGCATGCTGTAATGAGATTCTATTATAAATTTTGGCTTCCGTCCGCGCGCCCCTGAGAACGGTCTGCGGTGGAACGGTCAGTTCAGTTACACTGTTCCGAGAACAGTCTGCTAGGGAACAGTCTGCCAACTTCACAGCGGTTCGTTTTGTTTCTTCATATTTCAATCATTTACTCCCTGCTATACTATTTTTTACAAGAAAAATTTAAAATTTTAACAGCTTCTTCTGGGTGTGTTTCTTTGTCAGTTAGTATATCTTCTTCGAGATCATAGATGAGCTGGTTAATCTATACTAATATTATAAAGAGGAAAGATTTGTATGTTTGTGGGTTTGTGGCGTTGATACGAGTTAACTCATAAGCTACTAGACCGATTTCAATAATTCTTTCACCCTTAGAAAGCTACAATATCCCTGAGTAACATAGGCTATACTTTTCACCCGAGAAAATTAAGGAAACCTACTATAACTTCAATGATAATAAATATGAGTACCAAATTCAGCCATGATCAGCTATTTTCAGGTGCGCTGCAAAAACCGTAAGACGTACATGGAAACAATGTATGACGGAAATGTACCTCTTCAATAGTTCTACAGAAAAGTCCGCGATAGCATATATCTATCTTTCAAGGTTTACTCGGTATTACCTTTTAAAGGTATCCGAATGTTTCTCAAAATTATGCATTATTTGGGAGTATTTTTTTATGAATACGCTATTGATCCTTATCCAATTAAATACGTCGTTCATACCCAGTATTTAATTTAGAACGAAATTGCCTTTTACATCATTCAATTATGATGAATACATCAAAAGATATGGCAGGTTGAAGATGAAATCGCACCAAATGCGTCTCGGAGGTAGGCAGTAGGCAGGTAGGAAAAGGTACCGAATTGTGAGAGATATATGAATGTATTTTGGATTGCCTGATGACCGTATGTTTATGATCACAAATCAGATCAACAGATGGCGCTGTAGTCGTTATTTAGGTTATTCATCTACTCTGCAACTAAACGGCTGGATCGAATTGAATGAATTTTTGTGTATACAGAACAACGTCTGTTGGGTCTGCTAGATGAGCTGGTTAATAAAAAGATAAAGCTACTTACGTGTAACTGCCGTGGGTGTTATGGCATTTTCCATGTACACAGGGGCTCCTCTTGCACTCATCTTTATCTTCCTTGCAAGAAGGTCCTGTAAATCCAGGTGCACAACGGCATTTATAAGAATCACCGACCGATATACACTCTGCTCCATTTCGACACGGTTGCGAAGCGCAATGGTCTTGCTTCTCGCAATGTTTTCCTGTAAAAAAAAGAGGAATTCATAATTTAACCAACAATTATTATCACCAGGACAACTGTCACCTAATGTTCTATGACAAATCTATTGACTAACATGGACCTATAATACTAACTGGACGTCGAACTTCCTTGCTGTCACGTAGAAAAAAGTGAGGCAAATGGCCGCCATTTGCAGTTTTGGGTAAACCACAAATATTTTGATGTTTTATGCCATCTGTGCTCGAATTTTGATTGAAAAAAGACGTTCCTCTTAATATTAGTGTTCTGTGAACTCTGACATTCCGGTCTATATCAAATTATAAATATTTTCGATTCGTGTGATTAGTCATTAAACAATATTGGCAATCCTATCATTTTAATTCGTTGAAATAAAATGAATAAAGAAATATTGGTAATTCTAATATTTTAATTCATAGAAAAAGTGACACCTCTCAAATACACCCCAAAATGCAAATGGCCGCCGTTTGCCTCAAAATTTTTGACAGGTTCGCCATCTAGTTAGTATTATAAATCTATGTTGACTAATGGTGGTACATATTCTGCTCTTTCTCTGTAAGTTACGATACTGTAGCGTACGATTGATCTGTAACTGGCCGACTTACAGATTCGAAAATAATGCAATTCTGGAATGGTTCCTGTGACATTCTTATTTACAGTGTCAATTTTGAACTACTCATCGAAAAACATAACCTTCAATCGTAAGATTTGAGCATGGAACTTTATGTATTATGAGTAAATGGTTTCGATTTGAATTTGAAAATACATTTATCTGAATGAAGTTTGCGTTTTTTCTTTCATCTTTCCGGACCCCCTCGTACGGCCTTGCGTGATGTGCGTGAAATCATATCTGTGATCATTAATATTTGTTCAGGACAGTTGTTTTCAGTGGTTCATTTTGTCGAAGAAATCGTGGTCTCAAAAATGGCCGAAATCATTTCTCAAGATCACAAAAACACCCATTACAAGGACATAATATGTTCAATTGACGCCTAATTCTGAATTTGAAATTTGGTATTTTAATTTTCCCTACTATACTCCGTTCACGAAAGGTTGAGCCGTCGGTTGGCCATGGGAATTTGGCATATTCCACTGTGTATATAAAAATTTTAGGTTATGTTCTTTATTTTCTTGTCAGATTGATAAGCAATGTTGTCAATATTGCATAGAGTTCTCTGATAATTGGCAAGCTCGTCGGACGATGCCCAGTACATTCGGCAACGTTGACTTTATTTTACTTTATGACAGCAAATACTGCCAACTTCAGATAAATAAAGAAACGCCTACTATGTGCCCAACCTTTCGTGAACGGACTATAGTTTCAGTTTTCATTCGAGTCCATAACCCAATGAAACTAAATCAGCTGAACTCAAACTAATGTAAATTGACAGTAAGATTAAACAGTTTTTTTAAAAGCTTCAACCTGAACTTAAAACATCAATACATCAATTTAAAGATAATTTCTCTAACTGCGACATAACCCTTCTATATGGGTATAAGCTGAAGGATATTCTTTTTTCAAATTCTCGTACCGATTGAATCCAGATCTATAATTAGAAAATGGTGGTTTCAACTCATAAAACACTTTTTGTCGTGGTAAAGAAGAAGAAATATATTGTTATCGTATTAGGATAATTTTATTGTGAATTTTATTACTTTATGTTTCCTTTTACAGCTAACTTATATGGCAAGATCAAGATGAAAGATTCTCGATTCTGATAAATTCCATATCGAATTGGTATCGGACGTTATTGAACATAGAAAAAGTGCAGAACTAGTTTTATTCTTTCTAGGATTCTGCGATCAAAGATATCTGATGAATTCTGATAAATGGAGAAATCGTTTAGAGTTTTTTCTTGGACATCCTTGAAATTAAAATACGTGTAGTCCGTTCACGAAAGTTTGAGCGCATAGTAGGCGTTTGTTTATTTATCTTAAGTTGGCAGTATTTGCTGTCATAACATAAAATAAAGTCAACGTTGCCGAATGTACCCGGCCTCGTCCGACGAGCTTGCGAGTTATCAGAGAACTCTATGCAATATTGACAACATTGCGTATCAATCTGACAAGAAAATAAACAACATAACCTAAAATAATAGTATACACAGTGGAATATGCCAAATTTCCATGGCCAACCGACGGCTCAACCTTTCGTGAACGGACTATATGTCAAATATCAGGAATACACCGCGATTTGTTAAAAGTGTCTTCTCTGTGGTATGTCCTGAACATCTCAAAAAAAACATTTTTGGACTTAACATACAGAGTGTTCCTAAATTCATAAGACAAACTTCAAGAGGTGATTACTCAGATCATTTTATGCTAAGACGTTCTTGTTTTAAGCTATGATGTTTGTTGGCTTAAGATGGACTTCAGCCCGTCTTAAGCGCAATGACAGTTAATTCTTGTGGCATATAAACATAACCTCAAATCGAGAACAGAATTACGAGCTTCTACTGGTTTCTGTTGTGTGTTGTTTCTTTGTCTTTTTGATATTGTGTACTATTTCATTCAATATAATGGATCTTTCAAATTTATTGAGTGAAATCGACGATATACGACGATGATTTCGATATCTTCAAAATCATAGATTTTGGCTTTCCAATACGTTTGATTAATAACAAAGCTGACCACTATCATGATTTGGACGTCGATTTCGATTGACGAAAAAAAATTTTTTCCGCTGATTAAAAATTATTTGAGACCGATTTAGAATTTCCAAATGATATGATTTATTCTTTAAGTTATAACACCAATATTCGCATTCTTTCTAATTTGCTATTGTTTGGAAAAATATTCCCTTTTGAACGGAAATCTTTTCCTATTTCATACAAATAGCATGATAATTTGTTGAAAAATTAAATGTAAAACAAGTGCAAACACAGTAGACTATAATACTGTTCTTTGGATTGGGTTGAATTACATTATGTCGTGGAATTTGAAAAAACATCTGAACATTGTATACAGTATATGTACTGGAATGCATCATATTTTTACACAAAACAAAGAACTTTTTGATGTGTGCATTCGTTTCACAAAATTCTTGACTCCAATGTCTATAGATACAACTTCAATTTGCACGGACGCTGTCAAAATAAAAAGAATATTCCACTGTGTACTTATATTAAAATTTAAGATTATGTTGTATATTTCCTTGTCAGATTGATACGCAATGTTGTCAATATAACTAGAAAGCTCGTCGGACGAGGCCGGGTACATTCGGCAACGTTGACTTTATTTTACGTTATGACAGCAAATACTGCCAACTTCAGATAAATAAACAAACGCCTACTATGCGCTCCAACTTTCGTGAACGGACTATAGAATGTATCGCAGAACATAAATATATATCTAATAATTCTGTACTCTGACATTGAAAATCCAAATTGACAATATAGAAACTACTAATTTTATACTGTGCCCAGAATTCTACAGCGTAGCCAGATTCACCATTGCTCAACTATTACTTTATAAAGTTCTCTGTTCTATGAGCACCGTGTAAGGCATAATTCGCTAAGTCGAGCTTAAGTCTTTCTTAAATTAAAGCTTGTCTTAATAAAGGCTGTCTAAGGTAGAAAACGGTGCAAATGGCCATCAAAGTCGTTTCTGTCATTTGAATTTGTTGGAAATAGCGACGGGCATGCCTCGAAGTTCACGTACGGCTACGTAAATCAAGGACTATAATCATAGGCATTCTCAAAACAATTCTCATATGACTTCTCTTACCGAGGAGAGTCGTGTCTATATCAAGATAACTCAAAGGTGGCATGCATACATTATGGGAAAAACGATTCACAAATTTCAAATTACCAGTCAGACAATAGATGGTGCTGGCGATAATAACAATATATTATTTCGTTTGGCCGAAGCTCAAACAGTTCTTTCTGCCATAGTACCATTATTATTATTTTATCGGACGTATTACAGTTGTTAGCCTGAGGGACGTGATTGAAATCCATAATTTCAGCTGCCTCGCGTTCTTCCTATGGCTTTAGAAGATTCCATGTTCATTGCTCCTCGATTCCATATAAGATCTGACGACCAGCTCCGAAAAAGGATATTTCTACTCATCTCTATACACTAATTCGAAATATGCAGCAACTGGTCATTACTGAACTCACCCCCGTCTGTACGCAGAAACGAGTTCTATGCACGGAACCACGGTATAAACTACAATCAACGTGACATTAATGCCATATACCTATAAAACTCTATACTGCTGACGTGAAATAAAAGTTGAAGTAATCTAGTTGCCATTTCGATGGCCCTTCAATCATCTACGCATGTGCAAACTCGAAATTTGGCAAGACTATTCGAGGTTATGTTTCGGCGCCTTGAAGAATTGAGGTTATGATTTTCAGTTATTTTCTTAGTCTAAGGTTATTTTCCTTTGATTTGATTTTCTCGGGTCCTAATCTGGGCAGCAGCAAAACCCCCCTGTTGTGTACCAGATCAGGAATTAGGCTCAGCAGTCATGCTATGTGCCCAAAATCACGTAAATTCGATAAATAAACTATATTCAATATGCTGTGGGATGATTCCTGGGGCTGAGGAGTCTAGGATGAACCTATACCATCCACGTGGGTTACCCCGACAAAGTGTAACTTCCAAAATCCACACAATCTTCACATAAATTCACACAATATACTCTAAAAAAAGATTATTTTGACTTATTATTAAACTGTAACACAATATTTCAGACTGATGCGATGTATTTAATTAACTTTGAGTTCCAAAGCAAGACGCGGTGACAGTAGTCTTTCCGACATCTTGTCTTACAAGGAATCCTTTAACAAGTCATAATTTAAACCATTCGAGGTTATGTTTTGACGCCTGCGCAGTGAATCATTGGGCCATTGTACCACGTGATCGCTGCTTCAATTTTTAATAGAGAAGCGGATCCATGTTAGCCGTATGAAAGTTTATAAAATTTGATTAATGCTCAATTTTATATTGGATATTGAAAAAAAAGAATCTTTATATTTCCATAACAAGATGTCCGATTCAAGTAAAATTTTTTGTGTGAATGAAGACTGTTAAACTGAATTTCGAGCGAAATTTGTGGCCATAGTATCGGCAAAACCATAAAAAATTCAATTGGAATATTGAAAAGGAGAATCTTTATATTTCCATAACAGGATAACCGATTCAAATGAAATTCATTTTGTGAATCAAGACTGATAAACTGAATGTTGTTGCAAAATTTCAAGAGGATCGCATCATCATAACCATAAAATTCAATTATTATTTTCGCATTTAATTTTTGAATAATTTCCAGAATTTAAGTCCTATTGTGCTGAGATTCTGTTTATATTTGGTAAAGATCTCAAATATCATATAAAATTTGAGGGTAATAGTCTTATTGTTCCACCAAAAACGAGCGCTCAAAAGCTCCTGCTCAGGGCTTTTCTTAATTTTTTTTTTGTATTTAATTATGGAATGAAGTATAACTTTAGAGACTGGGCCACATAACCAGCGGCTGAGCTCATTGCCCCATAGAGGGTTATTGCATAGATATTCATAATACTAACTGGATGGCGAACTGTCAAAAATTTTGAGGCAAACGGCGGCCATTTGCAGTTTGGGTTGAGGCGTATTTGGCGATGTTACTGTGTAACTGTGTGTTAATACACGTATGTTCTGTCAAATCATCACATAGTTACGTGAGTTGAATCTCCAGGAATGGATCATTCAGTGAGTTCCTTCAGAACTTTGAGACAGCGGGATCCAAAAGATATGGATCTTGGTAAGAAACAATTACACTTCCTCACTGGCTTTCTTACAGGACACTGTCGCCTCAGGAAGCACCTGTTGAGGATGGGATTATCGGACACTGACGAGTGTAGGTTCTATAGGGAGGGGATGAAACCCCCATTCACCTAGTCAGCCTAAAGACAGAAGGCCTTGGGCGAGAAACTTGCAAGAGTGAGGAACTAGCCTCGTTGAAGCCTTCACAGTTATTAGATTTCATTAGATCTCTGAAACTGGAAGGCGAGCTGTGAAGGGTTTGGCCAGTGTAGCTCTGTAAGGGGGCACAATAGACCTTAAGGTCGCAGTGAACTGTAACCTCTCTTCAAACTAAACTAAACTAAACTACCTGAGTTGACAGAAAATATGTTTATTAACTGTCAAGCACAAATGGCATAGAACATCAAAATATTCGAGTTTCATCCCAAACTGCAAATGGCGTTCTACGTTGCAGATAGGAAATTCGACGTCCAGTTAGTATTTAGGTCCAGGTTATTGACAGAAGAAGAAGAAGTTTACTACCCGTGTATCCTGTTGGAGAGCAGGAACATTGGGTACTCTTCCAGGGACAAAAGAGAGCAAACCCCGCCGTTCAAACATGGCCGCTGATCGCAGCTATTCGGGATCGGAATTTCGCAAAGGGACGCGCTAAAAACCGAACGGACAGTTACATTTGAAGGACGGCGATCGCAAAAACGTAACCTGCACTTCGCACGAGCCGCCATTTTGACAGCGGGGTCCTGGTCCTGTGTGGCAAGGGTCTAGATGTTGGCAGAACTCCCCAACATACTTGGACGTGCAACTGAAACAGAAAAAAAATTGGTTTCAATGGGACACATTCAAACAATAAAGAATAATATTCATCGATACAGTACAAACAAATACAGTGGAACTTCCCTATAACGAAAAGCGCTAAATCCGCAAAAAAAATCGTTATAAAGAAATTTCGTTACACAAAATTTGTTTCTATAGTCGGCAATGTCGCGGTCGTCTTCACTGATAAATTTAAGTTTATCAGTAAAACTTAAGCACTTCCATTTTGAGAAATTTTCGCACAACTTTCACACTAGCGTAATGGTTACATTGAAGAAACCAAACAGCCAGGGGTGTATTTAAAACTGTTCAGAAGGATCTCTATGCCCGGCGTAATTATTTAGTTTAAGGTCGGGAATTATTACGTACGTCCAGAAAATTTTCGGAAAAAATTCACCCTTATACCTCTTACCAATACCCATTCAAAGAGTGATGTTCTCTGAATATTTCGTTAAAAGAGAGAATTTACTTCGTTTAGAGGTGTGTTATTTACATGGAATTTGGGTTCAAGGTGCAATGTTTGTACGAAATCCGTTATACAGAGAAATTCGTTATAGGGAAGTTCCACTGTACTACGAAATTCAGCAACCCAACAATTGATTTTAGTCGACCTTAACGATATTCGTCTTGGAGCGGACTACGGCCTAGATTGAAAACACCATACCACTGATATACAGCCTGTACATTGCTTTTGAAACCAAGATACAGCTGATTCGAAAAACTATTTCTCTAAAACCGATTATACACTCTTGTCATCAAATATGCTGCTACTTTGTATACACATTCTGCTAGTTTCAACAAAAGAAGAAGAAGTTTCCTGATATTCTATGAACCGCATCTCATGAAACTTTCGATGACCTCCAACTCTTCGATTTAAAACAAAATTCCAGGAACGCCTCCAATGTATGTTTACCATTTAGATGAATAATATAACCTATTCTGAGCCGTGATAACAGCGATGTTAGCACTTTTGGACACGTTCCTTCTTAGCAAGCCAACTTGGATACCACTATCAGGCATCCATAGCGGCTTCAGGTATTTCAACAGAATTCGCCAGGTATTTAATGGCCCCTGTCAGACCTTTTGCCTTCTCCTTCTTTCCCATCTCTCTCTATGGTTGAAGCGATTCTATGAATTGCAGTTTTAACCCGCCCTGCATACATCCGTATAATGGACAATTCGTTCCGTAGAGACCCAATTTGTAACGAAAAAGACAAAGAATTATAGGCTGTTCCTAAATTCATGCGACAAAGTCTGAGGAATCACTTCATGAAGTTAGTAGTTAGTCCCATGAATTTAGGAACATCCAGTATGTCTGACATTAGTAAATTCTATGTCAGCATATACCTATTAAACTCTATGGTCCGTTCACGAAAGTTTGAGCGCATAGTAGGCTTGTTTATTTATCTGAAGTTGGCAGTATTTACTGTCATAATGTAAAATAAAGTCAACGTTGCCGAATGTACCCGGTCTCGTCCGACGAGCTTGCGAGTTATCAAAGAACTCTATGTAATATTGATAACATTGCGTATCAATCTGACAAGAAAATAAACAACAAAACCTAACATTTTAATATACACAATAGGCCAAATTGTCATGGCCAACCGACGGCTCAACCTTTCGTGAACGGACTATAGGTATAGGATGAAAGTCACCTGAAATTTTGACGGTTTGTATAACTATTGTCAAATTAAAAATTTAGAATTCTCCTGAACAAACCGTAGATAACATGAAATTTAGAAGAAACAATCGTAGATAAAGTTTAGTATCGATTTAATTAGTACAGTCAAAAACGCCAGCAAGACGCAGAATAGCAAATTTGTGTCGTAGAACGAACCGTTCTAGAGTCTTGCGATATACAGAGTGTTTGGTCATGACTTAGCGATAATTTAAGGTCATCAAATATACCGAATATTATCGACAAAAACACCCAAACTTGAGAGTTTACCCCCTCAGTTTTGGAGTAGTTCCCATTTTAAATTTACTTTTTTATTTTCGTTGACCCTTCCAAATAATATCGATTTTTTGGACATAAAGGTCCTACAGATGTGAAAAAATGTTTTTTTGAAAGATGATACTACCACACAAAAACATTCAATTGAAAACGCCATAAAAAAAATTCTTTAAAAAAGTTCATAGTGAAAATATGTACTGATCTCAGTAAATCCGCAATAGTGCAAAAACTAGCACATTGAAGTATTTTTTTTCAATAATTCAACACGGAAGGACACAAGCTACAAAACAACACTCACATCATTTCTGTAAGTTACATAATTTGAGAGTTAATGCTGTTCGAACATGACCCTTATGAAAATTGATGAAATAAAAAAAGCCTCAGTACTGTACTTTCGATAATTTTCAATGATCAAACAAACAACTTAATCATAAAAATTGCTCAAAATGTCCGCCTCTGCTCTGTAGCCAGTCAGTGGCCTGCATAACGACATGTATTGTGTCTTTTGCTCGCGTAGTGATCACGTTCGAGCTGCAATAACTCTCAAATTATGTAACTTACATATATGATGTGAGTATTGCTTTGTAGCTAATATCCTTGCGTGTTTAATCATTCAGAAAAAATTATATTAAATGAGCTAGTTCTTGTACTATTGCGGATTTACTAAGAAAATCAGTACATATTTTTACTATGAACATTTTTTAAAGAATTTTTTATGGCGTTTTCGAGTTAAATGTTTTTATATTGTTATACTTCAATGAAAGGAGGTATATCATCTTTCAAAAACATTTTTTCACATCTGTAGGACCTTTATGTCCAAAGAAACCGATATTATTTAGAAGGGTCAACGAAAATAAAAAAGTAAATTTAAAATGGGGGCTATTCCAAAACTAAGGGGATAAACTTCCAAGTTTGGGTGTTTTTGTCGATAATATTAGGTATATTTGATGACCTTAAATTATCGCTAAGTCATGACCAAACACACTGTATAGCTCAAAGATCAGGTGGACAAATCCAACAGGAAAATGCAGATGTGCGTGTTAACATAGCGCAGTTACGTGCAACACAATCGCAAAAGGCAAGAAATAAATGATATCAATGATGAAGATTTGAATAAAGAGAAGGGCGCAGATTCGTAGTCGGCCAGAAAAGTAGATGTAGATTAATGGCAAAACAACGTTAGCCGGCCAGCTAGTTATTTATAAAAATGATTTTAATGTCTGGACTGTATTCACCACTTGATGCCCATCATAGAACCATGAAATTGCTCGTCATTAACGTTGATCAAGAAGCAATAATTTAAAAACTGATTATGTGTCAACTGCAGGTACTCTAAAACCTGTTAATGGATCCACTGAAATGAGGAGTTATAATAAAGTCTCAACATGTTATGCAAATAAGATCGTTTATTGGAAAAATCTACAGTTGGATACAAATAAGACAGAAGTTGAAAGATTTTACGATCGCTTTTCATTCTGTGTTCTTAATTGTCCTTTTATGGTCGGCAGGAAACGACGTTTAAAGTGGTTAATTCAGGATACGCGAATGATACCGATTTTATTTATATCGGATTAGTTTTCGATTTTTAATTTTCCGAACGTACCCATTAGGTATGGTTTCTATGCTTCGGCGCGGCATGCAAATTATATGAGATTTTTCTATGCTGTTCCTTCTATGGTTTATAGGGAATGAGGTTATAAATACTCGATGGAGACTTTTATTAATGGAAATTTTGGATTAATTTATACTTTATCGAACTTTGAACCAGTAATACCAGATGAAAGAATCAGAAGAATGAGAATAAGAACTGGTTATGTAAATAAATTTCGGAAATATGGGGCCAATGGTATTTTCAAAAGGCCATACGACACAGGTGAAATATATTGAGGAAAGACTGGTGGAAAATGCAATAAAGATCTATTATTATTCATGTAGAATTTCGTCCCAGACTCGCACGCCTTCGGAGCTTTAAATGCCGAAAGGAATAAGTTATATTATGGTGACAGAAATATAATAAAGCAACAAGGAAGAATTCCTTTCGAATGTTTAATGATATTCACATCAATTTTGTGAATGTATGGTTGCAAGTTACTTCTGTTATTAATCCGATTGATTTATACAGTGTGTTCTGTCATGACTTAGAGATAATTCAAGGGCATCAAATATACCTAATATTATCAAAAAAACACCCAAATTTGGAAGTTTACCCCCTTAGTTTTGGACTAGCCCCCATTTTAAATTTACTTTTTTATTTTGGTTGACCCTTCCAAATAATATCGATTTCTTTGGACATAAAGGTCCTACAGATGTGAAAAAAATGTTTTTTTAAAGATGATACTACCACCTTTCATTGAAGTATAACAATATAAAAACATTTAACTTGAAAACGCCATAAAATATTCTTTAAAAAATTTTAGTAAAAATATGTACTGCTTTTCTAAGTAAATCCGCAATAGTACAAGAACTAGCACACTGAAGTATAACTTTTTTCAATGATTTAACACGAAAGGATATTAGCTACAAACAACACTTACAGCATTTCTGTAAGTTACATAATTTGGAAGTTATTGCTGCTCGAACATGATCACTACGCGAGCAAAAGACACAAGACAGGTCGTCATGAAGGCCACTGCCTGTCTACAGAGCAGATGCGGCCATTTTGAGCAATTTTATGATCAATTTGTTTGTTTGATCATTAAAAATTATCGAAAAGCAAGATCTTCAGAGCAGCAATTCATTTCGCAAGACAATAACATTCACGTCAGATACCAGATCCAAACTGAAAAAGCCCATAGAGCGGACCCAGCAATGGCGGAAAAACACTGACACGGACGACACCGTACGTTGCTGTGTGGATGGTGAAAAATTCATAACGGATTACACTGAAGGGAGTGCAGCACTGACAGCAACGTTGCCGTCACGTCACGGAAATGTGTGGATCGACCTGCAATCGACAGATGAACAGTTCGCTTGCTGTCAATTTCTCACCTGAATAGTTCGTTTCTGAAAAGACTAACTGAATCATCAATGATAACAATGTCAAAAATACTGTGGTTGTCCGCTTCCAGAGCGCCTTGGGTTACTCGGGGCACTTGAAGTGCAACTTGAACGTTCTATTGCGTCGTAAACTGGTCTCATACGGGCCCATTGGAGCGAATAAAGGATGCTTCCCAATTCTCATCGTACTCATCGTAGCCACAAAGAGTTGTCCGATGAACCACGGCTGGCTATGTGGTGAAAGAAAACCGATACTTCAGCCTCTCATCCCTTCCCACCGTGATCCAATGTCACGGTATTATTTATTATTCGTACGCCCTCTCTTCTTCCTTCATGCTTGCCGTCTCTTTGTTTAAGCCCCCATAACGCGAGATGAAGAGGAAAAATGGCCATCGCTCGACCTGTTCGCCCTATCAAATTATGCGTAATTGAAATGTTTGGATAACAAATATGTTATTGGGGAGGTTTGATAATTGAAGGTCAACGTTATTATTGGATCATTATTTCATTTAAGAAACTGAATGAAAGCCTATTCGTTTCGCTTACTCATTACAGTATTATTTTCAGTTACATTTTTCGTTTTGTGGTTGTCAACACTGGCTTCCTATTCTTCCCCTTCCAACACACGTGGAATGATATAATTTGGTAATTCAGATTCCGTAAGCTGTCAATTTTCGTAACAGTCACACCAACTGCCAAGTAGTCCGGTCTATTTAGACCAAAAAATGAGAGTGAAGTTAGATAAAGTCCCAACAAGCTGAATTTCTGTGAAGTTGTTCAAAATATAATTGAAGAGCTCGGAGCAATAACCGGGTAACTCCATTTTCTAATGATACCGATATATCGTATTCAATCTGCTAATATCCAACGTACGCAACTTTCGGTGCAACAATGGGGCAAATCCAGCGCTTTTGTAAGGAGTTTCAATCAAAATGGACTTACTTGAATGTATATTTCGGCCGTAAAAATCAGGCAAATCCTGAAGTTTTTCCTCATTTCTCAACATTTCATGAAAACGGAGTTACCCGGTTATTGCTCCGAGGTCTTCAATAATTATAAACAATGTCTAAAAGGTCCTCATCATTCCCCTGTGAGGAAAAAATTTTATTCGAGGTCAAATGTCAAAAAAATGAGTTTTTCGCGATTTTCAGCCAAACGGTAAGTTTTATCATAAAAGTACCTCAGACAAAAATTGTAGATCATAAAATTATCTATAAAGAATGTATCAATACTTTTTTTCTTACGAGCCACCGTTTCTGAGATATAACGATTCAAAAAGTTATAAAAGTCGTTATCGTCATAATATGCACACGTTTTCACGCCACCTATGAGGTAGTGTACTTAGCGCGTAGTTATAACTTTTTGAATCGTTATATCTCAGAAACGGTGGCCCGTAAGAAAAAAAGTATCGATACATTTTTTATAGATAAATTTATGATCTACAATTTTTGTCTGAGGTACTTTTATGATAAAACTTACCGTTTTGCTGAAAATCGCGAAAAACTCATTTTTTGACATTTGACCTCGAATAAAATTTTTTCCTCACAGGGGAGTGATGAGGAACTTTTAGACATTGTTTATAATTATGTTTTGAACAACTTCACAGAAATTCAGCTTGTTGGGACTCTATGTAACTTCGAATGTCTAAATAGACCGGACTAAAGATACATACAAAATTCAATAGAATGTTCAATCAAATTTCGACAGTTAATTCGAAAAAACTTGACTGAAATAGAGAAAATTTAGTCTAATAATTGTTGCAGAACACCCATTCCGCATTTGTGTTGTAATAAGATCCTATTCTGTAATTTGTTTCAGAATATACTATTATCTATTCTGTTGTCTCAATGAATATTGTTCTTTGAACGGTAATATTTACAAATGAACTCAAAAATGCTTATTATTTCAGTTTAGTGCTAATCAATTAATTAATTAATGCCTAATTTGACAAGTGGGCCCGAAAAAAAAACGCCCGATGATCATAGAACTATATTGTAGGTTTACACAATATATAGTCCGTTCACGAAAGTTTGGGCGCATAGTAGGCGTTTGTTTAATTATCTGAAGTTGGCAGTATTTGCTGTCATAACGTGATATAAAGTCAACGTTGTCAAATGTACCCGGCCTCGACCGACGCGCTTGAGAGTTGTCAGAGAACTCTATGCAATATTGACAACATTGTGTATCATTCTGGCAAGAAAATAAACAACATAACCTAAAATGTTAATGTACACAGTGGAATATGCCAAATTGTCATGGCCAACCGACGGCTCAACCTTTCGTGAACGAACACGCATACATACCTTTAGAACTCTATACTGCTAACGTGAAATAAAAGTTGAAGCAATCTAGTTGCCATTTCCGATGGCCCCTTCAATCATCTGCGCATGTGCAAACTCGAAATTTGACAAGACGTGAAAAATTGAGGTTGAGATTTTCAGTTATTTTCATTTAACAAGACTATTTTTGGCGCCTGCGCAGTGAATTCATTGGGCCATTGTACCACGTGATCGCTGCTTCAATTTGTAATAGAAAAGTGGAACCATGTTAGCGGTATACAAGTTTATAAACATATGGTTAACACTTAACCTGTCATATTCTTATGAACTACTAACTAACCCAATTATTCTAAACAATAAACTCTCCAACAATCATAGCATAGAAGCATAGAACTTCTTTCGAAAAACGATGGCTTGGTAGCTCGATAAAATCATTGATTCCGAAATAAGTCGATGGTCTATGTCAAAAAACTGAAATTCTCATGGAATAGTAACGTTTTATTGTCCACCGTGTTAGAAGTTTTGTGAAATCCAGCTCGAATCATAGAGTCACGATGTTTTTAACACTTAAATTTTAATCTTGATGACAATTAGTTTTATTAAGGCTCTGAAGAGGGGAGTATACCAGACAGCCATGCTGGGTCCAACCACAGACTCGAAAATTACAGAACAATTCGAATGAAATGAAATCTGTAATCGAATAAATGCTTATGCTTACCTGTCTAGTCTCCAACTTTATTGTTTTGAATAAAAAATCAATACTTTCTATTAACTATTCTTCAAAAAAAGCACGCAACTAACAATAGAGCACAATAACTGAGAAATTGACATTACCATCTGTAATTTTCGAGTCTATGGTTGGACCCAGTCAGCCTGTCTGGCATACCTATCTTTCTAGTGCTCTAGTTTTATTAACCGTATTACTCAATAATGTTGTTCCATTAACAGAGCCTATAGTGTTCAGAGATAGTTAGAATTCTGAAATCTCATGAATGCACTGACTAATCATAACATCTATTCGGCAACGAAAGTATCGAAAGTGTTCTACCGTAACTGAACAGAAAAGGTGTGAGGTGAAGAAATATGCTCATAGCGTTCATTAACACAGAGAGCGTCGAGATATGCAAGAGATAAAATCATCACATCACGACAGAGCGTTGTCTGTAGGTCTGTGGCCCGGTGGTGCTAAACCGGCTGCTGGTTGTACTTGTGGAATATCTATAGAACCGTCGTCCGGGCCTATAAAAGTTACGGCACATTAAAAACTAATTGGTACAGCTCAATCGGGCATCCTGGAGAGCGCGGAATAATTAGACCTCTCGCTTTATCGGCACCACGGAGAATATCGACACTTCGTTCTGTGCACGTTACGGAACGCGCCCCATAGATGTGTCAACGATGACTCCTTTGGTCAATGGTCACTTGTATTTCCATATGTTGGAATGGGATTCTATGATTTTATCAACTATCGAAATGCAATTTGGACATCCATTACTGAAACCACAGAGGTCTTGGTTGTTTCTGAACACATCGTGAATCAATATTGAAATTGAAATGAAGAGAGTTCACCGGCATCACTGAAAAACTCAGAATAAATAGACCTCTCAATTTATCATGCTGGAAAATATCGACACTTCGTTCTGTGCACGTAACGGAACGCGCCCCATAGATGTGTCAACGATGACGTCATTGGTCAGCGGTCACTTGCATTTCCATCCATTGGAATGGGATTCTATGATTTCACTAACTGTCTAAATGTAATTTGGACATCCCATACGGAAATCATATATACGGTGTACAAATAAGTTTCCGCGGTTTGTCAAAAGATGGCCCCACCAGAAGGTTATGGAGAAATTGTCAGATGTAAAACGTAATATCCCAAGTTTAGTCATCTGGCAACACCATAACCTTAAAGTACTAGTGATTCCGTATCAGCATCACGTAATTTTTTTCGTGCAAAAATGTCAAGTTTTATTCCGAATAAGCATCATTTGCGGGAACTTTTGATTTACTTCTTTAATGTGAAAAATCTGCAGCTGAGGCTGCTTATTTTGATCGAGGAATCATCTCCCAAATTTATCAAAGAAAAAGGGGTTCTTCCTCCAAGACAATGCTGCAGCTCACAAATCAATAAAGACGGTGGCAAAATGGTAGAATTACGCCTCGAATTGCTTCCTCATCCCCCATATTCTGCAGATTCAACCCCAAGTGATTATTATCTATTTCTAAACTTGAAGAGATAGTTCTAGGGAAAGAAATTCGAGAGGGATGACGAGGTCAAATGAAAAACCGCGAAAACTTATTTGTACACCTAATATGTATTACAGATGGTAACGATGATTCCTCTGGTCGGTGGTAACTTGAAATTCCATCCATTGGAATGTGATTCTATGATTGCACTGACTATCTAAATACAATTTAGACATCCCTTACGGGAAGCATGGATGTGCCACAGATGGTAACGTTGATTTCTCTGGTCAGTGGTCACTCCCATTTCCATACATCGGAATGAGATTCTATGATCGTATCAACCATCGAAATATAATTTGGCCATCCCTCACGGAAACCACAGAGGTGGGCGTTGTTTCTGAATGTCAAACACGATTCAAACGCTATTGACTAATTGATTAAAGTTAAAATGAAAAGAGTTCACTGGCATCATAAGTGATATAATTTGAGGCCCCTTGTAATGTAAAAATCGAACCACGTATCTGATTGCTTTCCTTATTTTCCAAACATTCCTTACGGTCGTCGAAGCCTTATAATATCTCAATTATACGTCGTTTCGTCGAAAAACCTGTTCGACGGCCACCATATTTTTGCTCCTATTTCCATATTATTGGCGGAATATTAATAGGTCTGGTATTACAGAATATCAACATGATGTCGACTGCGTGGTAGGAATTTGAATAGAGAGAAGCTCCTTCATATGAATGTAAATGAGACTAATAATTATGTACATTCACCTTGCTACCAGTCGGCTGGTTCAGAATTTTCAGGATTTCGAGCACGGCAGATATAACGAGACTCCAGTCCAGGTCGGAGGAACATTCTTTGTGCGAAAAGAGCTGAATTATCGAAAACGTCATTAATGGAACGCACACAATCTGTTGAAACCACAGATAAAGGGTTTTCCAATAAGAGGTGTTATTTTGAATAGCCCACTATTTTGGTAGATGTCACGTTTGAAGCTGTCATTTTTTGACTTTTGACAAGTAGAAACTATGTGCTGATTCACAATGGACGTAACCATAACGAACACGTAAACGTACTTTGTACGTGAACATAATGGTGTTCAGAATGGACTTTGGAAGCAGTAGCAAATAATAGACGTTTTTTAAGTAAGAAGATGTTTCTGTACCTTTATAATAAGTGTTCTATGAATTTTTTGACAATTGATTATTGTGAAGAAAAAAACGACGTTGGTGGGTTAGACCTACAAATCTAGAAAGAGAAAAACGCGGAGAATTTAGAAGAGTTTTGCTGAAATTGAGATTGCACGATGTAGAATGGTCATGCACCCAGTCTCAAAGACAAAAATATATTATAAGTTGGGTTAACTCACAGAATGTGAACAAATTTCTATAATTAAACGTTAGAATTACGGACTACCATAAGCTCAACGTAAACGTCAGAATAACAGAGCTTATTGTGAACAGTTCCATATGATTTGCATTGGTTCAACTTTGCGTTTTTCGTTTACGTTTCGGGAGTCCAGAACGCATTGAAATTATTAAAATTCACTATAAAAATGGTGAAAATTTGAGACGGTTCGTAAAACTCGAATATTTTTAAGTCGTCGTGAAGCACCTTGTCGGACCGCAAAAAGAAATTGTTGGAAAAATTCGAGCTGTTGGGACAAGTTAGTGATGTAAGGATAAAACCCGTGCACGCCACTCAAGAATAGCCGAGAATATTGCTGCTGTAGCCGAAAGTGTTAAAGTAAACCCAGGTTGGTCCATTCCTCGTCGTTCTTTGGAATTAGGCATGCCACAAACGTCATTACACCTTATTTTGCATAAAGGTTTGGGCCTTAACGTTTATGAAGTTCAGTTAACACAATAACTAAAGCCGGCCGATCACCAACAACGTCGTGTCTTTGCTGATTGGGTTATCTCTCGAAGAGGTGATGACAATTGGCCAACAAGATCTTGTGATTTACCACCTTGCGACTTCTTCCTTTGGGGCCACGTGAAAGAGAAGGTCTACGCCAATAGCCCAGCGTTGATTCAAGACCTCAAAGATGGAATTCGTGAGAGTATCGAGGACATAGGGCAGCCACTTTGCGATTTGGTTATGGAAAATTTCATTAAAAGGTTATGGTCCTGTAAGCGTGGTTGTGGTGATCTTTGGCAGGAGTTGAAACCATAGAAATATTTTGAAGGTGTATTAGTTTTCAGTGTATACATATTCGAACGATATTGATTCGAATCAACTAATCTCGAATTATGACCAGTTGTTACAAAATTCATCAATGAATTCCTTCGAGAACGTTGGTAACTTTTGAAGGTTAACCTCGGACACCATATAAGAGTGAAGAGCCACTTCCCTTCAATTTCAATAATCAGATATGACCATATTTATACCTCGCAATAATTTAAAAGTTAATGGAACCGAAATTAAAATACCCCACTTTCAATAAAGCATTACGAGATCAGATACGTCAAAAATTCAAGTAGAAACTGGTTAAAGAGAGCATACAGTAAGCACGAATCGACCCATGGGTAACACCAAGTCGATTAAATAAGACGATAAAACGACAAACAGGTTACCAAATTTTTCGGTTAATGCTTCATTTCGGTCGTTTTTTCCCCGGTCGTATAAGTGGGCATAGACGGTTACTGCCGGTCTGTTGCACTGATGAAATTCGATTTTTTGATTCGAAACAATCGAATATGATACCTGATGTTGAGGAAAAGTTATGAAATCAAACCGGTTTCTTCCATTTCGTCGATGATTTCAATATTTTCAGGCCAAATGAAGGATAAATTGTACCATAGATAAATGTGAATATTCTGTGGTTGTACAAACTGTCAATTCTTTAGATAAAACACAGAATGTTGCTATATTTCAATGATTTCATGAAGGGGTGTCCAAATATCATAATCTTTACTATACCCAGATAATGATATTCTATGACATAATCTCAATACAGTACCTAAGACAATTATTATTGAATCCCATCTCTTCAGTTGTTCTAAACTGTATATTTAAAAATTTTCGAATGCTTCCACAATTCATATTTCTTATCTAACCAACAAAAACTTCCTCTCACTGAGTTCGACTTTCATTATAATTTGTTAATTTCATATTGTTTCTACTTCTGAGATATTCCCATCAAATTTGCTCATCTAATTCATTAATAAGATTAAATCTTACTAATGAAGAGCGAAAGTGTTTCGAATGAATATTAAATATATGTAGTTCTTGTGATTTCAGGAAAGAACATGTTGGCATAACTGAGTATCCATGAATAGGGATCACGGTATACAATAAACGTGGAAAATTTAAACTTTGTATTAGTTTAATTTAATCTTCGTGAAGCTGTCATTTTTTGACATTTGACAAGTAGAAACTACGCCATTAATGAAAAAAAAAAACGATACACGCTTCATGAAGGCATTGAAATTATTAAAATTCATTATAAAAAATGGAAGCAAGCCCTGAGCAGGAGCTTCTGAGCGCTCGTTCTCTGGTGGAGCAATAGGACTATCATCTCAAAATTCTGTATATGACTTGAAATTGATACTTTATATATAAACAATTAAAAAAATTCAATTCTATGGTCACACTTGAAAATTAAAATAATTAAATTTAATGGTTCTGATGATGCGATCCTCTCGAAATTTGGCATGAACATTCAGTATATCAATCTTTATACCAGGAATAAATTTCACTCAATTCAGATATCTTGTTATGAAAATATAATTTTTTTTTCAATATTCAAATTGAATTTTCTATAGTTCGGATGATGCGATGATCTTCAAATTTTGCACAAACATTCAATATATAAATCTCAATTCCAAAAATAAATTTCATTTGATTCGGATATCTTGTTATGGAAATATAAAGAGTCTTTCCTTTAATATTCCAATTGGAATTCCTATGGTTCTAATGATGCTATCCTCTTGAAATTTTGCATGAACATTCAGTATATCAGTCTCAACTTACAAAATGAATTCCATTTGAATCGGAAAGTTGGTTATGGAAATAAAAAAATTCTTCTTTTCAATATTCCAATTGAATTTTCTATGGTTCTGTTAATACTATGGCCACAAAATTTTGCGAGAGGCTCACTATGAGCATCTGGCAAGTTGCTGCAAAATTTCATTCCGTTTGCCCTCGTTTAGTGTGAAATATTGAGGAACAAAAATTTTGAATGGCCACTTTTTATGGAACACCCTGTACGATTTTTCTGGTTAACGAACTTAACCGAGCTATTTGGGAGCTGAACACACCCTGAAAATTTCAAGTCTCTAGGACAATCCGTTCGAGAGTTATTGTGCTCACGTGCTCACGGACGGCCGGCCGGCCCTACAGAATTTGATTTGACCTCATATTTTCCATCAGGGAGTCGAACCCTATCGTTTGAGACCATTTTCGGCTCAAAATTCGAAAATTACAGACATTTGGGCAAAACGATATAGCACTCGTCTAAGTAGAACGAGCGCTCAAAAATGGAATTCGTGAGGATATCGAGGACATAGGGCAGCCCACCTTGCGATTTGGTTATGTAAAATTTCATTAAAAGGATATGGTCCTGTAAGCGTGGTCGTGGTGGTCATTTGCCTGATGTTATTTTCCACTATTAACGGCATTGCTTCTTCTTTATAATGAAATAAACATTCGATCGTTTATATTGAAAAATGCCATTTTTCTTTGAATATCAAAACAACACCTCTTATTGGAAAACCCTTCAGTTTCTTTGGACCGTTTAGGAATGTTTTTAAGTCCTAAAAAGGCAACAAGTATGATAATAGGGCGTATCATAACCATCTAAGTCAATTTAAATAGCACTCAATCAAATAATTAGCTTGTCAGCTCGCTTTGTCCAGTAATTTACGATATCTTTGTTTCAATTTCAAACGTGCTATGCTCAGACAAGATTTCCGCCGTTGCTAAGAACATAACCTCAATTATTCCAGTGAAGTGTTTAATCGATGACAATGCTGTGGTAGCAGATGTTCGAATGTTACAAATAGTTAATAGTTTTAGAACGTTTAAAACGATTTATTTCTGTTTCATTGAAGTTTTATGAGATTGTGAAAGGAGAAATTCAATCCTAAGGTGGTAATATTTGAACCGGATGCGTACCTGAACTGAACGCAATGTCATAGAGTATTCCAAGCTAATAACCGTTATTTTTAAATAGTGGGTTTGGTCATGACTTAGCGATAATTTAAGGTCATCAAATATACCTAATTTTATCGACAAAAACACCCAAACTTGGAAGTTTACCCCCTTAGTTTTGGAGTAGCCCCCATTTTAAATTTACTTTTTTATTTATGTTGACCCTTCCAAATAATATCGATTTCTTTGGACATAAAGGTCCTACAGATGTGAAAAAAATGTTTTTTGGAAGATGATACTACCACCTTTCATTGAAGTATAACAATATAACATTCAACTTGAAAACGCCATAAAAAAATTCTTTAAAGAGTTCATAGTAAAAATATGTACTGATTTTCTTAGTAAATCCGCAATAGTTCAAGAACTAGCACATTGAAGTATAATTTTTTTTCAATGATTTAACACGCAAGGATATTAGCTACAAAACAACATTCCCATCATATCTGTAAGTTACATAATTTGAGAGTTATTGCTGCTCGAACATGATCACTACGCGAGCAAAAGACACAAGACAGGTCGTCATGAAGGCCACTGCCTGTCTACAGAGCAGAGGCGGCCATTTTGAGCAATTTTTATGATTAATTTGTTTGTTTGATCATTGAAAATTATGAAAAATACAGTACTGAGTTTTTTTTATTTTATCAATTTTCATAAGGGTCATGGTCGAACAGCAATAACTCTCAAACTATGTAACTTACAGAAATGATGTGAGTGTTGTTTTGTAGCTTGTGTCCTTGCGTGTTAAATCATTGAAAAAAAATTATACGTCAATGTGCTAGTTCTTGTACTATTGCGGATTTACTGAGAAAATCAGTACATATTTTCACTATGAACTTTTTCAAAGAATTTTTTTATGGCGTTTTCAAGTTGAATGTTTTTATATTGTTATACTTCAATGAAAGGTGGTAGTATCATCTTTCAAAAAACATTTCAACGAAAATAAAAAAGTAAATTTTAAATGGGGGCTACTCCAAAACTAAGGGGGTAAACTTCCCAATGTTGGTGTTTTTGTTGATAATATTAGGTTTATTTGATGCCCTTAAATTATCGCTAAGTCATGACCAAACACACTGTAAAGTTTTCTATGAACATCTTGACAGAAGCCCACAAAATCTAAAGCTATCTTGATCATAGGATTACTCGAAAATGTGCGTAGGTTTTCCAAAAGTTGTCCACTTGATTATGTATCCAATTAAGTACAATATTCAACATGTTTCAAAATTCACGTTCTTAAGATACCCATGCTAGATAACCACAGAACAATCTCCCAGATCGTCACCCGATAAGGTTATGTTGTGAAGACCCTATGTAAAATATGAAAAACGTGAAAGAAAGAAAGACAAACATTGTGACGGACAGGTAGATGCATTGAAACAGGTCTGTAGAATGTTAACGTCTTCGTGTTAAGAAGTTTATTTGTTTATGGGTTGAAGGTAAGCTAGCTTCTACCTAGAAAATTGTGTACCGATTTCATTTGTTACCAACATAGGAAGCAAAACGAGAAGATGAGAACTCGCTTCTTCATTTTTCTGTGTTCGATGCATTCGTGTGTTATACCGGGTGGTTTTTCAAGTGCTTTATTCATTCAGCTGTAAAAGTCGCATTTTGATCGATAAGGGCTACACTACTGAGTTTAAAGACATGAAATTTTTGGAACACTTCAACTAATTTTTGTGTACCAAACATTTCATGTCTTCAAACTCAGTAGTTTAGCCGTTATCGAAGAAAATGCGACTTTTACAGCTGAATGAATGAAACACTTTAAAAAAATCACACGGTATACATCCATATCTTCCACCAAAGGCCACAAAATTAAGGCAGCAAATGTAATGAAACAGTTAAAGAATCATGGTAGATTTTTTTTGAGCGCTCGTTATACTTAAACAAGTGCTATATCGTTTTGCCCAAATGTCTGTAGTTTTCGAAATGTCAAATTGAGTTTTATCCGTGGGTCCGTCCGGCCATCCGTGCGCACGATAACTTTCGAAGGGATTGTCCTAGAGACTTGAGATTTTCAGGGTGAATTCGGTACCCAAATGCCGCAGTTAAATTCCTTAACCAGCCAAATTGTACAGGTGTTCCATAAAATGTGGCCATTCAGAATTTTTGTTCCTCAATATCTCAGACAAAACGAAACCAGTCATACTGAAATTTTGCGGCCACATGTAAGATGCTCATAATAAGCCTCATGCAAAATTGTGTGGTCATAGTATTAACAGAACCATAGAAAATTTAATTGAAATGTTGAAAAGAAGAATCTTCATATTTTCATAACAAGATGTGAATAGATGAATGAAGATTTATATACTGAACTTTCATGCACAATTTCAAGAATATCGCATCATTTGAACCATATAATTCATTTTTTTTCAATTATTAATCTTTCACATATTCCCTTTTTCGAATAATTTACAAAATATAATTCGGATCATGCTGGAATTTTGCATTACTATACTTGAATCTAAAGTCCTATACAAAATAGGGTAAATAGGTAATAAAATCATTGCTCCGCCAATCAACAAGCGCTCAAAAGCACCGGCTCAGGGCTTTTCTTAAATTTTAATTTCTTCGATGATTTATTATAAGCACTGATCGTATTTCGATGTACAAATCAAATCAAACTCTGTTCGAAACCATAGAAATATTGAATTATTGTATATTATATTCAAATGTCAAAAACAATTTCTATGGTTCTTTGAGGCCGCGTTCGAGAACAAGTTTCAAACGTAGCGAAACGTCCGAGTATACGCCTATCAATTTTCCACAGGAAGAATACGGCATTCAATCCAGACACGATGAATAGAAACGCGAAACTACGTCGGAGAAATCGAATTTTCTGTGGTATATAGACCTCGATTGTTCGCTAGTAAGTTATGTTTATTCAGTACATTTCATTACTTTTGCTAGACCATACAATAAATGATTCCTCAGAGAACATAATGCTCTTTGTTAGCCGAGCTGGTAATCGGACACAAAAAACTGCACAGCTTGGTCTAAAGGCATGTTTTGAAAAATTGGTTCAATGGCGTACACGGAAATCTTAATTTATGTCCTATTGTTCATGACGTTAGGCTGCAGGATAAGTTATCCATCACTTCATTCTTAATAACCATTCGTATTGATGTAGCGGGATTAATGAAAGACGAAAGTGATGTTAGACAATGTTCTTTACCTACCATAGAATCAATTTTATGAAGGGTTTTCCAATAAGAGGTGTTAATTTGAATAGCCCGCTATTTGGGTAGATGTCACGTTTGAAGCTGTCATTTTTTGACATTTGACTCGTAGAAACTACGCCATTAATAAAATGGAACGATGCACGCTTCAAGAACGCATTGAAATCATTAAACTTTACTATAAAAAAAGCGAAAATTTGGCAAAATCATTACACCCTTTTTTGCATAAGATTTGTGTCTTATAGCTTATATTATAGTTCAGTTAACATTTTTTTTGAAACATAGATAAATTGAAAATAGTAATCATCGAAATGAATACAATCTTCAATTTATAGGCTCACAGAACCTTCTTCAGGCGGACTGGGATGATTATTCAAGATGTTGTCAATGAGGGAAGAGACAGACCGGTTTCGGCCTCATTAGGCCTCGTCAGTGTCCCATATCCCTCAGAGACAACATCCTATTGAAAACTTCTACATTTAAGACTACTTGTAAGAAGCTATCGAGTAGCAACTAACAGATGGTGACATCTAGTAGTGAGTAGTGTCAAAATGAGAAGTTCAATCATCACAGATCGCATGCTGAAAGCACTGATTACTTCCTCTTCACTCTTTGAGATGTTAGCAGTGGCCTTACATCAGGGCCTCAATGCAAGTTAGGTTAGCCTCCTTAAAGGCAAAGAATTTTTTTGTTTGTCATTTTTTCTTCATCTTACAAGAACTCAAGCCTACGTGCCCACAAGCAACGAAACCATTGATCTTTTGCGGGAAAAGTTTTCGGACCATGTTGTCTCTCGACGAGGTGATATCAATTGGCCACCTTGATCTTGTGATCAAACACCTTGCGACTTCTTCCTTGGGGCCACGTGAAAGAGAAGGTACGCCAATAGCCCAGCGTCGATTCAAGACCTCAAAGATGGAATTTGTGAGGCTATCGAGGACATAAGGCAGCCACTTTGCTATTTGCTTATGCAAAATTTCATCAAAAAGATATGGTCCTGTGAGCGTGGTCGTGGTGGACATTTGCCTGATGTTATTTTCCACCATTAATTAACGGCATAGCTTCTTCTTTATACAGAAATAAAAATCCGATCATTTATATTGAAAAATGGCATTTTTCTTTGAATATCAAATAACACATCTTATTGGAAAACCCTTTATCACACTAACTGGCTCTACATTATTTGCGTTCAGCCGTTCTCGAGTTATAGCGAGAGGGTAGGTTTTCTAATTTGATTTCCATGTCTGAAGATGTTCACACAGTATGAACCCTCATATAATCGAAGATGTTCTTTCGATCATGCATGCACAGCTTGGAGTTCCCAACATAATCAAAACACAGAACAACAAGAAACAAGTGGTTCAGCTCGTATAAATGACATAACTCTGAAGTCGAAGCTATTTATAAAATTATAACATCGAAATACCACACCACAAAATCGAACAAGTTGTAGGGAAGGATATCACGTGCAGCACACATGGCCGTCTGTTTTCTTCACGCTGCTAACCACCGTGCTTGAATGAGGAACATGTGAGACTGTAATCCTATGCCTCCATTTTTTTACGATCGAATATTGGGGATCTTAGATCTTAACTTCCTTTACGACATTCTTAATAGGTCGTCGTCCGCATAGATTAGTTTGAAGATGTCATCGACGAAAAATTTCAGTTTCAAACATATGTATATAGTCCGTTCACGAAAGGTTGAGCACATAGTAGGCGTTTCTTTATTTATCTGAAGTTGGCAGTATTTACTGTCATAAAGTAAAATTAAGTCAACGTTGCCGAATGTACTCGGCCTCGTCCGACGAGCTTGCAAGTTTTCAGAGGACTCTATGCAATATTGACAACACTGCGTATCAATCTGACATAAAAATAAAGAACATAACCTAGAATATTAATATACACAGTGGAATATGCCAAATTTCCATGGCCAACCGACGGCTCAACCTTTCGTGAATGGACTATACCTATAAAACTTATAAGAATAAGCTTTCATCGTGGCGCACTCTATTGTGGCCTACGTTATGGTTTCTATGGACCAGAGTGAATTTTTCCCACCTTTTAACCCTTTCAAAGACCTAACGAACAGCAATTGATTTTTATACACTGCACAAAAAAATTAACGCACATTATGGAAATCTCAAATTTATTCTACAACTGAAGGTGTTCTCAATGATAATTATTTTATCAGAATTATGCATGCATATGTTATTCACTTTCAACGTTTTTCTTCAATACAGATGTTTTTCCCAGCAGGAATAAAAAAAGATGAGATTAGCAGATTTTCAAAGTATTGGTTCCATTCTGAAATCAGTTGTTCCCGATCAATTCTACTTATTTTTCTTTCGTTTGATTTTCTACACTCGATCGCTATGCAACGCGAAACACGCAATTTGACCCAAGAGGAATGTGCCCAAGCGGTAGTGCCATTTGCCCCAAACATTGGTGAAAATTTCATTTTTATGGACGATAATCCCAGACCCCATCGTGCGCGCATCGTTCGGGAGTACCTGGAAGAGGTTGAAGCGTCTCGAATGGAATGGCCAGCAAGAAGTCCAGATCTCAATCCGATTAAGCAAGTTTGGGACAACCTCAATAGAAGGCTGGGAAGTTCAGAAAATCATCCAGCTACTCTAAATGACTTAGGAATCCTACTCAGAGAAATCTGGGAAGGATTAGATCCGAACATTTTAAGTTCACTCATTTTGAGTATGAACCGTCGTTGCCGAGCTGTAATTAACGCAAGGGGTGGAAATAACAAGTATTAAATCACTTATCAGCATTCCAGTATTTTGAAATTTGTTTATTTCTCTTCTTTCACATAAGATTCGGTGAATTTTTCTTCCATTTAATGTGTCTTGTTCCGAGAGAACATAAAAAATAAGTTTAAAGTCAATGTAAGAGTTAACTTTCATTAAAATTGAGATTTTCAGAATGTGCGTCAATTTTTAATTTTTTGCGCAGTGTATATAGAGATTCAAGACGTAGGTGTGACTCCACCTACGTCATCTGACAACATCGATATATAGAATCATCGACCCTATGAATGAAAATAAATTCGGGTTGCTATCTTGTTTACCTACTTGAAGCACTTTTACTTCTCTGACAAAGTAGAAAAACGTGTCTGTGTGGGGTTTCAAAGAAAGGACGATGATTTATAGATTATTTCGAGGGTAGCGGATAATGGGCCTCAGGTAGTTCGAGGGTACGAAACAAATATGGCTGACGACTGTAAATGAAAAGGGTAGACGCGATGGGTGGATGTGAGATTAAGTAACATGAAACTTCATCTCATAATAAAGGAGAAACGAGCAAATATACGAAAGCTTTCTGGTAGATCTATGTTCGTACATACCCTTATTCGAAGCCACTTTCGCAGACCATAGATATCCGAATAATCTTGAACGTAGTTTTTACATCTTGAACGTAGGGTTTTTATTGGTTATATGGCTTCGAAGTTATATCATATAACTTAATTCAACAATAAATGGAAGAAGCAAGAACGAATATACAGAATACTGCATTACTACAGTGGTTCCCACAATCAACTCACACAGCTAATAATAGTTTTTGATACTGGCATTATGTAAGTTCATCAAAACTGTCTGTGATCCAAAGAATTAGACTTGATATTCTGCTATATGTACTATGGTTAAGAGACATTTTGTAATGTGAAAGTAATTTTTGGTCCCGAATTTTGATTTATATATTATTATTTAGTTGGTAATTGGTGAAATATATGATATAAAATATATGTAGGTAGGTACAATTCAAAAATTCTTAATCTTTCAAACCATATAATCTTTATAAATCAAAATCAATTGTTGCACATAATTATTTATTGTTAAATTAGAAATTAAGAATTCTTCTGAATAAACCTTATAGAGCAAGAGCCCGTGAACGCCAGACCTTCGTTATTTTATAAAAGCTGAAAACTTGTCTACGCATGCACCTAACACAGGTAAGAACGTGGAACCATTATGAAGTTCGGGTTACCCTGGCTTTGGTAGGTAAACGGTATTAAAGGGGTGTAAAATACTGATCTAGTTTCGTCATTTTATAAAGTGTGATTTTTTGATATAACCTTCAGAATATCATCAAAAATCACGTCATTAATTGCCAGACACTTAGTATAGTGGCAACCCCTTGCCAGACACCCTTAATGTTCATTAAATTATATGTAATTCTACTTACGTTATAGTATAAAAGCTGATTTTTATACATAATACATGTATAATACTTGGGTAATAATTAGAATATGTTTTCTCATTAGCCAGACATTTTGATAGTGCCAACCCTTTGCCAGACAAGCTTGTAGTTTAGCTGCAGGTGCGAGCGCGAGACAGTATTTATGAGTGGGTGCGAGTGAGACGGCATGATTATAATGACTTATGCAAATAAATTTTTGGTACAGATTTATACAACCAATCATTTAAGTGAATCTCAAAAACATCTGAAGAAAAGACATTAGATGCTACAACTAAATAAATTATTAATAGAATAATTAAAATTTCAACAATTTAATTTCGTTGTAGCATCGAATGTCTTTTCTTACTATGTTTCTGAGATTCACTTAAATGATAAGTTATATAAATCTGAACAAAAAATTTATTTGCATAAGTCATTATAATCATGCCGTCTCACTCGCACCCACTCATATAATAATATAATGTCTCGCGCTCGCACCTGCAGCTAAACTACAAGCTTGTCTGGCAAAGGGTTGACAATATCAAAAATGTCTGGCTAATGAGAAAACATTATCTAATTATTACCCAAGTATTATACATATATTTTGTATAAATATCAGCTTTATACTATAACGTAAGTAAAATTACATATAATTTAATGAACATTAAGGGTGTCTGGCAAGGGGTTGCCACTATAGTAAGTGTCTGGCAATTAATGACGTGAATTTTAATGATTTTCTGAAGGTAATATCAAAAAATCACACTTTATAAAATGACAAAACTAGATCAGTATTTTACACCCCTTTAGTACCGTTCACCTGCCAAAGCCAGGATAACCCAACCTTCATAATGGTCCATCGTTCTTACCTGTGTTGAGAGCATGCGTAGACCAGTTTTCAGCTTTTATGAAATAACGAAGGTCTGGGGTTCACGGGCTCTTAGACTATTAGATCAAGAGCATCAAACCAGAAAAGTAGAGAAGTATTTTCTACAAATGATGTAGATTAATGGCAAAACAACGTTAGCCAGGCCAGCTAGTATACAGGGCGTGTCTCGAAAACGACGCATCATACGAAAAAACATAAGGAATACTTTAATTTTCCAAATATTGCCAAATAATCACAAAACAAAATTCATTTTACTTTTAAGAATAGGGTTCTTTGAATTTCTGGAATTTTTACGGGTTATAATGGTCATTTTCGAAAAACTGGAGGATGTGGATGGAATTTAATATTGAAATAATATTGTTCTCATCAATGAAAAATTACATCCCAAAATAATTTCATTCGCTGGGATCGTCTGCGAGATATAACTGAAAATAAATTTTTTTTATTGATTTTCGACAGCCTGTATCTTTTCAACAGAGCCGATTCGGAAAAATTGGTAAAGAAAAAGTGTTTCTTTTGACCTCAGGAATGTATTGTTAAAATATATGTACAGAGTGTCCTAAGTTCGTTGTTTAGTGATGGGATCTCAGAAAACCGATGAGCTAGAACAAAATGTAATAAAGAAATATTGATTACTTCATTGAATTCTACTGAAAAAAGTGCCTGTATAATGTTTTAGTTTCATGTTTATAACTTCAGTAATAAAGAAGTTATGAGAACTTTTCATTTGACGCCATTATCCAATTTTCTCTAATAGCTCGAAACGGTTTGACTTAGAAGGTTGCGGTTTTCACCAAATGAATTCTCTAAAAAATCGAGCCCGAAAATGTGCCACTCATTTTGTTCTAGCTCATCGAATTTCTGAAATCCCCTCACTAGACAACGAATTAAGGATACCTGGTACAAGTCAAAGACTTTCCCTGTATAATATGTTAGCTCGGCTAACCTACCGTTGCGTGATCGATATAATAATCAATAATACGATCACTGTTTTCGTTTTCGATCGATGTCTAGACGATAATTCGGAATTTCGTCTGCAGAAGCCTTAATTGCTATTGCAGAAATATTTCAAATGCTACATTCACAAAACGCGAATATTCGAAATTTCGGTTATGCCCAGAGCACACTATAATTCACGCTAATAATAAATTGGATAGTGCCTAGGGCGGTACAGATTCAGTTTCACGATTCCAAACACAAATGCACCTAATGATTTCTCGAAATTGTTAAATAAAAGATTTAACGAATTCGAATCTTAATGGTGTTCTTGGATTTTCGTTGCGAAAGGTTGGCGGCATTGATCAAAGAGGAGAAAGAACATGCGTTCTATGTTTTTGATAGTTACGAAATTTATTCAGTTATTGCGATGGCTCACAGACGTATCAGATTCGATCATAGACAGAACAGAGTACAAGCGATGAAAAAAAAAAGCTCTTCAGTTAGTCTTGTTGAATTATAGAAGCGAACTAAAGGGTTTTCCAATAAGAGGTGTTATTTTGAATAGCCGGCTATTTCGGTACATGTCACGTTCGAAGCTATCGTTTTTTGACATTTGACAAGTAGAAACTACGTCATTACTAAAAATGGAACAATACACGCTTCAAGAACGCATTGAAATTATTAAAATTCACTATAAAAATGGTGAAATTTGGCAGAGATGGTTCGTAAAACTCGAACATTTTTGGTTCGTCGTGAAGCACTTTGTCGGACCGCAATAAAGAAATTGGTGGAAAAATTCGAGCTGTTGGGACAAGTTAGTCATGTGAAAAATAAAACCCGTGCACATCGCTCAAGAACAGCTGAGAATAGGTTTGTCCATTCCTCGTAGTTCTTTGAATTAGGCATTCCACAAAAGTCCTTACACCGTATTTTGCATTAAGATTGGGTCTTGAGGCTTATGAAGTTCAGTTAACACCGATCATCAACAACGTCGTGTTTTTGCTGATTGGGTTGTTGAAATGCATGAAAATGATCTGGACCTTGTTATCTCTCGAAGAGGTGATCACAATTGGCCACCGAGATCTTGTGATTTAACACCTTGCGAATTCTTCCTTTGGGGCCACGTGAAAGAGAAGGTTTACGCCAATAGCCCAGCGTCGAATCAAGACCTCAAAGATGGAATGCGTGAGGCTATCGAGGACATAGGGCAGCCACTTTGCGATTTGGTTATGGAAAATTTTATAGAAAGGATATGGTCCTGTGAGCGTGGTCGTGGTGGTCATTTGCCTGATATTATTTTCCACTATTAACGGCATAGCTTCTTCTTTATAATGAAATAAACATCCGATCATTTATATTGAAAAAAAGAATTTTTCTTTGAATATCAAAACAACACCTCTTATTGGAAAACCCTTTACGTTATGAAAAATCCTTATCCTTCCAACAATGTTATCACGAAAGATTAATTAAACCTTGTAACTCGAGCATTACGCAACTCTCTCACACCAAAGTTCCTACAAGAGCATCATTACTTCGAATTCTCAAGACCGAAGAAGTGTTGTCAAACATCCAGAGAGACGCACAAAGAGATTATAAAACCGACATTCCGCCTATCATCGACACTTTAACCAGTGGACCAACAATTACTTTAAAAATCAGAATAGGGCACTCAAAACGTTAATAAAGCCGCGCCGCGGTCCAATCCACAATTTAAATTTCGTCCGATACATCATCATCAAAAAACCATTACGCGTATCCATTATCCTATCCTGACGTTTTTGTACGTTATTCTTCTTCTTCTTCTTACTACGGCTCTCTCTTGCTCGTCGATTCGATGGGCACGCCGACCACAAACGCACGGAGAACGTGGAAAAAACTGGTAACTGCTAACAACCTGCCGGTAAGAAGTGGCACAGAATATCCACGTTACTCTGTGTCTTGTACTTCGAGTTTCTTATAGGGCTGTACGGACCAATTCGAATGGTATTTTAATACACCCCTTTTTTCACAGACAACCGCCTCTGCATTACTCACAATTCATAGAATTTCCAAGCGGCATAGTCTGTGGTGCCATCATATGGCGCACCGAAAACCGATAAAATAGTAGGAAAGCTCTATGGACGTCCAATAAACCTTTATATGAACTTCGATGCTCGATTGTCTTATAATACTAACAAGATAGCGAACCTGTCAAAAATTTTGAGGCAAACGGCGGTCATTTGCAGTTTGGGGTGGATTTGAGAGGTGTCACGTTTTCTATGAATTGAAATATTAGAATTACCAATATTCCTTTATTTAATTTATTTCAACGAATTAAAATGATAGGATTAGGATTACCAATATTGTTTGGTAACTAATCACAAGAATCGAAAATATTTATAATTTTATTAGACCGAAATGTCAGAGTTCACAGAACACTAATATATAGAGTTCGTTTTTCATCACTTCTTTCAAAGGAACGTCTATGTTTCAATCAAATTCGAGCATGGACCTATTATAAATCTATGAATTCGAGCACAGATGGCATATAACATCAAATTATTTGTGGTTCATCCCAACTGCAAATTGCGGCCCTTGTCTCACTTTTTTCTAAGTGACAGTAAGGAAGTTCGACGTCCAGTTAGTATTATAGGTCCATGGAATTCTATGAAGACCTCACAGAACCCGCATATCAGTAGTCATAGATCACAAATATACTCCGAACGGATAACAGTGAACCATAGATTCATAATACTAACTAGATAGCGAACATGTCAAAAATTTTGAGGCAAACGGCGGCCATTTGCAATTGGGTTCAACTTGTGAGTGAGGTGTCAATTTTTCAACGAATAAAATTCGAGCACAGTTTCACCCCAAACTGCAAATGGCGGCCCTTTTCTCACTTTTTTCTACGTGACAGTAAGGAAGTTCGACGTCCAGTTAGTATTATAGGTCCATGGAATTCTATGAAGACCTCACAGTACCCGCATATCAGTAGTCATAGATCACAAATATACTCCGAACGGATGACATTGAACCATAGATTCATAATACTAACTAGATAGCGAACATGTCAAAAATTTTGAGGCAAACGGCGGCCATTTGCAGTTTGGGTTTTACTTTAGAGTTGTCAATTTTTCAACGAAAAAAATTCGAGCACAGATGTCATAGAACATCAAAATATTCGTGTTTCATCCCAAACTGCAAATGGAGGCCCTTGCCTCACTTTTTTCTACGTGACACTTAGGAAGTTCGACGTCCAGTTAGTATTATAGGTCCATGCATTGAACCAATAAAATACTTAAAAGGCTTTATGGACGTCCCAAAACCATTACATATATGAACTTCTATGATCCAGCATGAATTCTATGAAGACATCACAGAACCCGCATTTCAGTAGAATCATAGATGCGATATGACAATGAACCTTGCGAAAGTGTCAGTTTTCTTCCCTTCTAATTCGATTCCATCTTGCACGCTCACGAATTGTGGATTTGCCGAAAGGATTTTCGACCTGAACGTCGACAGAGGTTGAAAGAAACGATCGAGATTGTGAGTCAAAGCCCGAGTGGGCCGAAAGGATTATCTATTATCTAGTCTCTTAGCGAGTGCTCAACATAGACGGACACGCCTTTTTCCCTCTTCACCTCGCGTACCATCGCCCATCATCAAGCTCTTCGAACGTGCTGGAAGGTATTCATGATGGTACCGCAACGTTGTCTTTCTATGGTTTCGGCTCAGAGTTGAGAATTCAAATCTGTGACTAGCGGGAGGAATCTGTGATTCTTCCAATGGTGCCAACAAAAATCGATATCTGTACTCAAATGTTATCGATTATCAAATAGAAATTTATGGAGGTATTCCGCTTTCATCTTGTAAGCCAATCTGTAACTTTTCATAAGTTTACAGGAAATTTGCAATTCTGGATCTCTTTAATGGATCTGTAGCTTACAGAAATCGTAAAATATTTACGAGTATTCAAAAAAGTAGAAAAGTGTTTTCTACAAATATTGTACATTAATGGCAAAACAAATGAAGCCACATCATAAATCTCGACTGTAACAATGTACATGTATTTAAAATTTCATCTATGAGTCCACGGATACTTAAGCGCTATTATATTATGTAGAGAATATTTCAGGTACTCACTCGTGGTTGGCAACACTGCATCGACATCCGATATAAGTCTTTACAGTCAATGGTGACCCTCGGTAGTCAGATACCATCAACTGAAGAACATCTGTTTCTTTCTTCTTTACTATTCCACCAAAATGTAACTCAGGTAGCAAGAAAAATATGGCCAATTATATCTAGTTCACGAAATTGAAAGAATATCCACGAATTACCTTCTATTTCAATCTACAAGTTCAATTTTTAACTCGACATAATTGAGAACAATGACACTCCGATCTAACGTCAATTATCTCACCCCGAGAGGCATAGAAAACGAGGTTGACTTCTTTCAATCTTATCTGTGCATTTCTGCGACACGTCAAGCCTCAATTAAGGCGCTTTTTGTCGGTGCTAACAAGACGTCATAATCGAGAGATACGAAATATCGTAGGTGAAACGGTTACCGCGGTTCCCATGAACTGGAATTCGTTTCCTGGCCAACTACGAGGATTACAAGGCGAGCGAACTCGTAACGACTGGTCAATAATGATCGACTTATAAAATAATCGTAAATATGAGAAATACGGCGAGTTACGCATTCGTCATGTAAGTAAGGAGTTCATATTTAATATTTCATCCGTTTTTGTCGAACGAATAGCCTTTTAACGATTTCCGAAAGCTCCAGATGCTAGGAAGTGAATGAATTTATGGGAGAGAAACGGAAAGCCGTTACAGAAACCTGTAATACGATAACACTTTTTAAGGAATACACAGAGTTAAATTAGCGACGGTTTACATTCGAATATTCAGTGACTGATGTTGTGAAATTCTATGGAAATGATACAAAATCACATAGATTTATAATACTAACTATAGTCCGTTCACGAAAGGTTGGGCACATAGTAGGCGTTTCTTTATTTATCTGAAGTTGGGCAGTATTTACTGTCATAAAGTAAGATAAAGTCAACGTTGCCGAATGTACTCGGCCTCGTTCGACGAGTTTGCGAGTTATCAGAGAACTCTATGCAATATTGACAACATTGCGTATCAATCTGACAAGAAAATACAGAACATAACCTAAAATTTTAATATACACAGTGGAATATGCCAAATTTCCATGGCCAACCGACGGCTCAATCTTTCGTGAACGGAGTAGAGATAGCGAACCTGAAATTTTGAGGCAAACGGCGGCCATTTGAAGTTGGGTTTTACTCGGGAGGTGTCAATTATTCAACGAAAAAAATTCGAGCACAGATAGCATAGAAACATCAAAATATTCGAGTTTCATTCCAAACTGCAAATGGCGCCCTTGCCTCACTTTTTTCTACGTGACAGTTAGGAAGTTGGACGTCCAGTTAGTATTATTATGTGGGTCCGTGCAAAATCATTTCATGGATAAGCAGGTTGTATATTGAATTTTTATGAGGATAACATGAGGGAAAATGCTAAAGAATTCATGCTTTACCCCCAATATTCAGGCTCAAATATTTACCCGTTCCTGTGATGTGTTAGTTTAAAAAATTTAAGAAAAGCCCTGAGCAGGTGCTTTTAAGCTTGAAATTATCTATAGGACTTGAGATTCATGCTTAGTATATGGAAGCAAAATCTCAGCACGATCCGAATTATATTCTGGAAATTATTCGAAAACTGAAATATTTAAAAACTTAAACATTAGACAAATTTAATTCTATGGTTCTAATGACACTATCCCTTGAAATTTTGCAAGAACGTTGAGTATTTCAATCTTCATTCACCAAAATAATTTCACTCGAATTCGACTTTTTTGTTATTAAAATACAAAGATTCTTCTCTTCAATATTCCAATTGAATTTTCTATGGTTCTGTTAACACTACGGCCACAAAATTTTGCATGAGGCTTATTATGAGCATCTTGCATGTGGCTGAAAATTTAATTTCGATTAGTTTCGTTTTGTCTAAGATTGAGGATTACAATTTTGAAGGCCATATTTTATGGAATCTCTTCCCTTCGAAAGTTATCGTGTTTATAGCCGGACGGCTCCAAGGACAGAATTGAATTTGACAACGGATTAGTCATAAAGGATTCGAACCCCATCGTTTGAGACCATTTTGGGCTCAAAATTAGAAAATTACAGACATTTGAGCAAACGATACACCACATTTATGTAGAACGAACGCTCAAAAACTGGCATTTCTTGGTTTTGAGAGAATTGTAGAGGATTCAACAAGAGTTATAGTCCGTTGACGAAAGTTTGAGCCGTCGGTTGGCCATGGAAATTCGGCATATTCCACTGTGTATATTAAAATTTTAGGTTAGGTTGTTCATTTTCCTGTCAGATTGATACGCAATGTTGTCAATATAGCATGGAGTTCTCTGATAACTCGGAAGCTCGTCGGACGAGGCCGGGTACATTCGGCAACGTTGACTTTATTTTACGTTATGACAGCAAATTCTGCAAACTTCGAATAAACAAACAAACGCCTACTATGAGCTCAATTTTTCGTGAACGGACTATATTATTGGCATTGCTGGCATTCGAATATTTTTCATGTTACGTCATTTCCTGAGTTCGAATACATCTAATTCTAATGATTCACCTAGCAAAAAAAGTTCTCCGACCGAGGCTACCGAATTCTTTTCTCGTATATTATTAACTACTACTAATATAATCAGACGTCCCAGACTCAGGAAATGACTAAAATATAGCCATGGAAAAAGGTTCTCTCGCCTAATTCGAAGACAATGGTATAATCAAAATATTAATTTTTTCTTCTCAAGTGGACCGATCCATTATACATCGTGGCACCTATGAGTCCGTGGGTTAACCCAACAAGCATTTATGCAAGTCACTTCGCGGCTTTTAGTGTTTAGCTAAAGAAGGCCCATATCAATTATTTCCCAAGCTAAGTAGCAGGGAGAATTAATTTTTTACTTATGCGATAATGATCGGAATCACGAATCACTTTGAGGTAATTTCAACATTAGCGTTTCGTGATCATCGGAAAATGGATGATACAATGTATTTTGTGAACGCCTATCACAACAAACCTAGCTTTCTATTTGCCAGAAAATTTCCAAATCACTTCATTTGGAAGTGAAGTGATTTTGAGAAATAGAACATATAGTCCGTTCACGAAAGGTTGAGCCGTCGGTTGGCCATGGAAATTTGGCATATTCCACTGTGTATATTAAAATTTTAGGTTATGTTCTTTTTCTTGTCAGATTGATACGCAATGTTTGTCAATATTGCATAGAGTTATGTTATAAATAGCAAGCTCGTCGGACGAGGAAGGGTACATTCGGTAACGTACTTTATTTTACGTTATGACAGCAAATACTGCCAACTTCATATCAATAAACAAACACCTACTATGCGATCAAACTTTCGTGAACGGACTATAGAACGTTCACGAAACTTTGAGCTGTCAGTTGAACATGGAAATTTGACATATTCCACTGTGTATATTTAAATTTTAGGTTAAGTTGTTTATTTTTTGTCAGATTGATACGCAATGTTGTCGATACATTCGGCAACGTTGACTTTTTTCATAATTATAACAGCAAATACTCCCAATATCAGATAAATAAACAAACGCCTCTTTTGCGCTCAATAATATGTGAATGGAGTATAACTTTTTCGGATGACAATTAACAAAACGATAAGGTTTGAAATCAGAATAGGTACCAAATAAGAATGTCGAGGATAGTTCGGAAGGAAATTCTAAAAGTAATATGAATAATTCATTACTAGCAATGAAAACCGAAGATAATAATTCACTTTCTGTTAAGTTCAGAGTAAATTGTAAACTTTTACTAAAATGTTATTGTTATGATGAACTGAAGTGATTGTGGAAATTAAACTTATTTTGTCAGAAAGCAGTAGAAGTGATGTGAATCAGTTCAAAATCACAACATTGTCAAAGAGAACGCGCATCAACTGATTTTGCATCATGGACCTATAATACTAACTGGACGTCGAACTTCCTTACTGTCACGTAGAAAAAAGTGAGGCAAATGGCCGCCATTTGCAGTTTGGGCGAACCACAAATATTTTGATGTTTTATGCCACCTGTGCAAAATTTTGATGTTTTATGCCATATTTGCTCGAATTTTGATTGAAACATAGACGTTCCTTTGAAAGAAGTGATGAAAAACGAACTCTATATATTAGTGTTCTGTGAACTCTGACATTTCGGTCTATTAAAATTATAAATATTTTCTATTCTTGTGATTAGTTATTAAACAATATTGGTAATCCTATCATTTTAATTCGTTGAAATAAAATAAATAAAGGAATATTGGTAATTCTAATATTTAAATTCATAGAAAAAGTGACACCTCTCCAGTCCACCACAAACTGCAAATGGCCGCCGTTTGCCTCAAAATTTCTGACAGGTTCCCTGACCTAACTTATATTCTCAAAAGGAAGAACAAGAAACAACCTACGGAAATAGACCGACATAAATACAATTCTAACAGACAGAAATAATGAAGAGTGATGGTTTCTCGAATATTAAGCACCGAATTGAATACGAAACGAATAAGAAACAATTACTTGACTTCCAGCGGAAGTGTCACTTGAGTCAACGATGCAAAGGCGTCAGGACTGTCTGAGATTATGAACGAGCCTTCATCAGGGCCCCATTATGACGGGTAGAGATGACGCTTGTTCACACTGCACTTGCCGGAGAACAGTCAGATGTAAAACCATGCGTCCAGGCCTGACCTTGCCTGAACCCGAAAATAGAACAATTATTCGTTATTGAATTGAATTGCCCTCAACCACGGTCGACCTTGTATTAACGCCATTGTCGTAGCAGCAGGGGCACACTCATCCCAGATGCGACGTTTTCGAAAGTTGTCAGCACTGGGGTTTACTAGCTTTTATGTTATTATCCATAGGACTTTTTGGCCATTAAAAAAATTTCTTTAACTCCTTTACGAAACTACAACTCGCTGGTCGGCGAGATATGCTTGCAACAGCATGAACTAAAATTGGAAAGAAGTTGTCGCAGCTTTGAGTGAAATTGATGAACGGGATAGGTTCAATACTGGGAGCGAAATAAAATTATTGAAAACTAGCGGACCCAACAGACGTTGTTCTGCATACACAAAAATTCATTCAATTCGATCCAACCGTTTAGTGGCAGAATAGATGAATAACCTGTTGATCTGATTTGTGATCATAAACATACGGGCATCAGGCAATCCAAAATACATTCATACATCATAGTTTCAAATTTGTAAAATATGGCATAGTAAAAAATTGTTGTATAATATGTTAGTTCATACGTTATTTCTGATTAAAATTTTGAATTTTCGATTCACTCGATGTAACTTCACTTTTTGTCCAAATGCCAAAATCATTATAACCTATAAAAATATGTATTCTATGACTGCTTGATAAGTAGTAAGCCTTTTATTTTTTTCTGAGCAATTTTTTGTTCTATGAACCTTGCTCTAGCAATTATGAAACCAACAAAAAAAGAATTATCCAATTTGATGCAGCTGTTTGAAAGATATTGCATTTTGACAGTAACCATAGATCCTGTTTTATTAATATAGATCGAGCTAACATCTCTTGAAACCGCAATAATGTTCGCTGTATGGATTCCAATTTTGGAAAGATTTGATAAAGTGAGCGAAGCATTACAGAAAGTTGACATTGGTATAGATGAAGTAGTTTTTGTATTATGAGTTATTGGTTGATTATGTCTTATAGCGTTTTCTTTTGGGAAAACTGGTGCGCTGCAGAATTGCCCCAGTGCAATTTTTCGTGTTCTATTGGTACAAAGAACAATGAAATGCTCATAGAAATTTGCACTCAGATCGCACTGGGGCAATTCTGGTGCGCACCAGTTTTCCCAAAAGAAAACGCTATTAGGATTACAATATCAATTTGATCGATTTGCGGAGAGAGCGAAGATCATTTCTGGATTTGAGAAATACCGAAGTGAAGAAAGAAGAGCCACAGCAAGAACTGTTTCTGATGATGAAACTCGAGTGGGACATACTTATTTGAGTGGGAGGAAAACTTCAGAGTAGGGTGTGGTCTGGTTACAATGTCTTACAAGAGAACTGAATGAACATAAAAATTGCTGCAAGGGTTTTGCGGCGCAGTTCCCCTTTAAGTTAAAAATGCAATCGATTAGGACTTATTAGAATTAGGTGTAGCGGTTACTAATCTCATCTCTAGTTTTACTGGCGATTTAGATGAATATTTGCACTTCAAATCCTACTTAGATCAGTTAGAACAACTTCCAAAAACACTACACGAGATGAGTACCTTCATTAGGATTGATTAAAAGCTTAGTGCAAGTGTTTTCCTATATCGATATTACAATCAGAATGTTTTTATGCACTTTCGCAACGAACTGTTCAGCAGAGGGGTCGTTTTTAGCTTTGAAGCGAATTTTATGTATTTGCGATCTAGCATGTCTGAAGAGCGTTTGAAGTATCTGGCCGTTTTGTGCATTGAAGCTGAGTTGTTGAAAAAATTAGACTTCAAAGTAGTGTTGCAACAATTAGCGGAAAAGAAAGCAAAGGAAAACCATTATTAGTTTGATGATGAAAACTGTAATTTTTTTCTGTGAAATATACACTCTGAAACATTAGATATTTAATTTTTCTCTTTACTGAGAGGGGCGGCAAATTGTTTTTGGCCTAGGGGAGGAAAAGAGTTCAATCCGGCCCTGTTTATGACAGTAAATACTGCCAACCTAAGATAAATAAACAACGGCCTACTTCGCGCTCAATAATATTCGAACGGAATATATAGTCCGTTCACGAAAGTTTGAGCGCATAGTAAGCGTTTGTTTTATTTATCTGAAGTTGGTAGTATTTGCTGTCATAACGTAAAATAAAGTCAACGTTGCCGAATGTACCTGGCCTTGTCCGACGAGCTTGCGAGTTATCAGAGAACTCTATGCAATATTGAAAACATTGCGTAACAATCTGACAAGAAAATAAAGAACATAACCTAAAATTTTAATATACACAGTGGAATATGCCAAATTTCATGGCTCAACCTTTGGTGAACGGACTATATGTAACTTTATTCGATCATAGATCCCGAACCATAAAAAAACACACCCGCCCCTGGCCACGTCAAATCTATTGTCACAACGTCCTCGCCATTTGGAAACATATGCACCTCTCGATCTCTATAACAATACGGATTGTTTGAGTTTTTAATTCGGACAGATCCTTTCAAATTGTACACACAAGCCGTATGGATCACCCTAAATTGTAATTTATCATGCCGTTTGTTAGGCGTCCTCTACACTGTATGGACGTTGTTTGAACGTTTTTATGAACGCATACTATACAAACTGAGCACATGTGTTACATTTTTTAGGAACCATTGCTGCGTATCCTTCTGTGAACTGTAACATGTGGCTGCGAGCAGGAAGCGGTGCATGGATAAGCTATTACACTTGTTTTCTTTCCGAAGAGACAAGTACTTTAACCAGAACATTCGTCGGAGACTGTTTTTGAATGTTTGGTATATTCTGTGCTTTCCCGTATGGCCAAGATAGAGATACATACAGTAAACACCAATATTTCATACCGTGATCTCGTTTACAGACTCGAATTTTACTCCAGATTTTACATCGTGAAAATAAAAAACGCATTAATTATTTTTCATATATTTATTATATTCACCAGAGATTATAAATGAATACGTTATGTCTTCTACAGTCTGAGTCAAATTTTGCTCCAGGTTTTACATCGTGAAAACCAAAAACGCGTTTATTATTTTGTATTATTATGTTTATTATAAATTAATACGTAGTTTTAATTTTTATTCTTAACTAGCTGACCCGGCTACCGTTGTTTTGCCAATAATATACATTATTTGTGGAAAAAACTTTTGTGGTCCTAATCTTTTTCGTTGATTCCTTTCATTTTTTGCTTTTCGCTCCATGTTGACACGCACATCTGCATTGCCTTCTTTGATTTGTTCGCCTGATCTTAGTGCTCTTCTATCTCACAAGACTCTATAATGGTTTGTTTTACGACACAAATTTGCCCTTTTGCGTATTCCTTGCATTTTGACTGTACAAATGAATACTAAACACTAGCTACGATTGCTTCTACACTTTACTTTATCCATGGTTTATTCAGGAGAACTCTTATGCCCGTACTCATAGTCGATGCTCCGTCAGATCTCAATCTCATACTCAAGCCCACGATACACAACAACCGGTATGCCGACGCGCATCGAGAGTGACGTCACTGGGAACATTTCCATAGCATTTGCGTGATTGAAGAGAGAGAAGAGAGAGAGAATTGATTAGAATTTGTTCTCCTAATGACGTAGATGGGTAGATGCTCGCGCCGGACGAGTTTAGACCACGAATCTGGCATACCGGTGTTTTGTGTATCGTGCTCAATCCGTTCTCGGCGGAGACGAGCTCGCATGCTTAGTGACGATCGTATCTCATAAACAAACCTTCGGCAAATCTCGGCGGAGAATTCGAACATCGTCGGTTATTTTCACTTTTTTCTGTGGTATCACTGCTGAGTTGCCATGGAGATCCGTCATTTACATTTTGAAATTTGAATATTGACAATTTGTATGACAGTTCGACATCCGAGCACGTCTCAAGGTTGGTCGGAAGCTGAGCATCGACGAAGTATTGCTTGAGTACTATGAGATGAAAAGGAATGCTTGAGAACTGCTTGAGTACGAGAACTGACGGAGCATCGACTATGAGTACGGGCATAGATTTCACATTTGACAATAGTTATTCAAACTGTCATTATTATTCAAGTGACATTCATCGTAGCACATTTATTATGGCCAACGTTGTGGTTTCTGTGGCCGAGAATGAATTTTTCTCTCCTTTTAAACCTTCCCTAGAGCTCCACAAACATTTCAAGACTAAGATAAGATAAATCCGTTCAGCCGTTCTCGAGTTTTAACGACACAAACGAACAACAATTGATTTTGATATATAGAGGAGAAAGAAGATGACCAAAGCTTGATCAAACATCAATAGAATCTATGGTTTATGTCAAAACTGGACTAATATTTGCATAGAAATAAATAAATTCCATCGATCAACATGCAACAGTAAGTCAGTAAGTGTGTTCTATGCTCTGGTCAACGTTCCGTATCGAACAATTAGCTCGTTTGGGAAGTACATAGAAGTTTTTTGTTCAGCCACCGAAGGTGTTGAGTATGGATTTAGTGACGCTTCGTGATGCGAGAAATTTTCAAATGAATTAACAACATTTGGTACGTGATTTACCTGGCTGCACATCGCTGATCCAACTAGATATTAGCTGTTAATCGGGTTGTTCAGATAATAAATATCGTAATTCACAGGATTCAGTCCAGTAGGTGTGAAAACGAAAAAAGCTTCTGACTTGTCAATATTATTTAAAATAGAATTGTCCGAAGTTCTTGAAGATTGCTGATATTGTTTGAGTATAACAAAACATTCTTTCTTTACATTAATGGGAAAAGTTTTGTGTTACAATTAATAGTTCTCGACTGTTAGAAAAAAATATGGATTTGTGTTTTGAGTTCTTAAAAAAAGTTTTATTAATAGCAAACTTTGCTGGGACGTGTGAGATGCAGAAAAATACCTCAGCAATATCAATACAAGTGAATTTAAATCTATAGGATAGTGTCCTCCTGTATATTTTCTCTTCGAATCATTTCTGTCAAAACAAAAAAACTTTTTTTGTCAGGCGAAACATTCTGAAAAACATTTGTTCATCATATAATCCACGTTTCAATCATCAATATTTTGAGATGCATGGAGTTGAACTTGAAGCTAAATGATTTACATTTGCAAATCGAATTTTGTATTTATTGCATAAAACATAAAAAAATATAAATATAACCTATATTGACAATTGACAAATAACCAGAAACCGCATTCAAGCGACGAGAGCCGAGGGCCGGTTATTAGTTCTAGGACAAAAAGGGAATAACCAAGGGCTGAACCAATGATAACCGCAGTTATTATTGGTTATCCGCTTGAAATCTATATCTATATCTATATATTAATAAAACAGGATCTATGGTTACCGTCAAAATGCCATATCTTTCAAACGACAGCACCAAATTAGATAATTCTTTTTTTGTTGTGTTCATAATTGGCAGGGCAAGGTTTATACAACAAAATATTTCCAAAAAAAATGTTCAGAAAAAAATAGGAGGCTTTTCTTTTCCTTACAACAAATCGAGCAGTCATAGAGTGTTATATGTTATAATGATTTTGACATTTGGAGAAAAAGTGAAGTTACATAATTCCTACCGTAGAAATAAAGATTTGCCAGGTCAGCTAGTTGATTATAATTAAAAATGTACTTACTTGCAATGAGATTCGCCTTTTAATGTCGAACATGTACCACCGTTTTTACAAGGGCTGGGTGAACATGAAACGAAAGCTGAAACAAAATAAAAATTATGTAGTTGAACACAAACAGCAATTCATCAACACCTCCATAACATAAATATGTCTGAACCACAGAGGCACATGTTCCCACAGGCACAGAATATTTTATCATGCAATCGTCGTAAACGGTGGAAAAAATATTGCAGGACGGACCATAGAAGAACAAGATTTTTTTAAGATCGAGGAATGAATTCTACGAAAAGCAGGGAGATGAAATTGAAGTCCTGCAGCAGATCAAATGTCACGGACCTACGTGAGATGAATGAGATATAAAACGAGAGTAATAATAATTGTAAGCAGCATATTTTTCGAGATTGAGATTGTGGTTGTATGACCGTTTTGGACGGAGCCTAAAGCGGTATTTCATGTTAAGATATCTGATGTTCAGAAATCGGGTTGTTATTCGTCAGTGTTGAATGAATCATCATGATTTTGTAAAATATAATAAAAAACTTAGCTAGCAGATTAAACAACGCATAAGCATAGCGCATTGCCAAGTATTATAAAGAGTTGGTTCCCAAATACTTTCGACTTTTGTTTAAGCAAATTCTTTTCTAATATATTATACCAATATTTCTGTCATTGAAAGTTGGAATAAATATTAGGGTTTCAAAAATTCTACTCTGAAAATTACAAGCAGATATAATCCGTTCACATATTATTGAGCGCAAAGTAGGCGTTCGTTCATTTATCTGAAATTGGCAGCAAACAAAGCCAACGTTGGCGAATGTACCCGGCCTCGTCCGAAGAGCTTCCGAATTATCAAAGAACTCTATGCAATATTGATAACGTTGCGTATCAATCTGACAAGAAAATAAACAACCTAAACTAAAATTTTAATATTGTACACAGTGGAATATGCCAAATTTCCAAGGCCACCGACAGCTCAAAGTTTCGTGAACGGACTATAGATACACACTTACCGGCCAAAAACTTGGCCACCTAAAATTTTGCTGAAGTTTGTTCTCCAATAACTTTCCTAATTCTCCACCGATTTCAATTCTTTTCAAGCCAATCATATACTTTTTTAATTTTTTAGGTAAAGACTTAATTTTCATTTTGAAATAAAGTTGAAGAACATGTTGATGTGCCCCTACTAATTTTCATCAAAAACTTTCAATTTCGTCTAGTGATCTGTAATTTCAGAAAATTTTCGATGCTTTTATTTGAAAACGTGTATCTTCAAAAGAAATCAAGAGCAAGGGGGAAATAAAAACTGAAGGATGTCGAAAAAGATCTATGAACTAAGCGCAAACTCTTCAAATTTTCCTAACTGTTCCACGTTCCACAGGGTGTTGAGAAATTGGACCACAATTACACTTTTTTGTTTCACTCTGTATAGATTAGCAATAAACACAATTAGAAAGTTTTTCTGGGGTTTGTTTTAATACCGAAGAATTCATCTACAACTTGGCGTAGAAACAATTGAAATTGATGAAAAATCACAAAAGTTCTTGAACAACAAAATTCAGCAAGATTTCAGGTGGCCCAGTTTTTTGCCAGTGAGTGTATTTCAACCATATACCTCTAAAACTCTATACTGCTAACGTGAAATAAAAGTTGAAGCAATCTAGTTGCCATTTTTGATGGCCCCTTCAATCATCTGCGCATGTGCAAACTCGAAATTTGACAAGACGTGAAAAATGAGGTTATGATTCTCATTTGACAAGTCATAAGTTAAACTACAGTGGAACTTCCCTATAACGAAAGCGCTTAATCCGCAAAAAAAAATCGTTATAAAGAAATTTCGTTATACAGAAAATGTGTTTCTATAGCCGGCAATATCGCGGTCGACTTCACTAATAAAGGACCCCGCACATTTTGTATGAGAATTGGCTCCCGGTGGATTTGGCTGAAAATTTGATATGATGTTCTACTAATTCTTCTGATCAAATGTCTCCACAGTCACGAAGCTGAAAAATGCATACTTCTAGGAGTTTTTTAGCGATTTTTTGTATCCATTATGGCTTACATATTACCGTTCACACATAAATGTTTGAGAATATTTCGTGATTATTGAAAGCCGATTCTGTCAATTCGAAATATTTTCAAACATTTCTGTGTGAACGGTAATACGTAAGTCATAATGGATAAAAAATCGCTAAAAACTCCTAGAAGTATGCATTTTTCAGCTTCGTGACTGAGGAGACGTTTAATCAGAAGGATTAGTAGAATATCATATCAAATTTTCAGCCAAATCCACCGGAGCCAATTCCCATAATACGTAAGCCATAATGGATACAAAAAATCGCTAAAAACTCCTAGAAGTATGCATTTTTCAGCTTCGTGACTGTTTAGACATTTGATCAGAAGGATTAGTAGAACATCATACCAAATTTTCAGCCAAATCCACCGGGAGCCAATTCCCATACAAAATGTGCGGGGTCCTTTAAGCTCATCATTCAAACTTAAGCACTTCCTTTCAGACATTTTCGCACAATTTTCACATTAGCGTAATGGTTAAATTGAAACCAAACAGCCAGGGATGTATTTAAAACTGTTTCAGAAGGATCTCTCTGCTCGCCGTAATGATTTAGTTTAAGGTAGCGATTTATTACGTACGTCCGAAAAAATTCGGAAAAAAACCCACCCTTCTTACCATTACCCATTCAAAGAGTGATGTTTTTTGAATATTTCGTTATAGAGAGAATTTACTTCATTTTAGAGGGTGTTTTCAACAAGGAATTTGTATTCAAGGTGCAATGTCTTGTACGAAATTCGTTATACAGACGTTCGTTATAGGGGAGAACCACTGTATATGATTTCAACACAAATATACCTACGAATGCAAAGAATTCCGTCTTGAACAAAATCGAAGCGAAAGCAAACAGGAAAGCGAATCACTGATAAAGGTCTCGTTATTGATATATCCTCATTTAAGTAACCTCACACATATTTGCATAATTGAAAAATATAGCACCAACGATGAAAACAGAAATACTATCGAGTTCAAACTTGTCAACGCCATGTTTGCCTTCTCTTTATCAACGACTTTTTTAACGGTCTTGAGAGACCCCAGTGAGTCAACCACATTTGCCTATTTCAATACCTTAACATATTTGCAGGGTATTTTTTTCTAGCTTAGATTAGATATAAATTCACTTTCATAAATTTGCACTTCAATTGCAATCATAGAATGGCATTGGTGCCATATCCCCAAAATTATTTCGTAAGAGGATATATTTTATGTTTCAATGCATCCGGTGTTCGAAATCCATAGAAAAGGACGATACGCATCAATCTCATTCTTTCTTCCACCTAGGACTGGTCCCATACCAGGGTTGCCAGATAGTTCAGTTCTCTTTTTTCAGGCAATAGGCAGATCAAGTTCCTCAGTGCTCTTCTTGAGAAAAAAAATTCCAAATAATATATTTTTCATGCCTTTCCTCAAGCTGGGGATAAATTTCGTGTTTGGGTAGAAAGGAAATCGAGGAGTAAAGTGACAAAGTGTTGATGGATCGACGAAAAGCCTGGCAACTGAAACTTAAAATCGGTAAACCAGTCACAGGAAATATGAAAGTTTGCTCTTTGCATTTTGTAGATGACGATTGTTTTTATCGAGATAATCACGGATTACAGAAAACTGGTCGGTTGTTAGATTAGATTCATGGGCTTAATCGTTTACAGATGCCAGTTCATAGCAGAGGTAGTTTTGAAAAACAACCGGAATGTTCTAGTTCTAGTAGTAGAACTGAAAGGTTGAGACGAATAAGTCTAAACAAAGAAAAAACCCACTGACGAATGCTCTTGTGAAGAGAAAAAGTACTGTTTGAATATAATAAAATGAAGTTAATTCAACTGTTCAACAAACAAATTGTTCTCCTTAATTTCCTCAATAGCCTTTTAACTTAATTCATCATTCACTATGGCTGAAATAAATTGAAACAAATGATGACACCCACCGTCTTCACAGGAAATAAAACAGTACACAGCAATACATTCGTTCACTATAGATTTCTGAAATTTTGATATTGATGCAAAATCCAAATTTCAATGAAGTCAATATTAATAGTTCTACGAATACCCGCCGTGGCGCTGCATTCTTATTTTCAGATGCCTATAATAGTGATAAACGTCAATAATTGTTTTATATAATCAAAAATTTCTCGTATTGAAAAATATCTATCAGACTACCGAAATACATCAAAAATGAGTTTCAAAGCCATTTTTCACCTCAAGAAAAAAAAGGTAACAAAAATGATTGACAGAAAATATTGGTTTACGTGTTTGTTTTTGGTGTACCCACTGAAAAAAAAAGGGTTTTGACTCATTGATGAAGAATCCGAATTCAAAAGTAATTCTTACATTGTGTTAAGCTAAATATGCCAATAACTATAGGTTTGTTCCAACAGCTGACTTTGTACGGTAATTTGACGGTCACGAAACTGTTAGTAATCGATCTTATGCGCACGTCTAAACTTTGACCGTACAAGAACCGTCCAAACAGTACTTGCTCCAGACCAGGGATCGAAATGACGATAACAAAACCGTTCCACTCACGTTCCCGAAGCAGGATGGAACAAAAACGAAACCGTTCTCAAACGATACATTTTCAGTTGGAACACATTTTTATCTATTGCGCAGAATCCTGACGATCATTGTACGGTCAATTCTTGAGTTGGAACAAACCTTATAATTGTACTCGTTCACAGGAATTTTCTGTTTTTTCTCAATTCACATCATTGCTTTCCCATAATTATTATCTTCATTATATTATGTTTTATTCGAGGATTTCACCGTAACGAAATAAACTTGAATAATCTCTGAATATCCTAATTTTGAGGAAATTATCCTAATCCGGCAACCCTGTCCTATTCCAAACGACGAACGCGAAGCTTGCAGCTGCTCTCTTGTGACGTCACTTAGAGCCCCTTCCCCTACGGTACTAACGGTTCCGACAGGTGGCAGCTGTCTCGCGCCCTCTACAGACCAAAGCACCCTACGATACAAAGGAACATCGTCGCCCTATATAATTTTCTTTGGACGATTCGACGACCGAAGGAACACAGAAGATGCTGAAACGATAAGTCTTATTGTGTAATCCGAAGATATCACGAAAGAAGAATGCACGTGTTATTCTCTGGTCAACTAGAACGTTCACAGGTTATGTTGAAATTTCGAGCAAAAATTGTGAAGCATGAGAATCAATTCGTACGTATTGCCTAATTTGTATACAATATATGGTTTATTATGGGCTATAATGATACAGGTACTCTGTATGAATACTTTAATTATCCCTCTTGTGTGAGTATTATGTGGTGTTAAAGAACCATAACTCGACTCCATATTGATAATTTTCATTCTCATGTTCTATTTGATGATTTTAATATTTTTTTCATGACTTGGAAATAAGTTGTTGTAATTCTAGACAATAGATCTGTTGAAGACATTTCTTTGATAAATATTTTCTATGTTATATTTAGGTTCACTTTGATTTTAGAATACAAATTAATAATAGAAGTAACCTTTGAAAACAATAGATGATTTTGTGAACTGTCAAATGAGAAATAAAAAACTTGTAAAACATGAATCATGTTTTAATCAAAACTGTTAAATTTGTACAGTTTTTTACAAAATCTATCCAGAGCGAGTTTATCAATCTCAAACAATCAGTAAGTGAAGCTGTGCATATCCTTACTACATGACGTTCTGTGCCAGGTTCTATGTCTCAAAAACACTCGTTTTATTTTCTTCTTCTCTTCGTATTACGTAAGTAAGGGTTCATGTATTTCTCCACGACATTTTCTAACCGTTTTTCGATCATCATTTTGTACATTACGCTCAATACCAAACTGAGGTTCACGTCTTTCACTCTGACGTCGTCTTACAATTCTTCGGCCATCATGTGCACCCAAGGAGAATCGAGATTCATCAGAAAGACGACCTGATGCCATTCCACATTCCAATGTTGACGTTCTCTGCACCACTGTAATCGTTGCCGGCGATGCTCAACCGTCAGAGGTAACACAAGATGGGGTCGATAATGCTGCAGTCCAAAAGACCTTATCCTACTGTAAACCGTTCGGACAGTTACAGGATGGCCTTGTTCTCCTAACCACTCATCAGCTAAAGATCGTGTTGTCGCAAATCGGTCTCTAACAGCCATAAGTCTTAGACGTCGATCTTGAACTTCATTTGTGCCCTTTCGACGTCCAGAGCTAACTCTTCTTCGATTTTGGGCATTATCAAACCACGCTTGACAACATCTCATAAGAGTTGTTGGATTTCTGTTCGTACGGTTAGCGATTTCTTGAAATGACAATCCCTCTTTCCGTAGAATCGTAGACCAATTATTCAAACACTCTCAAATTCACTAAGCTGGCGATGAATTCTGCGTGCGCGTGCTCTAGACTAGTCTAGACATTTCAAACACAACTGAACGTCGATTTTAGATCTTCTTGGACAGCTGGTTTGTTGTCACAATATTCTTCGCTATATTATCTATGTTTTACCTCCTTCTGAGTGTTGCAGTTCCTTTGTCAGTTAGTATATATAATATGGCCATTTGCAGTTTGGGGTGGATTTGGGAGGTGTCATTTTTTCTATGAATTTAAATATTAGAATTACCAATATTCCTTTACTTATTTTATTTCAACTAATTAAAATGATAGGATTACCAATATTGTTTAATAACTAATCACAATAATCGAAAATTTTAATAATTTTAATAGACCGAAATATCAGAGTTCACAGAACAACAATATATAGAGTTCCTTTTTCATCACTTCTTCCAAAGGAACGTCTATGTTTCAATCAAAATTCGAGCGCAAATGGCATAGAACATCAAAATATTAGAGTTTCATCCCAAACTGCAAATGGCGGCACTTGCCTCACTTTTTTCTACGTGACAGTTATAGTCCGTTCACGAAAGGTTGAGCCGTAGGTTGGCCATGAAAATTTGACATATTCCAGTGTGTATATTAAAATTTAAGGTTATGTTCTTTATTTTCTTGTCAGATTGATACGCAATGTTGTCAATATTGCATAGAGTTCTCTGATAACTCGCAAACTCTTCGGACGAGGTCGAGTACATTCGGCAACGTTGACTTTATTTTTCCTTATGACAGTAAATACTGCCAACTTCCGATAAATAAAGAAACGCCTACTATGTGCTCAACCTTTCGTGAACGGACTATATAGGAAGTTCGACGTCCACATAGAAGCTTCTTGAAAAACAAAGATACTGCTTAATCCGTTAATCTCAGGAGTATTCGAAATACATTCACATTTTTCAAATAGAAGTCACATAAAAAACGTGGTAATCATCATCGACGTAATTCCAAATGTTCACAAGCATACCAACATACTTAATCTCCTCGCCATAGAATTATATGCTGAAGCTGAAATATATCACGAAACCACGACGAGGACGACAATAATCCCAAGAATTAGATAGTACTTCACACCGCCAGAAGGATTTCTTACGATTCGGACAATAAGGATATTATAAATCCTCGTCTCGATCTCGTGGGCCATCGTTTCGAATACCAACAGGCATACCAACCCACCGGGAATCCTCATTTCGAGATGGAAGACTCATTAGATTCTATGCGCGGGCTGGCCGAGAGAACATAGTCTGAGGCCAAGAATTACGGCATGAATTAGCAAGAAGAGCACCATCATTTCCTCGTTAGGATTCCTCGTCCATGTTGTGTACGACCACGTCTCCGCTAAAGAGAGCAATTAAATTGAAGTTAACAAACGATACGAACTGGGAAATAGTGGAGGCCCGTGCCGATTTGCCTATTATAACTGTGCGCGCTGCTATCCAGAGTCCTGCTTAATGAAGCCATCCGGGATGTACGCCACTTATATTATCAAACCAATGTGTTGAGCCTACCTCTTCGATGTGGCAATTTGATTACAACTTTGGCCATCCTTAGTTTAGGCACGACCATAGACCTAATAAGAATGGACACCGCATGAGAAAGAGAGGTCACTTGGTCGAATGTGATGGAGCTATTGTGGGCAATGTCAAGCATAGATCTATAATTACTTCTTATAAGGTCTATGCATCTTCCATATGATTTTGACAACTTGCCCACAAACTGGGTTCATCTCTTTTTTCTTTTCGATAAGATCGCATATATCTTTCTTCTTGTAGCCAAGCGTTCGATCTTCGGATAAGTCACTCGACTCTGCATCCATAGTAATTATAGATCTATGGGTACGACATAAGGGTGTATAGGCAAATCAAGCTAAGCGATACGCCCTCTGGTGACGATCTGAGTAACCTTTAATATTGACATGATTCTTTCATTTTGCATTGTGTTGTCGTGATTTATGTGAATATTCAACATTATCAATAATTTTTTGAGTATAATTCATTCAAATCTATATTGTTAAATTCCTCAGTGTTCTTCCTGAGAAAAGAAAATTCCAAATAATATTAATTTCCATGCTAGGGATAAATTTCGTGTTTGGGTAGAAGGGAAATCGAGGAGTAAAGTGACAAAGTGTTGATGAATCGACGAAAAGCCTGGCAATTGAAACTTGAAATCGGTAAACCAGTCACAGGAAATATGAAAGTTTGCTCCTTGCATTTTGTAGATGACGATTATTTTTATCGAGGTAAATACGGATTACACAAAACTTGTAGGTTAGATTAGATTCATGGGGTTAATCGTTCACAGATCCCAGTTCATAACAGAGGTAGTTTTTGAAAAATACTGCTGTGCCTACCAGAAATCTTCCTGTTGGATTAACTACCAGAAAGGAGGAACAACCGGAATGTTCTAGTTCTAGTAGTAGAACTGAAAGGTTGAGACAAGGAAGTCTAAACAAAGAAAACCCACTGAAGAATGCTCCTGTGAAGAGGAAAAGTATTGCTTGAATATAAGAAAATGAAGTTAATTCAACTGTCCAACAAACATAATTGTTTTCCTTAATTTCATCAACAGCCTTTTAACCTAATCCATCTTTCACTATGGCTGAAATAAATTGAAACGAACAGAAAATAAAAATATAAATTCACAGTAATACACTAATTTACTATTGATTTCTGAAATTTTGATATATTGATGAAAAATCCAAATTTTAATGAAGCAGATATACACATAAACAATACAACCAAATCCTTCCATGTCAATATTAATAGTTCTACGAATGCCTGCCGTGGCGCTGCATTCTTTCTTTCAGATACCTATAATAAGAAGTTTTTTTCATAAGCCCGGTATCTCGCCAAGTGTTTTCTTCTTCTTAATTCACCCTTCAATGTATTCTATTAGAGGTCCGTCCAAGCATGTACCCAGATTGGAAATTCTTATTGTCTATTTCTTTTCCTTTTGCAAGGTTTTCAATCTCTTTACTCTTCTTCCTTCTTGTTCATTGTAGATGAGGGATTTTCTTATTTCGCTGTTTTGGTACTTCTTCAATTTATCGTATGCGTTTTTTACATTTGTTTCTCCGGTTTCGGTGTTTTAGTCATAGTTCTTATTTCTTCATTTCTTGTGTGCCATGGTGCATTTATTGCTTTTGTGGGTGTTTATTGTGTTTTCCTATTTATTCAATTCGCTTATTTTCCACCCATGAATTCCCAACATGTAGATAACTTCATATACTTCTTTTATATTCAAAATTACAAAATATTGATCCTAAATATTTTTTATATGTATCTTTAAGCAGGCATAACCTTCAATCTTCACTTTCTTACTGGCATATTTCTTCTTGGCTCTAACAAAGCATCTGCACTCTACAGTACATGAAGTAAAGGAGTCTATTATTCTTTGTTCTGTCCCCTTATACATTTTTTATACTAGAAGTACATAGAAGGTTGCTGCACACTGAAAACTTGTTTTCTTTCGTCAACCCCTTACCCTGATCTATTTGACCAATAAACTTGCGAAATGCTTATAATCAGGACGACCATAGAAAGGCGTACAATACATTTCAAATCCTAGTCACAGAAATTTCAAATCCCCTGTTAATACCACTCAAATAATCGAAATATATGATATGAAAAGTTTGTTCCAACAGCTGACTTTTGTACGGTAATTTGACGGTCACGAAACTGTTAGTAATCGATCTTATGCGCGTGTCTAAACTTTGACCGTACAAGAACCGTCCAAACAGTACTTGCTCCAGACCAGGGATCGAAATGACGATCACAAAACCGTTCCACTCACGGTCCCGAAGCAGGATGGAACAAAAACGAAACCGTTCTCAAACGATACATTTTCAGTTGGAACACATTTTTATCTATTGCGCAGAATCCTGACGATCATTGTACGGTCAATTCTTGAGTTGGAACAAACCTGAGTCGAATTTTGGCGAGCTGTGGTTACATGTAACTATCTAACTATCACGTGATCATTTGACAGTTAATACACGTATTTTCTGTCAAATGATCACGTGATAGTTATTAGGTGTACAAATAAGTTTCCGCGGTTTTTCATTTGACCTCGTCATCCCTCTCGAATTTCTTTCCCTAGAACTATCTCTTCAAGTTTAGAAATAGATAATAATCACTTGGGGTTGAATCTGCAGAATGTGGGGGATGAGGAAGCAATTCGAGGCGTAATTCTACCATTTTGCCACCGTCTTTATTGATTTGTGAGCTGCAGCATTGTCTTGGAGGAAGAACCCTTTTTTCTTTGATAAATTTGGGGGATGATTCCTCGATCAAAATAAGCAGCCTCAGCTGCAGATTTTTTCACATTAAAGAAGTAAATCAAAAGTTCCCGCAAATGATGCTTATTCGGAATAAAACTTGACATTTTTGCACGAAAAAAATTACGTGATGCTGATACGGAATCACTAGTACTTTAAGGTTTTGGTGTTGCCAGATGACTAAACTTGGGATATTACGTTTTACATCTGACAATTTCTCCATGACCTTCTGGTGGGGCCATCTTTTGACAAACCGCGGGAACTTATTTGTATGTACACCTAATAGATAGTTACATGTAACCACAGCTCGCCAAAATTCGACTCTGAAGTTATTCACCCAGCTGAGACGAAAACTGGGCAATATTAGACCCAACTATTAGGTGTACAAATAAGTTTCCGCGGTTTGTCAAAAGTTGGCCCCACCAGAAGGTTATGGAGAAATTGTCAGATGTAAAACGTAATATCTCAAGTTTAGTCATCTGATGGCAACACCATAACCTTAGGCCGGAGACACACTTGGCGTTTTAGTCCGATCGGTTTTTTTGCCGTCGACGGTACAACAAATTGAAGCTTACACACTGGATTACACACTGGGCGGTAAAATATCCGTCTCAAGTCACAACCACGCTACCTCCGCGAAGTCGATCACTGACACGCAGCGAGTGCGTATTTTAAAATGAACAGAAAACAACTTTTCGCATTATTGTTATTTTGTCGTCGATTGAAGAGGAAGACTTATTTGGGTGCATCCGATTAATCAAAGGAGAGAGGAAGTTGGAGCAGTCCCAGACAAACTTCATGCCACGCACTCCTTGTGGCGTTCCTATCTTTGAAAATATCCAAAGTTTTGTCCCACAGTACAGGCCTTTCTCGAACAAAATGAATTAATAATTCATTGTCAATCTAAACTTCCATTTCTGCCATAATGAACGCACTGCACACGACATCAGGTGTAGACTGGACGACGAGTGTGTAATCTTGCATTCGGTCACGTAGGCCACTGCTGGGGGTAGTCGATAGAAAACCGACGAATGTAGTGGCAGCGGTCGGCTGCATTTCTACCGACGGCGTTAAAAAATCCGATCGTTCTTTTTTCCGCCGAATGTGTACGTCACCATAAGATCCCACGCGCCACTTCTGGTACGGCGTCGACGGCAAAATATCCGATCGGAAAAAAACGCCAAGTGTGTCTCCGGCCTTAAAGTACTAGTGATTCCGTATCAGCATCACGTAATTTTTTTCGTGCAAAAATGTCAAGTTTTATTCCGAATAAGCATCATTTGCGGGAACTTTTGATTTACTTCTTTAATGTGAAAATCTCTGCAGCTGAGGCTGCTTATTTTGATCGAGGAATCATCTCCCAAATTTATCAAAGAAAAAAGGGTTCTTCCTCCAAGACAATGCTGCAGCTCACAAATCAATAAAGACGGTGGCAAAATGGTAGAATTACGCCTCGAATTGCTTCCTCATCCCCCACATTCTGCAGATTCAACCCCAAGTGATTATTATCTATTTCTAAACTTGAAGAGATAGTTCTAGGGAAAGAAATTCGAGAGGGATGACGAGGTCAAATGAAAAACCGCGGAAACTTATTAGTACACCTAATATTAGCACCAGTCGTCAAAATCGGTAGGTACCAAACCCATTGTTGAAAGCAGGCAAATTCCAGAAATAAACCGCGATCTTAATCTTTATAATTTCAAGCCCGCATAGACGATTTCCTCCAGATATATCACAGATAAAAATTCCATTAGCAATGCCACCAACAGATCCGATGATCAATAGTGCTGACTAAAGACTTGGGGTCAATGTTTTGATTTAATCTCCAGTACCGACATAATGATTGTGTATTTATTCCGGCATATCATTCAATCATAAATATCGTTATTGTATTATCTTATTAGAATTTAATTTGTTTGGTTATGTGCTGCAGTTCTCATGATCTTGATGAGTTTAGAGATCCGGGTCCAAAACATCATTGTTAACAATTTTTAATCTTTAATTTGCACTCATATAATTGTGCAATTTTCACAATGTGCAGTTTTCTGTGACAACAATACTTCAAACCATAGATTTATAATACTAACTAGATGGCGAACCTATCAAAAATATTGAGGCAAACGGCGGCCATTTGCAGTTTGGGGTGGATTTGAGAGGTGTCACTTTTTCTATGAATTTAAATATTAGAAGTAGGTACCATATTCCTTTATTTATTTAATTTCAACGAATTAAAATGATAGGATTACCAATATTTTTTAATAGCTAATCACAAGAATCGAAAATATTTATAATTTCAATAGACCGAAATGTCAGAGTTCACAGAACACCAATATATAGAGTTCGTTTTTCATCACTTCTTTCAAAGAAACGTCTATGTTTCAATCAAAATTCGAGCACAGATGGCATAAAACATCAAAATATTTCGTGATTCACCCAAAACTGCAAATGGCGGCCATTCGCCTCACTTTTTTCTACGTGACCAGCAAGGAAGTTCGACGTCCAGTTAGTATTATAGGTCCATGCTTCAAACCATTGACCTACCTAGTACCTATAATAAATCTAAGCTTCAAACACAAAACATAGAATAATCTATGATTGAGCTGGGTTTCACAAAGATTTAATGATGTTGGTTATAGAAATATCATTATCTCTATGTGCATTTTTGCAAATGAACCATCGACTCGCATCGAAATCAAAGATGATCAAGTTAAGTTTTCTGAAGCCCGTCATATGTGTTAAAAAATTTGATGAAATCTGTGTCATGAAATGATCATTTCGAAGGCTAATTTATTTGAAGGGTCTTCCTGTACCATTTTTGTTTGTATATTTTAAGTTAAGGGTTTATAGGTTATGTAACCTCAACTCTGTTATCTGGTGTAATAATAATAATAATTAACGAGAGGACTAGATATGCGCTATAAATTGATTAACAGAACACAGAGTGAATGTGATAATTAATCAAGTGGTAAGAAGTAGTTCGATACGTATGTTGATCTCCGATCCTTTTGCTTGGTACGTGAATTTTCTCAAGCTTTCTCTATTTGCTCTTTAACACAGTCACGCCCATACGAGATCAGGAACACATTCTCATTTCTCACTTATTCATAGTGAGAATTCAATTTGCACATAACTTCACGATCGAATTCGAACTTGGCGACATAGAAATAAATAATCATGCTTGCCAACAGTGAATTCTCTCCGACTATTTTTAATTAACAATGATAAAAATGGTTACCAATAACCCAATAGTGGAAACACTGATTCTTAGGCGCCAATGCTATATTGTGGGCCTTTCTGAACATCTATATCGTTGTTTTTTTCTAACCAATTCCTTTGCTAGAATCAATTATAATTCTTTGTTTTGCTACATATATGGGCGAGAAACACAATAGAGAAATATACCTAACGAATTTTGGTGGGTAAACCCAAAAGTTCGAAAGTTAAATCTGCTATGAATGAGAATTCGAAATGTCTAAAAAGTAGCCTTAAAAAATTCGAGAAAGGCTTTTTTTAGTTCATTCACGTCGAACGAATTCGAACATTTTTCTATGTTATTCGACACTTTTTCCGTAACTTCAAGGTAATACAGTGGAACTTCCCTATAACGAAGGTCTGTATAACGAATTTTGTACAAGACATTGCATTCCATGTTAAAAATACCCTCTAAACGAAGTAAGTTCCCTCTATGTATAACGAAATATTCGAAGAACGTCACTCTTTGAATGGGTATTGGTAAGAAGGTATAAGGGTGGGTTTTTTCCAAAATTTTTCCGGACGTACATAATAAATCCCGACCTTAGACTAAATTATTACGGTGAGCAGAGAGATCCTTCTGAAACAGTTTTAAATACACCCCTGGCTGTTTGGTTTCAATCTAACCATTACGCTAGTATGAAAGTTGTGCGAAAATGTCGAAAAGGAAGTGCTTAAGTTTGAATGATAAACTTAAATTTATCAGTGAAGTCGACCGCGACATTGCCGACTAAAGAAACCAATTTTCTGTATAACGAAATTTCTCTATAAAAATTTTTTTGCGGATTTTGCGCTTTAGTTATAGGGAAGTTCCACTTTATTTGGGGCAATGTTTCTTCAGTATGTATTTTAGTTTCGATTTGAAATCGACTGGAATAGAAAACCGTATATTCTACTACTTCTACTCAAAAAAAATATGACCATGCATAAGAAAAATTATATATAAATAAAGTGAAAAAGAATTGTTTATGATGTTGATTGGCCGAAAATGCCATTTTTCGTTATAGAAATTCTACGAAATGGTTTTATCGCTGAAGAAAGGATATCTAAGTACTTGTGTTAAAAGAACGCAATCATATATAATGCCTAGCTACACAAGGGCGCCAAAGTTTCGAACTTCATGTAGAATTTTTCAGATGACAATGTGAACAAAACCAATGAAATCAACCTTTCAGAATCAGTAAAATTGCCCAAATGGTAAACTGAAATAATTGGAAAGTCCCTCCAGATTATCTTAGTGGCATCGATCTACAGCCACCGTGTTTATGACAGAAAATATATTCGTAATGATCACCAATAATCCTCAAATTAATTTCGAACTCAACAAAGAGACTGTTAAGCCCGTTTTCTTGAGCGCCAGTCACTGCTGGTCTCAAGAAACCAGGTACTCAAACCTAACGAAATCGAGTCCATACAACAGAAACCATACAAAACCAACTGTGGATCATTCAAAACGCCAACTTAAAACCAACTGTTGAAACAAACCTGTTGCTTCCTTCGGCAGCAAACAGAAGAGCAAGACGGTCCAAGATGCTATAATCCAAAATGTGTGATAATCCTTGTTCTTATAGTCCTTAAACCACATTTTAGTTTAACTACCCTCATGGGTCACTCTGATTCTCACACTTTTCTTCACACCATTCACTAGAGATCCGAGATCACTACACACGACGACACATGACGTATTGGTGTTTTGAAATGAAAAAAAAATAAAGAATCAACGTTTTGTTTTCAAAATTCACTCAAAGCACCGTCGTCTAACGTACGTTACGGCAACACGTCCGGATGTGAGATGTTCGGACCCTGCGGCTCCCCTCTGCTAACCACAGCATGCGCGTTCCAGCTGCAGAAGAGCCACGAGCTTTGTTACAGACGCGCAGATCAAAGATGGCGGCCGGTGGTTGACTTATTCCTACGCCTAAGCTCTAAGCTCGACCACTTGTTCCCACAATTTTCCTTATCGAATGAAAGAATAGTCATGATTCATTTGCATGTCCGGAAAATGACATTTACCAACTTCTATGGTGTCGATTTTCAAGGTTAAGTTCGTTGGGGTTGCTGAAAAATCCACGTGTGAATGTTGACGGATCTACTTTTCCGATCGCAGTTCAACCGTGGAATTTACCGTGTGGAAGATATCGAAGAAGAAGAAAGAAGAAACACGTTTATTTCGCTTGCCCTCTCTAGGCTAGGTAGCTACTACTTGTTTGATTTGAATGGTACAGAGGAGGAAGGTCGAAATTATATCCGTACTGTGGGACCAGGGAAAGAACGAAGCACGACAACCTCTTCTCAAATGTGTCTATTAGCGATCAGATAAGATTTTAACGATGCGTATAATTCTAGAGAGGAAAATGACCGGATAATTTGTCGTCTGCGGTTTCAATGGTACCTATGGTTAATTCAAGCTCCGATATGGAACACGCCCCCAGGTGTAGATATTGTATCGATGTTCAATTCGCCATATTCTGTGCTTCCAAATAGACCATCGAAGTATCGACACCATAGATAAATCAACCACCAATCTATGATCAACCCCCAGGTGTACCTATTCTATCGATGTTCAATTCGCCATATTCTGTGCTTCCAATTGGACCATCCAAGTGGCGACACCATATATAATTAAACGACCCATCTATGATCAACCCCCAAACAATAGATAATACTTATTCATACAGATAAACCTAGGTCGACAGAGTTGTAGAATTTCCTTTAATCAGATCTCCTGTACGCTAGTCTCCATTTTCCAGGTTTCGCTTTTCATCCACTGTTGAAATCTCCGAACGTTTCTGTAGAAAATTCGCTTCGCTTGGGGTACCTTAGATACGGTGGAATTATTCGAAATAAACAAATCAATAATTTGTGTAACTGCCAGATTTTATCTCATGATAATTATTATAATTTGAGATTTGAATAAGATGTCTGAAAGTACTTTTAGTCATCTTAGATTCGACAAACAAAGTTAAAATCTTTCATAGATAGTGTTAATTGTTAATTCATTCTTTCGATTTTTGATGTAATTCGGTGGTTGGCACAAATATTTTTGATGGATTTCACAAGTGTTGACAGACGTTTTAAAACATTTGTTTTGAATTTGAAGTACCTAAGTCAATTGTTTATTTGTTTATAGTAACCATATTCTATTATGGGGGTATATTACTACACTACTGGAAAAAATTAAAGGATCAAAAAAAAATTCCAAATTTTTCGGCATTTTTCAACATGCCGTAACTTTGAGAGGAATGGTCGTACAAGGAATTTAAAAAAAGGAAATTGTAGCTCCAAGTGTCTAGTTTTTGGATTAGAACTTCAAAATGTTTTGGTGTCATCGGTTGTTGAGTAATCTTGAAGAGACCATCATCAAAAAAAAATTCGAAATTTTTTTCAGTTTTTTCCTTGGTCTACGGGCTTGGAAAATTTTTTTTTTGCTCAATCACTATTAGGATTGGATAGTTTCTTCATTCTGTTTTAATCTCATATTCTATAGATTTTGGTATATCCACTTCTTGTCAAGATATCAGCCTTCAAATGAAAAAGGATCCTTTTGCCTTTGAATATCGATACCTCGGCAACCAATGATTGCACAGAAAGCTAAAGGTGGGTTTCAGGAACTTGAATGAATTCCCTTCAACGGTTAGCCATTGGTTTTCCGAAAAAAAAATTATTCTTTCTGTCACCTGAATTTGAAAATGCAACCAAAAAAGGTCTTTTCGTGGTGTCTTGGGAATACGAGCGCTGGATCGAAAATATTTTGGGAACAGAAAATGTTAAGTGTGCATTTTCCAGTTCAATAAGTCCACAGAAATCTCACAAAGAGCCAAATTAATCCAGCCAACCGTTTTCGTGTTTCACCCGATCAAATTTCTGAAAAAATTAAAGGATCACGTTTCTTGCCCTGAAAAGCTCATCACCTTTATAATCTTGAAAAAACGAGAAAAAAAAAGTTCACCAATTTTTCTCTACAATTTCATTACAGAAAGTTATTGAACTTTCAAAAAAGAAGAAAAAATTTCTCAAAAAAAAATAAAATAAAAAAAAATTTCCTCATATTTTTTTGGATTTTTTTTTCGATTTTTTCGAGAATTTTTTTTCGATTTTTTCGAGAATTTTTTTTTCTATTTTGGAAGTTCATTATCTTTCTGCAATGAAATCGTTGAAAAGGGTCGTGATTTTTTTTTTCTTGTTTTTCCGAGATAATGAAGGTTTTGAGCTTTTCAGAGCAGGAAACGTGATCCTTTAATTTTTCAGAAATTCGATCGAGTGAAACACGAAAACGGTTGGCTGGATTAATTTGGCTCTTTGTGAGATTTTTGTGGACTTATTGAACTGGAAAATGCACACTTAACATTTTCTGTTCCCACAATATTTTCGATCCAGCACTCGTATTCCCAAGACACCACGAAAAGACCTTTTTTTGTTGCATTTTCAAATTCATGTGACAGAAAGAATAATTTTTTTTTCGGAAAAGCAATGGCTAACCGTTGAAGGGAATTCATTCAAGTTCCTGAAACCCACCTTTAGCTTTCTGTGCAATCATTGGTTGCCGAGGTATCGATATTCAAAGGCAAAAGGATCCTTTTTCATTTGAAGGCCGATATCTTGACAAGAAGTGGATATACCAAAATCTATAGAATATGAGATTAAATCAGAATGAAGAAACTATCCAATCCTAATAGTGATTGAGCAAAAAAAAATTTTTCCAAGCCCGTAGACCAAGGAAAAAACTGAAAAAAATTTCGAATTTTTTTTTGATGATGGTCTCTTCAAGATTACTCAACAACCGATGACACCAAAACATTTTGAAGTTCTAATCCAAAAACTAGACACTTGGAGCTACAATTTCCTTTTTTAAATTCCTTGTACGACCATTCCTCTCAAAGTTACGGCATGTTGAAAAATGCCGAAAAATTTGGAATTTTTTTTTGATCCTTTAATTTTTTCCAGTAGTGTATATTGTATATTGTAACTACTATTATTATAGTCGTTTTATTTATTGTTCAATAAATATTTTTTCTAAAAACACTTAGCTTACTCTAATGTTTTATATCCTTCATCCTTGATCACCTTTCTTCTATATTCTTTCTTTTCCGATCTTCATAAAGTCATCATAATAGATTATTATGAATCTAAAAACTTACCCATAAAATACTTAGATTGTAGAACCTCAATTTGTGCAGGTGAAAGATTGATATTTTTGATCTGATTATCACCCGATATTATATCGATGCTTTCTTCCATTCAGAACAAGATCCTATTATTTGGGAAGTTTTGCCCCAGAGAGAATCAATCTGTAAACAAATGCAACAAATTCAGTTTTTGAAATAAGTATTCCGATACATAATTACCTTGGATATTTTGTTCCAATTTCCTTTCGTCCTAGTGAATTCTAAATGAGACCAATAATTCCGAGGATATTTTATTCGAATTACCGTTTTTCCAAAATGAACAAACGTGTGCAAGCTCTGACTTGCATGATGTAATTAATTTTAACCCATTTGTAACTTTTTTTCGGCTGAAATTAAAAATAATTCTTCTCTTCTTTTTGATATGAAAAAAAGATGATAATAAGGAAAATAAATATTAATAAAAAACTCCAGAGTATCTTTTCTTTTACTATTGTTGTGTTGTGTTGTGTGTATTTAAATAGATGTATGTAGTTGCTAAGAGGAAAATACTATTTTGGGCTAAGCCTGTTTGCATTCCTTATAATCATTAAATAATTAAATAGATAGATAAAAAATAAATATGTTTTATTACGCAGTAGCAGCGAATTACAGATCAAAAACCATTAGAAGGACAATTTTGTCAACTTCTGGATGAAAGATTTTATTTGTCAACTAGCTGGATAGTTGATAGCCATTGTACTGTTTATCTGTCAATAGCACCTACACCTTTTCCAATGGGGAATTCCAGTATCTTAAAATATCCACTTTTCTCCACATGGCGTAATAGAGGGCAGTTTATAACATCGTCGTAACCATTTATTCACCCTGAATTTGAAAAACTGATTTATTATTCAATATTGAAAATGTGATTTTAATACCTGTAAATTCAAACGTTCCTCTGCTGTGACGTCGGTGGCATAATTCGTAATATGATTGGTTGAAGTTTGTGATGGCGGGGACAAAGCCCATAACCATAGAAATAATAACTTACGTTTAGTAAATCTAATAATCTATGCCCATAACCTCCGTTATATTTATGTTCTGTGCTCCTTTTTAGTCATTATTCGACGTTTTGTCTGTGTATGAATATGAATTTGTTTATTTATGGTGAGTTTGGGTTTTGGTTTTGAAAATGGTTGTAAAAAAGTGTTTAGTTCCGATTTGTAAGAATATGACGGATACTCCGAATAAAATATTTATTCATGTGCCGAGGAATTCAATCTTACAAAAGAACTGGAGAATAGCTTTGAAACTTCCTAAAAGAGTTGATCTTGATAGACACAATGTTGTCTGCGAAGATCACTTTGATGTGAGTATTATTATCAGAGTCATTCAATAATTCAGTTGTGTTCAAAATATTTTCCTAGCTGATCATCTTTTTTTTTGTGATTTGGCAATGCTGTCATTTATTTTATCAGCAGCAGAACATGATGAGTACAACCAATCAAAAACACGGATTAGCCACCAACGTCACACGATTTCCCGCTTCTACTGATCGTTTGAATTCGGTAGAAAATTTTGATGTTTTCAATAATTTTTTTATGTGATAAATTGAAGAAAAAAAAATTTTTTTTTAATATTACGAGTTACGTGGGAACCCAATAAGGCTAAATATATTTTTTCTGGAAGTGACTGGAATTCCCCATTGTAATTCATAAATAGTTATTTTTGTACAACTGTCAAAAAAACTTGACTTTTCTTCATCACTATGGATGCGTAAAATATTACTTTTTTTCACCGTTAAAAAAAGTCTTTTTTTCACTGCTGATAACTAAAATTAAAACAACTTAAAAATAATGAATATTTTAATTACAACAAATTTCACAAAATTATGATTGTATCTGTACCTTATAAAGTAAATTAGTTTCGTCATCAGCATCTCTGAGAAATTTATTGATATTATCCCTCCATAACACTTTAGATTTCTTTCCTCGGTATCTGACGCTTTTGTTCTTAATAAGGGGGACCAATTTTGAAAAATTCCGTATATCAATATTTTCCTTGACATTCGATGTTTTTTTTAACATTGAGCTCCATAACTTGGAAGGTTTCAAAATTTTTTATTTTTCCTCGTAATAGCATGTGAGCACATTTTCAGAAACCTTTTTTACGTTGTTCTTGTTGCGCCATTCTCGAAATTGGTTATTCGTTTTCTCATATTATTAGCTTTGATTTGGCTGGTAACATATAAGATACAATTGTATTTGCTTCTTCAGCCATATCTGCGGGGGTATCACTACCACTATCATGTTCAACATCCATCTTCTTTAAAATAATTCGAAATTGAAGCAACTACGAGCAAATACTGTCAAAGATTCAAACAGTTTTCTACAAACAGTTTCTATAGTTACAACCCAGAAAGATCACTGGATTCATTTGAATATTGTACTGAAAGCATTATCTACAATAATTATACGTATTTCCGACGATGTAAATTCACATTCACAGTTGTACAAAAAATGTTGTTTGTATTTCGTGCGTGTGAAATTCGTGTTTTCATGGCACATTCGAGTGAATTTTTGGCCTCGACCTGCGGTCTCGGCCAAAATTGACACTCTCATGTGCCATGAAAAAAACACTCATTTTACGCACTTAATACAAAATAGTTAGGTATTTTTGTATCTAGTGCGCGAAATGCTACTTTGGTGATTGAGAACTGATTTTTTTAACGAGGCGCAGCCGAGTTAAAAAAAAATAGTCGAGATCACCAAAGTATTTCGCGCATGAGATGCAACAAAATTTTTCTACAAACGCTTAGCTTTATATGAAAAAAAATATTGAACTGGTTTGAACTGTTTTTCCAAATCGAGTAATTAGGTATTATAACTATGGGCAATATATTCTATGTTGAAAGCAACACTCAATGTTAAAGAAAACGTGGATTTCAAGAAATTTACCAAGTTAAAATATAAAAATCCCATATAGTTTACATGCAGTGTGCGAAGTAAGTATTTCGCACACTACTTCGCGCACGGTGTCATAGTAACGAAGGAAATGAAAAAAAGGGTCACTTCGCATATTCTTGCCAATGCGCGAACCTTGTCATTTTTTGACGTTTGTAGAAAAACGTAATATGTAATTCAGAAAAGCAAATTGAATTTCAGAAGGTGGAAGTTGTAATTCAGAATAGCGAGTTGATATTCAGAATAGGGAATTTGATTTCAGAATAAAAACTTATATTCAGAAAAAGAAATAGTAATTTTAATTTGCCGTTACTGAATTATAACCTTGTTTTTCTGAATTTCAACTTCCTAATCTGAATAACAATTTCGTTCTTCTGAATTTGTATTGTTATTCTCAAATTCAATTTATATTTTCTGAATAACAATTCCTATTCTAAAATACATGTTTCCTTTTCTGAAATTGAACTTTGATTTTTTGAATTCCAACTGATAAAGGTGAAGTATTACTTTTTAAAAGTCTCATATAAATTCCTTAGGAAAAGAAACATACAAATTGTTAAATTCCCCAACAAAACAAATGGTCACTAAGGCAACAGTATATCTTGTTTGTTCAATATCAGCTTCGGTTCAACTTGATAACATTGTCATTAAGCTTGATAGTGCTGCAAAACAGAAAAATGGCCCCAAAATCAAAAACAGAAGAAGGGACGGGTCCTGACGTCTCTTCAATAAACAAGCAAATCTTGGAAGTGAAGAAAAAGATTCAGTTGGCAGGTAGGGCCTAACCGAATTTCTAGAATTTGCACTTGCACACCTGTTCAATTGGCCCTCATAATTCCATCCATGCCACACTTACAAAGAAGGCAATATTTTGTATTATTGTGCGTCATAAAACCTAAGGATTTAAAGGTGAAAATAAAAGTACTTATTCAAGGTAATGCGATTTTAACAGTGAATAAAAACGCCTCATTTCATTTTACACTAGGTGATATTTTTTGAATTTGTAGTTCTGCCTGATTATAATAACAATAACAGGAATTTATTGCTTGAGCCTTAAGCTGAATTCTATGTACCTATTTTTCATAAACCATTGCGAATTTATTTGTAAATATAGGGTTTCCAATAAGAAGTGTTATTTTGGTAATGTCACGTTTGAAGCTGTCATTTTTTGACATTTGACAAGTACAAACTACGCCATTGATAAAAATGGAACGAGACATGCTCCAAGAACGCATTGAAATTATTACAATTCACTATAAAAATGGTGAAAATTTGGCAGAGACGGTTCGTAAAACTCGAACATTTTTGGGTCGTCGTGAAGTACCTTGTCGGACCGTAATGAAGAAATTGGTGGAAAAATTCGAGCTGTTGGGACAAGTAAGTGACGTGAAGAATAAAACCCGTGCAAGTCGCCCAATAACAGACGAAAATATTGCTGCTGTAGCCGAAAGTGTTGAAGAAAACCCAGGTTTGTCCATTCCTCGTCGTTTGCGCTATCGAGAGATGATTTATAATTTTATTACCGAAATTGGATAGTATTGATCTGGATAACGTTCATTTTCAACAAAAAGGCAAGCAACGAAAGCATTGATCTTTTGCAGGAAAAGTTTCCGGACCGTGTTATCTCTCGAAGAGGTGATCACAATTGGCCACCGAGATCTTGTGATTTAACACCTTGCGACTTCTTCCTTTGGGTCCACGTGAAAAAGAAGGTCTAAGCCAATAGCCCAGCGTCGATTCAAGACCTCAAAGATGGAATTCGTGAGTCTATCGAGGACATAAGGCAGCCACTTTGCTATTTGGTTATGGATAATTTCATTGAAAGGATATGGTCCTGTAAGCGTGGTCGTGGTGGTCATTTGCCTGATGTTATTTTTCACTATTAACGGCATAGCTTCTTCTTTATAATGAAATAAACATCCGATCATTTATATTGAGGAATGGCATTTTTCTTTGAATATCAAAATAACACCTCTTATTGGAAAACCCTTTATAACTAATATAACCATTATTATTTCCATTCATCCTACTTCATTCATTCAATTCCAGAGGGCCAGAGGAGAGCCCTCTTCGAGGACACCGAAGCCGAAAAAAAGGCAAACTCCGATGAAATATCGAAATTGAAAAAAGAGAACTCGGATCTCCTCTCTTCCCTTCGCGACTACACCAGTTCAACAGCTAAATTGGACGTGCAAAGGAGAAAGATCGAACACTTGATTGGTCCGATAGAGAATAAGCAAGGTGACGATATACAGAAGCTGTTGGACCTTCAACTCATCGACAAGTCTAAACAGCTGGATTTGCTGAGGTATCATATGAAGAAGGTAAAACATGTTTGGCGCCCCAAAATTGGCGACTTAAAAATTCGGCTCTCCAAAATTGACGATTAAAAAATTTGGCGCCCCAAAATTGGCGACTTAAAAGTTGGGCGCCCCCAAATTGACGATAAAAAAATTTGGCCCCCGAAATTGACGACTTAAAAAATTGGCGCACCAAAATAGGCGATTTAAAAAAATTGGCGCCCCAAAATTGGCAACTTGAAGAATTTGGCGACCCAAAATTGGCGACTTGAAAATTTGGCGCCTCAAAATTACCGACTCGAAAAATTGGCGACTTAAAAAATTTGGCGCCCCAAAATTGGCGACTTGAAAAATTTGGAGTTACAAAATTGGCAACTTAAAAATTTTAAAATTGACTTGAAAAATTAAGCGACTAAAAATTGGCGCCTCAAAATTAGCGATTAAAAATTTTTTTTTGTTCAGATAACATAACATTAACTTAAACTTTTCTTCTAGAGACGAGAACATCTCTCGCACCTAGGAAAAAAATTTCAAATTCTGATGTCCGAACAGGCGAAGAAGGAAACCGTACAAAAAGTAGACGTGCCAATCAAAAAGGTATCATCTCCGTTAAGTCCACTTTGAATGATGTACTGGATGGATAAAATTCGACACTTTTGAATGGAAAGTCCTATTTTTGACAAAGATAGACAAACACTCAGACGTTAAAAGCAGTTATGTGTATCTTTGTTAGAAGTAGGACTAGGTCTATTCAAAAATGTCGAATTTGGTCCACCCTGTACAACACAACAACCCTTGTTACAGGCGTCATGCGAGATCCAAAACAGCATTCACGCCGTCGAGGTTCAGCTCAGAGAAGCCGAACACATAAAGAATCGCTACCTGGTGATCAAGAGCACGCTTTCAGGGGACGCGTCCAAATTCGAGAGCAAAATCAAGAAAATAGAGGAGGATTTACACGAGCAGAAGGACGAAATTGATCGATTGCAGAAGGTAGGAACAGGTAGACTCGATGCGGCGAACCTACCTGTGTTGACCGCAGCTCACCAGTGGTCAATTGACCTTCATCTGCTATCGAGTAGTGAGCTTATGTATCGTGTGGCGCCATCTGTGGATTGGTAGACCAAGTCGATAGCAAGTCAATGCAGAATCCTATTTTAGTATCGAAATAATGAAATAAATGGCCCCTAATAACCAGAACCAGAACTCCAGTGCGACCTGAGTACAATTTTTTATGGGCATTTCATTGTTCTTTGTACCAATGGAACATGAATTATTTATTATTTGCCCGGCTTACGTTGTTTTGCCATTAATCCACATTATTTGTGGAGAATCTGCTCCCTTCTCTTTGTTCAAATCTTCTTCGTTGATTCCTTTCATTTCTTGCGATTGTGCTGCACGTGACTGCGTCATGTTAACACATACATCTGCATTTTCTTGTTGGATTTGTTAGCCTGATCTTTGTTTTCTTCTATCTTGCAAGACTCTAGAATGTTTTGTTCTACGAATCAAAATTGCCGCTCTGCAGTCCAGAATAGGCGTGATTTCTCGTAGTCGCTGCATCTCACGGGAGATAATAATAGGGATCTTGTTCCGCATGCAGAATATTCCCAGGTCAACTTCTCTTAGTAATAATAATAATAATGAGCTTTATTTCAAATAGAGTAGGTTCATGTACAAATACATTGTATACCTGAAGTGAAATAGTGTCAGATAAGAATCTTCAGCCTATTTTATATCAAATATTATATACTAAGAACTCTTCCACTGTATGGTTCAATCTGAAGCAGCAACTTATAGATTTCCTTCTTGAATAGCTTGAGGTTGGTTATCTCTCTCATCTGGTTTGAAAGTCTATTATATTATTTTATAAAACTGTATTCTGGTCCTCTCTCTGTGAGTGAAAGCTTATGTATTGGATATTTTAGTTGAGTTGTTCTTGTGTCATATTTTGTAGAGGTTTTGGTTTTGAAACAGTTTCTATTTTTGAAGACAAATATCAAGCATTCTTGGATGTGTATCGCTATGGCTGTAAGTAGTCCATGTTTCCTAAATATGCCCCTGCATGTTTCTCTGCATGGCATTCTCATTATTGTTAGAATGGCTCTTTTGTGCATCTTTAGCACTTGCTTCATGTTATTACCACTACCGTAAAACATAATACCATATCTTATTTAGGATTCAAAGGTTGCTTGGTAGACAATTCTCATAGACGATGAGTCAAGATAGTTTCGTAAAACACCCAATGAATAACAAATGATGGATCCCAGTTTTTTGCGCAGGCCTGTAATATGTTCACCCCAGTTCAAGTTCTCATCTATAGTTAACCAAGAAATCGTCCTGAGGTCTGAAGATCAAGTTCACTGTCATTTAGCTGAATGTGAGAAGGTGTTTGAAAGTTTTCATGTGTGGTTTTGATAATTATAGCACATCTTTTTTCTACATTTAAACATAATTTGTTTGATTGAAACCAGTGATTAGCCTGTTGGAGAATACTCTGTACTAAGTCTGCAATCTGGGGCAAGATGTCCGCCTTCAATATAAAACTTGTTGTATAATCCAGTCGAATTGTGCTTTCAGCAGGAAAGTTTTAGGGTAGTTTAGATTTCTTTAATTTTTTATGTTTTTTGGGGTGCTGAATTCGAATTTGAGGTTTGCTAACAAAATTTCTAGACGGAACAATGTTTCCTCACGAAATTTTGTTCGGAAACCTCAGATTCGGATTCAGCACCCCAAAAAACATAAAAAATCGAAAAATCGAAACTACCCCAGAACTTTCCTGGTAGGGGTTCTTTTGAGCACAAATTGACTGGACTAGTAGTGATGCATGGATTGCGGCATCGCTTACGTGTATTGACAAATGTAATACCCTCTTTATTTCCCACTTATTGGCTCTCTCTTCGGCAAGATATTTCCTATTAGTGGTCCATTTTCTCTGGACATCTCGGAATGCGGCATTTCTTTTCTTTCTTTAGAGGTTTGTGAAGGCGTCTTGGGAGACGCTGGACCTTTCATTCTGACTCTGTCATACTTTTTAATGATTTCGCATAGTCATCGAGGGATTTGATTTTATTCCCTCCAGTGCACATCTAGAAAATATTGCATAACTGGATCATCCACTATCGGTCGTGATCCCTTTCGGATTGAAATTCATCGGCTTCTTCGTTTCCTTCAACACCATCTTGTCAGTTGCTCTATGGTGTTACGGCACTCCCAGGTCAGCAGAGAGAACCCTGGCAATGCGATTCCAGATATTTCAGCATGAATATATATTCTTTTGAATTGAGAGTTAACAAAATACAATACATGAAATAAAAAAGTCCCTAGCTGAGGTTAGTGCAAAACGGGGTACCATACTAGTCTGAGTATGATACCAGAGCACAGGGAAAAACCTCAGTAGAAAAAACCCTGTCTCGCCGTTTTACAGAATTGAAACCTGAAACTATTCGAATAAATAACTTCAATATTCAGATACAAAATACTTAATTCTTTTCTTGGGCCAGGAGGGTGTTTTAAACCAGGTCTGACCTTCCAAGTGATGATTTTTCGAATCTTCTGTTCTTATAAGGCCGCTACAGGACCCTACTGAAGGGTAATCATCTCCCATAGATTTAAGCAGTGGTATTTCATTTTAAATATCGAATTCAATTTCGGAATAATAATAAAAAAACATGTGACAAACTTATTTCAAATGACTAACCGCTTAAGTTAAGGCGAATTTTGGAGATGTAACCACAGCTTACCATAAGGTGTGTTCTTTTATTCATCAGATGGATTCACCGCTGTCACCACGAATGCATCAAGTCGTTCATTTATTCAGCGGTTGAAACTGTCACTCGTTCGTTTACTCACCGATGTTTACATCGGTGGCTCATCGAATCCATCGACTTCCGATGAATGTGATGAAATTCTAATGAATCAAGTGGAGGGGGTAAATTTGTATGGCAGAAACGTCAATGTTATCTGTCACGACTCAACTAAACCGCAGATAACTATCAACTTATTCTTTTATTCGACATCTGATGAGCCATCTGACATTTCATCTGGTTTCCATCCGGGTGAATCCATCGGTGAATAAAAGAACACACCTTTAGTTACATATAGTCCGTTCACGAAAGGTTGAGCCGTCGGTTGGCCATGGAAATTTGGCATATTCCAAATTAATTATGTGTTAATAATGTGTATTAAAATTTTAGGTTATGTTGTTTATTTTCTTGTCAGATTGATACGCAATGTTGTCAATAGGTCATAGAATTCTCTAATAACTCGGAAGCTCGTCGGACGAGGCAGGGTACATTCGGCAACGTTGACTTGATTTTACGTTATGACAGTAAACACTGCCAACTTCAGATAAATAAAGAAATGCCTACTATGCGCTCAAACTTTCGTGAACGGACTATAGTACGTGTAGTTGACAGTTAATACACATATTTTCTGTCTACTAACGTAACTATGGTAAGCTGTAACCACAGCCCGCCAAAATTCGCCTTTAACTGAGGATACTGAATTCAAGTTAACATTTTATCTCGAGAAGCACATTCAGGCTAATAATTTTGTTATTCGCCCTGCTCTGCAGATACTCAAGGAGGCAGTCGGCCTGAAGAACCAAGCAAGAAAGATCCTGCTTCAAGAAGAAAAGGATAGTTTTAACATGGCGAAGCAGAGAGAGAAACAACTTGAGGAAGGACGCCTCCTTGTGTCTGCCAGAAAGACAGAACTTGAAAGCTTAGAAAAGAAAATTTACCAATCGGGAAAGATAACGACAAGACCAGAACCTGAAGGAGCCGAGGAAACGGCCAATCAAAATGACGATGAAAAATCGGAGTCAATGATGTGTCCGCTAGATATTCTGGAGAAATCTTTCGAGAAGTTGAAGGCTGCTACAGGTATAACGCCAAAACTTAATGAAGCACATCTGAAGGGTTTGCCAATAAGAGGTGTTATTTTGATATTCAAAGAAAATTGTCATTTTTCAATATACATAAATGATGGATGTTTATTTAATTATCAAGAAGAAGCTATGCCGTTTATAATGGAAATAACATCAGGCAAATGACCACCACCACGCTTACAGGACCATATCTTTTCAATAAAATTTTCCATAACCAAATCGAAAAGTCCTCGATAGCCTCACGAATTCCATCTTTGAGGTCTTGAATAGACGCTGGGCTATTGGCGTAGACCTTCCCTTTCACTTGGCCCCAGAGGAAGAAGTCGTAAGGTGTTAAATCACAAGATCTCGATGGCCAATTGATATAATCTCTTCGAGAGATAACACAATCCGGATCATTTTCATGCATTTCAACGACCCATCAATCAGCAAAGATACGACGTTGTTGATGATCGGCCGGCTTGAGTTCTTGTGTTAACTGAACTTTATAAGCCTTGAGGCCCAATTCTTTATGCAAAATACGGTGTAATGACGTTTGTGGAATGCCTAATTCCAAAGAACAACAAGGAATGGAAAAACCTGAATTTTCTTGAACACTTTCGGTTACGACAGCAATATTCTCGACTGTTCTTGGGCGACGTGCATGGGTTTCATTTTTCACATCACTAACTTGACCCAACAGCTCGAAAATTTCCACCAATTTCTTTATTGCGGGCCGACAAGGTGCTTCACGACGACCCAAAAATGTTTGAGTTTTACGAACCATCTCTGCAAAATTTTCACCATGTTTATAGTGAATTTTGATAATATCAATGCGTTCTTGAAGCGTGTATCGTTCCATATTTATTAAAGGCGTAGTTTCTACTTGTCAAATGTGAAAAAATGACAGCTTCAAACGTGACATCCACCAAAATAGCGGGCTATTCAAAATAACATCTCTTATTGGAAAACCCTTTACAAATAGCCATTGATTCAATTTTGTTCAATATTCTAATAAATGCATTCTCGTGATAGCAGTATGGCGAAATAGTCTTAAAAAGAATTATTGACAGATTGAACAATCGGGAAGTACTGCTTTTACTAATAATCACGCTTCTTTTCAATCAGAATTATATTATACCATAAATCAATAATTTTTCTTACTGCAATCTTCTAAAGCTTGTTTTTTCAGAGGTATAGAACTATTAATTGCAATAAAACAACGATGGATTATTTTATTCACAAGAATTTTATTTATCCGAAAGATAATCTTGTGGCATTACATTTTAATAGTTATTTAATCAACTAGGTTATTAAAGACAGCGACTAATGGTCAAGATATTTCACTAGTTCGAGACCATTAGTCGATAGATTAATAACCGAGTTTATTACAACATTTTTCCGCCGATCTCGATACGAATTATGTATAAATTCTTGATTGAAATACAATTTGCACAAGACATGCATTTGACAAATATAAATTTTTATGTTTCTATGTTCCAGTAGAGTTTTGACATTCCTCGTAGTGCTTCTGAATACTTTGTGTACGGTTGCCATGAGGATTGCACATTAAAAATTGAGCATTAAAATGGGTCATTAATGCTCAATTTCGTCCAATTTTCGATGACTTTTTCCAACATTGGTAGCTGTATATCGGCAATAACACGGCGAATGTTGTCTTCCAAATGGTCAAGCGTTTGTGGCTTATCCACATAGACCAAGGACTTTACTAGCCCAACCGAAAGTAGTATAGCTGTGTTAAATCAAAAGATCTTGGAGGCCAATTAACAGGTCCAATAAATCGATTGGGTACGAGCTGTGTGACATGTTGCGCTGTCTTATTGGAACCACGGGTCATGGACATCATGGTTATTCAATTCAGGAATGAAAAAGTTAGTAATCATGGCTCTATACCGATCACCATTGACTGTAACGTTCTGGCCATCATCGTTTTTGAAGAAGTACGGACCAATGATTCCACCAGACCATAAAATAAAGCGCACCAGACAGTCAGTTTTTCTGGATGTAACGGTGTTTCGACATACACTTGAGGATTAGCTTCACTCCAAATGAGGCAGTTTTTTTTTGTTGACGTAGCCATTCAACCGGAAGTGCGATTCATCGCTAAACAAAATTCGCTTATGAAAATCGGGAACAACGGCAATCTCGTTTTGGGCCCATTCGACGAATCTACGCCTTGCTTGATGATCGTTTGGCTTCAATTCTTGCACGATTTGGATTTTGTAAGCATGCAAACCAAGATCCTTCCGCAAAATCTTCCATAAAGTGGATGGACACAGATCCAATTCCTGTGCTCGATGGCGGATGGACTCATTCGGGTCTTCCTCAATGCTACGCTCTACAGTAGCAATAGCTTCTTCTGTAAGGTGCGTACGGCGTCTCTGGCGATGCGAGTTATCAATAAGAGTATAAACGTGGTGCGAAAACGTTCCATGGTTAATCAAATTAACTGCTTTGATGGACGATTTTGTCGATGATAAAATGGACGTTGTGCGCGATACGTATTCCGCACAAAACCATTATTTTCGAAATAAAATTGCACTATTTGCAAGCGTTGTTCAGGCGTGAGTCTATTCATGATGAATTTCCAAACCAAACTAAGAATAAATCACTTGACAGCTGTTTAAATCGGTAGACATCTTGAACAGTAATGCCAACTTAAAGTTCTATACCTCGAAAAAAACACCCGTTATATTTTTTTTCAACAGGAGCTCCAACAGCGGAAAAAACCCTGGAAAAATTCAGTAACCAAAGAGACACACTAGAAAGATTGGAAGCACTAAGGACCAAAGCAGAAGCAGAAAAAGAAAAGCTGGAGAAGAAGGTAGAAAGAAGATCTGCAGAAATAGAATACCAGAAATACGCACAAGTGAAAGAAGCAGAAAGGTAGGTACGGACTACCAACATAAAAAATTAACATATAAGTACTTCTCCTTTCTAGGAAATCCGGTGAGGTAGAACGAAAAAATAAAAAACTCTTGGAGTTACAGGAAAAGACAAAGCAATGCAAGGAATCCAGAAAGCAATCTGAATTAATAATGCAAGCGGCGATGGCTAGTCTTAACAAGCTTTATATGAATATGTGCCCAACGGTTATCATACCGAAGGAACCCGTTTTGATAATGGAACATTTGAAAAGGGAGTCAAAAAAACTTATTAATAGTTACAAGAAGCATACAGAGGCTGAAGATCTTACCACTAAGGTAATAAAGTATAAAGCCGGTATTTCCTCAAAAAAATACAAGATGAGTCGAGGGAGGAACGGACTGAACTACAGGAACGTATTTTCAACGTGAAAATAATTCAAAAACATTGATATTCTCATTTGTTCTCGAGATACAGTGTGTTAAAGTTAATATTTTTTCAATTTTTTCTCTTATAATATCTAAACTTCACAAGATTTTCAACTGAAATTTAGCATGATTATTATCATTCACAACAAATTTCGATAGTAAATCCACAGGGTGTTATTTTCTGTCCACTATTTTCCTCCACAACTTTTTTGTACGTCACTGTAAATTTGAAAAAATAGAAAACAGACTTTTGTATCTACTATCGATTGAAATATAATCTGGGAGGATTCTGCATTTCTTAGAAACTTTATAAGTTTTCACTCCCAGTCTCTGAAACATAAATAATTAAAAATGTTTGATTAAGGTGAAGTGCTCCTGCGAAAATCTTTGCACTTATTTGTCAGGAGCAAATTGGTCTTGAAAAAATTGTTGCCTAACAGTAAAACTGAAAAATGAAACAAATTAAAAGGATATTGTAACGTTTCGGTGGCTATATCAGACACCTTCTTCAGACAAAATCTAAAATTCTTCAGAATTGTGTATTTTCTCATTTGTAATCTGATTGACATTGATAGTTGTCAAAATCAAATAAATCAACATCTCTATAGATTGACAACTATCAATGTCAATCAGATTACAAATGAGAAAATACACAATTCTGAAGAATTTTAGATTTTGTCTGAAGAAGGTGTCTGATATAGCCACCGAAACGTTACAATATCCTTTTAATTTGTTTCATTTTTCAGTTTTACTGTTAGGCAACAATTTTTTCAAGACCAATTTGCTCCTGACAAATAAGTGCAAAGATTTTCGCAGGAGCACTTCACCTTAATCAAACATTTTTTAATTATTTATGTTTCAGAGACTGGGAGTGAAAACCTATAAAGTTTCTAAGAAATTTTGTATCTACTACTGATTTTTTCTCTCTCGAAATCCTCAAAAAATCCAGGTAGTAAGCTGTGGTGAATAAATTACTTTATAGTTTTTATGGTTATTTTCCGGATCTGTAGCAATGATTCATACATATTCAATAAACTCGTATCATCATTACAAAAAATGTATTCAAACTTCAACACCCTGTATATCGTAAACAAATGAGAATCGTACGAGAACATATGAGTTTTTTAAAATTATTTTCGCGTGTACAAGTCGCTATAAGAGTTTGGCCCGTTCCTCCCTACTCACCCTGTATCTTTACTAGATTTAAAGTCTTGAAGATTTACCTATAAGGAACAAGTAACGACGTGAGACTCGACATAATGCGACATTCTTATTTTTTCCTGAAATTCAGGATATTTTTCATAATTCATTGATCGTTTTCTCACTATGAACAAGTGCACAAAAGCTCCTGATTTCACATCAGGACTGTTCAGTTATGTTCATACTTTCATTGTATTGAATTTTTTTATTCAATTTATGAATTCACACTTTAAAACAACAAAAAACAAATCAATTTAGTGAATGAAATAAAAAATAATTGAAATTAAAAAGAAGGTTGAATATTTGAATTTCGGTGCAAAGAAAATATCGACCAGATTTTGATCTCATTGTATTCATTGAGATTTTCTGAACAACATCAGTGAAACCAACAGGTGGCAGTCTGTCTCAGTCTAAGAAAGTACCAAAATGTTCCATCTTCACGTCACTTTGTTCACTATAAAAACACAAATTCACTGCTCTACTTTAGTCTATAAATCACCTTCGAACATTCAAACAACTATTCCATTCGTTTCATATTCAATAATTAATGCTGCAACATCGAAATTCTAGAGGCAAGACAAATTCTAAGGAAAGCTCACCGTTCTTCATGGTAAGTTTGGCAATGCCGCAAATTCTATCGCGCAAATATCATACGATACCTTGCCGTAATTCCCGCCATCATTCGATATGTCACGCGCCGAAGGACGGAGCAGTGGTGCCAAACGTAACGTGAAGAACGGCGGGATTTCCTTAGAATTTGTGGATATGTGGTACCTCTTGAATTTTGATGTTTATGCATTAATTACTGAATATACCTGAAATGAAACTAATGGAATAGTCCTTTCAATGTTCGGAGGTTACTTGTAGACTAAATTGCAGCAGTGAATTTGTGTTTTTATAGTGCAAAAAGTGACGTGTAGATGGAACATTTTTCGAACCATTTTCTAAACTAAAACATACCATCACCGGTTGGATTCACTCATGTTGTTCGGGAAGACTCAATGAATAGAATTACACCAAAATCTGGTCTATATCTGTTGGTCACCGAAATTCAAATATTTACCAAAGAAATAAAATAAAAGTTAAAAAAAAAATTTTCAGGAAGAAAACTTCTACCAAGATGAAAAGTGGCTTCCTTCACCATATATCCGTTTAATGACAAAGACACCAGTTTCACAGCAAGGCACACCATCACTTCCACCCATAGGCTCCGATGAAGAGGAAGAGGTACCATCGAGAGGTCACTTGAAGAGACAAGCTCAGATTGTAGTCGATGCCAAGTTAAGGAGAAAAACCGTTAAGATGCAGCTTCCTAGGAGAATCTAAAACTATTCTAGCCCATGGGCCAGCGCCTGTTTTTCATAATGATTACTAACAATCTGAATATTTGTGAGTAGCTTCATTTTGACGAGACACCCAACTTTTTCCTGTACGAACATTCTCGATAGTGAGGGCTAAAGTGTTAAATAGGTGAATGTTCAAATTTTATTACTGACAGCTACTTTATAAATTAATTCTTGAAACAATTTCATGACAAATTGAGAACAATAATTGTCCTACAAAAATTATTATCAAAGTGTCCTCCGCTTCCAACATAACACATGGGTTCAAAATTAGCTTTATTCATCAACGTAATCTTCATCAAGAGCAACGCAATCATTCCAGCGTCGCTCTAACATTTCAATACCACTTTTGTAGAACGATTTATCTTTTGCATCAAAATAGGCCTCAGTTTCAGCAATAACCTCTTCATTCGTGCGAAATTTCTTACAGCATTTTTTCAGGTCTGAACAGCCAGTAGTCGCTGGGAGCCAAATCTGGCGAATACGGTGGATGAAGGAGCAATTCGAAGTTCAATTCACGTAGTTTTGCCACTGTTTTGATCGACTTGTGACACGGTGCGTTGTCCTGATGAAACAAAATTTTTTTCTTTGCCATATGCGGTCGTTTCTTTGCAATTTCGGCCTTCAAACGCTCCAATAACGCTATATAATATTCACTGTTGATGGTATTTCCTTTCTCAAGATAGTCGATGAATATTACACCATGCACATCCCAAAATACCGAGGCCATAACCTTTCCAGCCGATTGTTGTGCTTTCGGGCGCTTTGGACGAGGTTCTCCAGTTGCTGTTCACTCAGATGAAGATCGTTTTGATTCCAGAGTGATGTGATGGATCCATGTTTCATCCATTGTCACATATCGACGCAAAAATTCCGGTTTGTTACGGTCAAACATACCCAAACACTGCTCAGAAGCATGAACACGTTCTTGTTTTTCGTCGACAGTGAGCAAACGCGGCACCCACTTTGAACAGAGCTTTCTCATATTCAAATGTTCATGTAATATAAAGCCAACACGTTCTTTTGATATCTTCACGATGTCAGCTAACTCACGCAACTTCACTTTTCGATCATTCAAAACGATTTTGTGTATTTTTTTTTATGTTTTCTGGTGTTACCACCTCATTTGGACGTCCACAGCGTTCTGCATTATCGGTGTCTCTACGACCACGTTTGAAGTCAGCAAATCAACGTTCGATTGTTGTTTCTGATGGAGCGGAGTCCCCATAACACTTATCAAGCCATTGCTTTGCTTGAACGGTATTTTTTCCCATCAGGAAGCAGTGTAAAATCAAAACACGAAATTGTTTTTGATCCATTGTTATGAAAATGGAAAAAAACTCTTAACACAATAACTCACCACCTAATGAATCGAATGTCATGGAATTTTGACAGCTATTTTATGCAGGTTGGTAGCAACTGAAAAAAAGGTTACTGCAATAAAACTAGCGCCCTTTATATGTTAGGCCGGGACTTTTCAGCCCATGTGATATATCAACAACTAGGTCTAACAAAATTATTACTTACTGGCTGATTTTTTCATTGTTGCTCAGCGAATATTTCCCTTATGAACTGGTCATATTGTCCTACAAATTGAGTGGTACGTTTTTCCAGTCCTACCTCAGAAATTGTACCACAGAACCACAGCCGTCTATAGAGACGGCTGTGACAGAACCCACAATTAAAAATGATTACTAACAATTGACAATTTCCGAGCGTAGTACTGGAAAAACGTACCACTCAATTTGTAGGACAGTGTGACCATGTTATAAAGGAAATATTTGCTAAGCAACAGTGAAAAAATCAGCCGGTTAGTAATAATTTTTTAGACCTAGTTGTTGATATATGTTGGGAGTGGGGGGACACTTTGATGAACCATCATTTTTGTAGGACAATTATTGTTTTCAATTTGTGATAAAATTGTTTCAAGGCATAATTTATAAAGTAGCTGTTAGTAATAAAATTTGAACATTCACCCATGTTACACTTTTGACGCCTCCATACTGTATTAGCCCTCACTATCGAGAATTTTCGTAGAGGAAAAAGTTGGGCATCTCGTCAAAATGCAGCTACTCACAAATACTCAGATTGTTAGTAATCATGAAAAACAGGCGCTGGCCCATGGACTTCCAGCAAGTAGAGGACAAAAAAATTGCATTCCGCCTTTGACAAATTCTTTATTCAAATTAACAGTTAATAAAAATACACTGACAATTGCATGTATTTCCAAAATAAAGATCTCGTAGAATCTTTCATGTGTTTCGTTTTTTCAAAATCAGAAATAGGGATGATCAATATTTATATACAAAATCTACATGAGAGCTAATTTTTACAATAATTAAATAATAATAAAATGTAACTATCGAAAGATGTAAGTAACTACACCCAATATTCAGTCTCATCGAGCTAAAACAAAATCAACTAAATTGATTTACAGACTGCAAGTTTGAACAACTCAATAATTCAAATTGATTTGGATAATACATATTAAATTATAGAATGATATTTCAGTGTTGAGAAAAGCATCAATAAATCATTTTATGTCAATTAATGCCATATACAAGGGTTCCTTTCAGTTCGTCAATAACATTTAATCTTCATCCAAAAACAAGATAATATGAAGTGATTTAAACAAAAGTTGATGGTTTTCTTGATGGAACTCATATTACCTTTTGTTTAAAACAATTCAGTATCTTGAGTTTCTGACACGACTACTGCATTTTAGAATTATAAACATCACCCTGTACAAATAATTCGAAAATTTCATATACAAGTCGACCCTTTGCAATTTTCTCTAAATAAATAGAAAATAGTTAAAAGGCATGAAGCTCAATTAAAATAATAATTAAATATATTAACTTAGAATAATTATGATTGAAATCAAATTTTTTGTACAAACTCCTAATTTGGGCATGAAATGTTTGACTGAATTATTAGAATTACTAATACAATATTTATTTACAAATTATGCACTAACTTTATACTGGAATCAAATCTTATCTTCAGTTGTATAAAAATATTTCGATTATATTTGGTTTATCATTCCTTGGAATAAATTAAGTTACAACTAAAACTCAGCAGCATAACTTAAAATCGGTTGTTTCAGTCGAGTTCTAGAATAAAATGTGAGAAAAAATTGAATTTCAAAAGCCCACTTAAAATAGATAAAACAGCCATTATCGTATACAAAACGAAATTTTAAAAATGTGTTCAATTTTATTCCAAAGAAGAGATTGAAATCTATGCTCAACAATTAAAAACAATCTAAAAGTCAATCAATGTTTGAAGACTGGTATGATGATGACGAAACAAACTAGTAAAATCACGATAAATATATACAGAAGTGAAAATTTTTGAAGAAAAATTAATCGAGAACTGATCAAGATCACCACTAGTTTTGTAACTTCAACTACCAAATAAATTTCACAATCAACAATTCCATAACAACGTAATTCAGATTAGTTTTGGACATTCAAAAAACTGTGCAGCTAGAATACATATAATGGCAGTGATATGTTAAAAATTGGCAGTTATCAATAAGCTTTGTCCTTCATAATTATCAATACAATGAAAAAATATAATATTGAGCCATACATAATGGTTACATACAAACACAATGTGATGGTTTTCGATTTATCCCATAAATAAGAACGTTTTTCATCAAATTCTAGACTAGAATACTCTAAAGGTTCAACATGTCAACTTTCATAATTTATTTATCAAAATTAGGAACATACTTTGGAATTTTGCACATTATTCAATCTTCTCTATCAGCCTGACAACAACAAATGTATAAGGAGAAGCATTTTTCATTCAATAGATAGAAACATACCTTGCCGAATTTTTCAGTTGCATACCAGTTCAATTCATTCATTTAAAAATCACTCTCCATTGAGGTTGAAAAAAACAGGTTATGAAATATTCATGAAATACTGAAAGTTTCTATTCATATCGTAAAACATAATAATCTGAAGTAGACAACAAACAAAGTAAAAATGGCAGTATTTATTTAGGACTTCATGAAAACTTCTTTTGCTGCTTAATTGACAACAGCAGAAAAACTCTATGGTTTTGAATGAGCAAAAATTCTCTCATAAAAACGTGAAATAATCATTAACTAGAAGAATCAGGTTAATTTGAAACAAAGGAAGCAATAGCAAATGGCCTCTCCACTTAATTCAGAAATAAATAATTTTTAAAATGAAAGCGAATATCAAACTTTGCGACATTTCTATGTTTTCTCACCGATGGAAATATCTATTTTTTACATAGATTTATAATACTAACTAGATGACGAACCTGTCAATTATTTTGAGGCAAACGGCGGCCATTTGCAGTTTGGGGTGGATTTGAGAGGTGTCACTTTTTCTATGAATTTAAATATTAGAATTAACAATATTCCTTCATTTATTTTATTTCAACGAATTAAAATGATAGGATTACCAATACTGTTTAATAACTTATCACAAGAATCGAAAATATTTATAATTTCAATAGACCGAAATGTCAGAGTTCACAGAACACTATTATAAAGAGTTCGTTTTTCATCACTTCTTTCAAAGGAACGTCTACGATTCAATCAAAATTCGAGCATGGACCTATTATAAATCTATGAATTCGAGTACAGATGGCATAAAACATCAAAATATTTGTGGTTCACCCCAAACTGCAAATGGCGGCCATCTGCCTCACTTTTTTCTACGTGACAGTAAGGAAGTTCGACGTCCAGTTAGTATTATAGGTCCATGATTATTTATGGACAGGATTCTATGACACTGTTCTGGTTCATAGATAACACTGATGAGAGAACATAGAGATATTTGCTTGTATTTTGAACGTTTAATGGGGAATTAAATTTGTGAAATTATGCCTGAATTATTTTTGGACTATTCTGTTCAACTTGATGAACAAAAACATTTTTGAGACTGGAAATCCAGATTTTCGTACAAAATAACCTGATTCTAAGTAACCATAGAGTTTGATAGTTGTATGCTAGATAAAACGGAAAACTAAATGAAAATAAGAAAAATACGTCACACAATACTTGAGATGTAACCGTTTTTTCTTAAGATTACAAGCTTCCAGGGCAGTATAATTTGATTCAACTTACAGATCACAGAATATGCAACTATAAAATTTTCCGAGTCTCCACAGAACACCCCAGCCTTACATTTCGTAAAAGTTTTTTGTTGGTAAATAAAGAACATTCTGCTACCTTTGAAATGGCCATAGTACGTACAATGAAGACAACTTATACCGATTCGGAAATTCACATCGAAAACATACGATATACAAGGCATCAGACAGAGAATTTTTCCCTCCAGTTGCACAGATGAATAGGCGAGATAATCAAGTGCGATAACTGAATGAATTCAACTGTCTTACTGCAAATATCTAGTCTTGTCTCTCTCTTATCGCAGTATGGTAGGGAACCAGCACTACACCTATAGAATTTTTAATTTGTCAGGCTGCCCCTAATACTCGATTCAAGTATTTACTGTTGCCTACCATACAAAAGAATTACGCTCCTCTAAACGATAAGAGAGAGACAAGAGTAGAATAATGAAGTAAGACAACTGAATTCAGTGTGTTACAGCAAGTGATTGTCTCGACTATTCATCTGTGCAACTGGAGGGAAGAATTCTCTGTCTGATGCATTGTATATTGTATATTTCAGATGTGAATCTCCAAACCTGTAGAACGTTTCTACTTCAAATGTCAACAGGACGTAAAGAGGTAAAGATTTGAATTTCAATGACCATCAGATATCGACCAGATTTTGATATCATTGTATTCATTGAGTCTTCTTGAACAACATTAGTTAAACCAACAGGTGGCGGTCTGTCTTAATTAAGAAAATGTGGGCCCTCAAAGTTCCAAAAATGTTCCATCTTCACGTCACTTTTTTCACTATCAAAATACAAATTTACAGCTCCAATTTGGTGTATAAATCACCTTAAAACATTCAAATAACTATTTGATTAGTTTCATTGCAGGTATATTCAATAATTGATGCAGAAACATCGCAATTCTAGAGGCACCACGTTTCCACAAATTCTAAGGAAAGTCCGCCGTTCTTCATGGTAAGTTTGGCAATGCCGCAGATTCTTTCGCGCAAAGTAGGGCAAGCAATAGAGATATTTCCTTGACAAAATACCACCTGGAATCCACCTATGCCATTCCGAGCAGGACAGTCCGTAGTTTATTCCCACCATGTCCTCAACACGAAAATGCCATTTTATTTATTTGTTATTAACAAAAAAAACAAAAATTCCCGTTCTTTTTAGTTTTTTCGTTGCAAAATGAAAACTATTGATGCAGTGATAACGTTGCAATGGGATGAATTGTAGAGAATTACATTGTGAAGAGAACGATAGGTCAAACGATCTGATCGAATAATTAAAACTGGAGAAAAGCGGAAAAAACCGGAAAATTGCGTGTTTTTTCTTTTAACTCATTACTCTGTCATTTTGCGATATTAAGAACTAAACTTCACACGTTAATAGCTATTGACGTGCAAATCATGTGTGCCAAAATTGGATTCGGTCGGATAAATAGTTCTCACATAATTCCCATTTGAATTTTTTTTAACATATTTTCGCGGAAAGTTGGATGCGTTTGAGGTCGTCCGATTGAAATTAAAAAAATTGATTTGAAAAGAAGACGTGATCAGTAACAAAACGTCTATTCTGATTTTCAATAAAAAGTGTGTTAAAACCTAGTGAGAACATGAGGGAAAACGGACTACCGAACGAGAGCGGTCGAGTGGAGGGGAAACGTATATGTGTACAAAATTTGGTGCGCTCTCCGCGCAACAATTCTTATACTCGGCGACCGTTGGATTCCGCGACGTTTCCCCTCGATTCGCTCATTCCCTCGCCACTCGACCACTCTCGCTTGGTCGGTCGTTTCCCCTCATGTTCTCACTAGTTTTAACACACTTAAACGCGTTTAATTGAAAAATCAGAATAGACGTTTTGTTATTGATCACGTCTTCTTTCCAAATCAATTTTTTAATTTCAATCGGACGACCTCAAACGCATCCAGCTTTCCGCGAAAATATGTTCAAAAAAAATTCAAATGGGAATTATGTGAGAACTATCTATCCGACCGAATCCAATTTTGGCACACATGATTTGCACGTCAATAGCTACTATCGTGTGAAGTTTTAGTTCTAAATATCGCAAAATGGCAGAGTAATGAGTTAAAAGAAAAAACACGCAATTTTCCGGTTTTTTCCGCTTTTCTCCAGTTTTAATTATTCGATCGGATCGTTTGGCCCATCATTCTCTTCACAATGTAATTCTCTACAATTCATCCCATTGCAACGTTATCACTGCATCAATAGTTCTCATTTTGCAACGAAAAAACTAAAAAGAACGGGAATTTTTGTTGTTTTTTGTTAATAACAAATAAATAAAATGGCATTTTCGTGTTGAGGACAAGGTGGGATTAAACTACGGACTGTCCTGCACGGAATAGCACAGGTGGCTTCCAGGAAGTATTTTTGTCAAAAAACTAATCATTTGTAGCTCTGTTGCTTGGCGTAAAGATGATCTGTAAGTCCCGCTATCATTTGATAGGTCACTCGCCGAAGTTTGAAGCAGTAGTGCCAAACTTACCATAAGGAACTGCGGGATTTCCTTAGAATTTGTGGATATGTGATACCTCTAGAATTTTGACGTTTTTGCATTAATTATTGAATATACCTGATATGAAAATAATAGAAAAGTTATTTGAATGTTTGAAGGTGAGTTATACACAAAATTGGAACAGTGAGTTTGTGTTTTTATAGTGAAAAAAGTGACGTGAAGATGGAACATTTTCGAAACTTTGAGAACCCATATTTTCTAAACTAAGACAGACCGCCACCTGTTGGTTTCACTAATGTTGTTCAGGAAGACTCAAAGGTTACAATGACACCAAAATCTGATCGATATCTGCTGATCACCGAAATTCAAATATTTTTCGATTTGAGGAGACATTTATGAATTCCAAATTGTCAGAATCTTTCCACAACTGATGTTAGTATCGAAATGAGAGAACAACTGAATAGTGATAAAATTCGACCAATCAACAGAAAGGTAACAAAACGATGCCTAATAAAGATATTCAAACAAAAAATCAATAGTCCTCTGAACCGATACCAATCGAAACATCAAAATCGTACTTTAACCGAACAACGAGCAACTTCAACATATATATCTCGAAAAGAAATAACAGAAATAATCAGGTCAAACCGTTTGAGCTAGGACCATCCCATTCGATAAGATATTCCAACTTACCGCTAGGACCAAACCTTTTCGCTTTGACCGTGAACCTTTCACCTGCTGCTATCCTGTTGGCAGCCCCGAAATAGATGTTCACTGAACTTTTAAGATCGTCTATACTTATATCGGGCTCCTGAAAAACCGAAAAGAAATAATTAATTTTCTCTACTTCAGTATCATAACGAGTTCATTACAGTTCATTTCAGTTATATTTTTTGTTTTGTGGTTGTCAACAATGTTTAGTATCTGATCTATGAGTTAGGTGGTTATATTTTATAAATACACAACATCTTTTTAGGACGGAAAAGATTTCTCCTTATATGCTATGACAGCAAATACTGCCAACCTCAGATAAATAAAGAAACGCCTACTGTGCGCTAAAACTTTTGTGAATATACTATAGTCTGTTCACTAAAGGTTGAGCCGTAGGTTGGGCATGGAAATTTGGCATATTCCAGTGTGTATATTAAAATTTAAGGTTATGTTATATATTTTATTGTCAGATTGATACGCAATGTTGTCAATATTGCATAGAGTTCTCTGATAACTCTCAAGCTCGTCGGACGAGGCCGGGTACATTCGGCAACATTGACTTCATTTCACGTTGACTTTATTTTACGTTATGACAGCAAATACTGCCAACTTCAGATAAATGAACAAAAACCTACTATGCGCTCAAACTTTCGTGAACGGATTATACCTACGAACGCCACTGGTGGAATTAAAAAAAAAATGATACATTAAAAATGCCTCTTGATTCATAGTAGAGGGTATCCATTTTGGGCACTTTTACGGGATATCTCCGTTATTTTTAACGTTAGCGGTATGCGGATTTCGCGACAGTGTGCTAGTTTTTTGTGAAACTAAAGATGGCGCAATCAGTTTTTGCTATACAGGGCGGAAATGAAAAGTATCACTTTTTAAACACCCCAGTATCTCAGTTGTGCTTGAACTTGGAGAAATGGTTGGAACGCATTCCTATAGATTTTTTTCCGTAAAATCCAGTGGCGTAGTCAGTTTTTCAATTAAACTTTCCGTTTTTGAGTTATTGAACAAACATATGTTTTTTTAAATTGGACACCCTGTATATTATTTTTCATTCTAATTAAGCACAATCTGAGCTTTTCAAAAACATATTATTTTATGCATTTATTCTCAAAACCAAGCTCAGAATTCAGGATTTTGTAATTCAGTTGTCAATAACTAAGTAGTAGGCTCTATGACTGTTTATTAAAAACAAAAAAAATGTCAAAGCTTAGTTGGTTGGTTTAAAAGTCTACAGTTCTCTCAGTTTTTATTATTTATTATATTATATTAATGATTCAGTTTTAAGTTTTTCTCATTACGGCTGCTTACGAAAATTAAGAGAAATATGACATGCTTGTTTGTGATCTAGATATTATGTTAACATTATTTTCGATTTCTAACGAAATCTTGACATTTATTTTTTATTTTTAATAAACAGTCATAGCCTACTTCTTAGTTATTGACAATTGAATATCAAAATATCGAATTCTGAGCTTGGTTTTAAAAATAAATGCATAAAATAATATGTTTTTGAAAAGCTGAGATTGTGCTTAATAAGAATAAAAAATAATATTTCCAGTGTCCAATTTAAAAAAAAAACATATGTTTGCTCAATAACTCAAAAACGGAAAGTTTAATTGAAAAACTGACTACGCCACTGGATTGCGGAATGCGTTTCAACCATTTCTCCAAGTTTAAGCACAACTGAGATACGGGGGGAGATTAAAAAGTGATACTTTTCATTTCAGCCCTGTATAGCAAAAACTAAGAAGGCTATGCGAAAACTGATTGCGCCATCTTTAGTTTCATAAAAAAGTAGCACACTGTCGCGAAAACCGCATCCCGCTAACGTTAAAAATAACGGAGATATCCCGTAAAAGTGCCCAAAATGGGATACCATGTAGATGTAGGACAAATTTCATTGAAATATCTGAAGTAGTATTGTAGTAATTAATGAAAAATGATTTATTTTTGAAGACCTCATTACCCTGTAACTCAAAAAGTAAGCCTTTTAGGACATACGTTCATATGAAGTTTTATTCTTAAAATGGGCCCAAAAATCACCCCCATAAATATTGACATTCAATTACAGACATATTTATCTTGTCTCACTCACCGTTTTCACAGGACTAGGCTTAGGCGTAGGTGGATTAGATGTCTTTTCTTTCTCTGCGGGTTTTTCCGGCCTCTGCCTTAGTCTTCGACCGCCGAAAAAGTTGTCGTTGCCAGTTGTGCTGCTGGAACAGGCTGCGTTCCAGTCCTTGTTGTCAGGTTTTATTGGAACCACAGCTGCTGTCTTACTTGCTGTCTGTCCAACTACGTAGTTGCTGTGCACTGATGATCTGTTTCTCCTCAATCGTTTTCTTTTAACCTATTATTGACAAATAGTATCAGATCAATGAACAAAGCACAAAAAAAATTTCTGAATAAATGATCGATGGAAAACATAAAGGGTTTTCCAATAAAAAGTGTTATTTTGATATTCAAAGAAAATGCCATTTTTCAATATGAATGATCGGATGTTTAGGTTTGTTCCAACAGCTGACTTTTGTACGGTAATTTGACGGTCACGAAACTGTTAGTAATCGATCTTATGCGCATGTCTAAACTTTGACCGTACAAGAACCGTCCAAACAGTACTTGCTCCAGACCAGGGATCGAAATGACGATCACAAAACCGCTCCACTCACGGTCCCGAAGCAGGATGGAACAAAAACGAAACCGTTCTCAAACGATACATTTTCAGTTGGAACACATTTTTATCTATTGCGCAGAATCCTGACATCATTGTACGGTCAATTCTTGAGTTGGAACAAACCTTTTATTTCATTCTAAAGAAGAAGCTATGCCGGTAATAGTGAAAAATAACATCAGGCAAATGACCACCACGACCACGCTTACAGGACCATATCGTTTTAATGAAATTTTCCATAACCAAATCGCAAAGTGGCTGCCCTATGTCCTAGATAGGCTCACGAATTTCATCTTTTGAGGTCTTGAATCGACGCTGGGCTATTGGCGTAGACCTTCTCTTTCACGTGGCCCCAAAGGAAGAAGTCGCAAGGTGTTAAATCACAAGATCTCGGTGGCCAATTGTGATCACCTCTTCGAGAGATAACACGGTCCGGAAACTTTTTCCGAAAAAGATCAATGGTTTCGTTGCTTGTGTGTCACGTAGCGCCGTCTTGTTGAAAGTAAACGTTGTCCAGATCAATACTATCCAATTTCGGCCATGAAAAATCATTAATCATCTCTCGATAGCGCAATCCATTCACCGTAACTGTTGCTCCAGCCTCATTTTAGAAAAAGTAAGGTCCAATGACTCCGCCGGACCATAAACCGCACCAAACAGTCACACGTTGAGGATAGAGAGGCTTTTCAACAATAACTCTTGGGTTTTCCGAGCCCCAGATGAGACAATTTTGCTTGTTAACGAAGCCACCGAGGTGGAAATGGGCCTCATCACTCAAGATGATTTTTCGATGGAATTCCGGATCATTTTCATGCATTTCAACGACCCAATCAGCAAAGACACGACGTTGTTGATGATCGGCCAGCTTGAGTTTTTGTGTTAACTGAACTTTATAAGCCTCAAGACCCAAATCTCGAATTTGGAATGCCTAATTCCAAAGAACGACGAGCAATGGACAAACCTGGGTTTTCTTCAACACTTTCGGCTACAGCAGCAATATTCTCAGCTGTTCTTGAGCGACGTGCACGGGTTTTATTCTTCACATCACAAACTTGTCCCAACAGCTCGAATTTTTCCAACAATTTCTTTATTGCGGTCACACAAGGTGCTTCACGACGACCCAGAAATGTTCGAGTTTTACGAACCGTCTCTGCCAAATTTTCACCATTTTTATCGTATATCGTTCCGTTTGTATTGATGGCATAGTTTCTACTTGTCAAATGTCAAAAAATTACAGCTTCAAACGTGACATCTACCGAAATAGCGGGTTATTCGAAATAACACCTCTTATTGGAAAACCCTATAGATATATAAATAAATTTAAAAAATTTGAACAAGCTAAATTAATTTACAAAATAAAGAATAACTTATTGAGAACACAGACCAATTTATGTGTAGTTAACAAACCAATTTGCAAGAACATGTATCAGGCAGAGTCTCCAATATACCAGAGTATTAATGTGTTCAATTCACTACCAATAGAGATAGTATGTACTAGAAGTATAAAAAAAATGTGTCATGACCTCAGCCAGTATCTTAACTTTGGTAATGTCTTTATGTATTTTGAATGAATATTTTTTTTATGTAAAATTGATCGAATGTCGTTAAGGGTTATTGTTGTTTGAAAAACTAATAATGTAAAAAATGTAGACTCTGATACCAGCAGATATGCTGTTTAAGGGTCAAGAATAAATAAATAATAAAAAAAATATATCTGCGTAACCGTGAGATTCAACTTGAGGACTTAAGAATGTTAAAACGCTCACCTCTCCATTTGGTCCAATAATAATGTCCTTCTCGCTCAACTGCCTCTTCATTGGTCTCATGTTGGGCTTGCCCGGTATCACAGCCGTAAGTGGTAAGGGTAAAGTTATCGAATCCTTGCTCCTCCTCTTTTTCTTTCCCTCGTTGTGGCCCCGGAGCAGAGCAAGGAACGGGTTGTTCTTACCTCGAAGTCTTTGGGTGGCGGTATTATTAAATCTAGTGTGCTCTTTGATGATGTCTCGTCTCCTGACGTATCACATTGGGTATTCAGTTCTGTCAGACTGTTCGTGTCAGGACATGGCTTGCCTTGAAGAAATTTATGAATGAATATATTTAGCCCACAATGTAGATCAAAAGACTAAGAATAGTATATTATGCAACGAGTGTATAATGATAGCTATTATTCACGAGGTGAAGTTTAGGCCACGAGCCGTAGGCGAGTGAATAACCGCCATTATACGCGAGTAGCATAATATTTATTTCTTATTTTAACATTCGGCGACAGCGACAAGACACTACCTTACTAGAACACAAGGCCATGAAACAGAATGACAGCGGTAGGGGGGTGAAGTGTATGAGTAGTCAATCATTTGTAGGTGACAGTTGATGTTTGTTCACGTTTTTGCCAGTATTGTGAGTTGTTTTCTTAGTTTATGCTTAAAATTCTATTTGTGTTGGTGTTACATCAGTTCTTAACAGGTAAGAAAAAGGCCTTTTTATATTTTCCACTAGTTAATTTTTTTTATTTCTAGTTAATAAACATTTTGCTCTTCATTTTCGAGGTTATTTTGATTTTGGTTATGGTTCGTTTTATGCTAATCTCGCTATTTTTTCCAGCTGAAATGCCATTTCATTGCTCTGTTCCCAAGTGCAGGGGCAATTATACAGGAGGGCCAAAAGTAGCAGTCTTTGGATTTCCCAAAGACGAGCAACTAAAAAGAACTTGGTTAAACGCAATTGAAAGGGAAGAGTTCGATCCCAGTAACAACAGTAAGGTATTAATCATTGCAAACTCAACTGTTTTGCCTGAAACTCAGAAGTTACTTACTTCTAGGTTTGCGAACTACATTTCCAAACCTAATTTATAGAAAGATCTACAAGGTACACACATGAAGTCACAGGTCAAAAAGTCGAAATTCCATTGAAGTTTCCTAGGTTGAAAATAGGTTGAAAAAATTTTATTAATCAGCTGGCCTTCTATTTATCTTTTACCATTTGTTTTAGGAGCGATACCAACGAAATTGGCAGGTTGTCCGTCCTACCTAAGCAGATCAGATATTCATACCAAAGTATCTCCCCAATCCAAGCGATCTAAAGTGGAATGTCGAGATCTTGAGAAAGGCATTGCATCAAATCCTGTTCAGAATATGATTCAGCCGTGTCATTTGCAACTTCAGCTGAGCCTTTTACAAAAGTGTTTGCTCCAAAAGGTTGGATAAAAGCCAAATGAGAAAAAACCTGTGTCTTTGTTATTTGGACGAGTCATCAGAAACTCAATGTGTTGAAATAGAAGTGTATGTGTTTTAAGACTTTGTGTTAATGTACTATTTAATAATATCAAGGCAAAAAACTGGAATGTGATGATGCGGACTTAATATTGCCAGTTATACTGAGAAAAACACTATTTTCTTTATCCATCTTATTTCTTTTTCCTCAATAAATATCGAAAATAACCACGAAATTGGTAATTGTGTTAACAACGATCCTACCTACTCAAAAAAAAAAAATTTTCTTTCGGAAAAAGAAATCCAAAATGATCAATAATTTTGTGGAAATGACATTGCGTAAATAAATATGGAATGGACTACCTATGGTGACGTCACTCATTCTGTTTCATGGCCTTGTGTTCTAGTAAGGTAGTGGACAAGACCCTTCTATGACAAGCGTGGAAAAAGTCAAGTTGACACACGAGACATTTTTGGAGAACTGGTCATTGTACATTTTGTAACAAAAAAAGCTTTAATTGATATAATAAAAGTAGGATTTGGCCCTCCATTGACAAGGTATACCCATATTTGTTAGTCGGAGTACTTTAAAATACTGAAGATATACCAATTTAAAGAATATTATATCAAAGCTAAATCTATTAAGCATCTGACAACAGTGAATGATATCTCATGAATCACTTGTGATTAATGGATATTATTTTGGCCGAGCACACAGACGTAAAATGGCTAGATTATACAGGGTGATTTTTTTAAGTGTTTCATTAGACGTTTTCGAGGAAGGAATTGTAATACAGATTCAAGATTTTGGATTTTCGTTTTAGAGTACATGAACTTTAATTGTAAAATATTTTCAAGAGGAATCTACTTCCGGTTTCACCGGAAACGAATGTAACTTCGTTATTTCAAATGCAACACCCTGTATATTTATACATATTCCAATACTTCGTTCAATTCTACACTGATTTGATGTATGATATGTGCAACCACTCAAGTGGTTCTTGAATTATAGCCTGATTATCAATTTTTTTGAAAAAAAGGTTGTCACAAATTAGTGTCCATATCTTCAAAATCCCTCATTACAAGAGTTTCTTTTTGCGAAAGTGGAACAAAAGAAAGTACGCTGATACTGTTTCTTGTTTAACTTATGAGGAAATATTATACAGGGTGTCTGAAAAAGGGCCTCAAAGTGAGCCTCAATAAAACAATGAAATCTCACTTTTTTCAAATGGCAACCCTATAATTTTGTAATTCCAATCGATTGCTCGTCAAAAACCAGTTATGGTGTCCCGAACATTTCATGCCTCTAAAATCAGTATTTTTGCCGGTATTCAATAAAATTCGAATTTCACGATTAAAGACAGGTTTCGCACAGTTTGTAAGCTTGCATTTTTGAAGTAGGCTATGTTAGGAACTGTCATTCTTACTTTTTCTTACAGATCAAGCACTAATCAAAACATGCAATAATAATTTCACTGGAATGATTTATCAAGGGTATGTTCTTTATTTGAGGCAAATGTAACAAATTCCTAGAAAAGGTAATTAGAAATTCAACGAACGAAATTCACATTTACTGACTTTTTTTGTTAAAGGTGGTAAATGTGGATTGCTTCCGTTAAAAGTTCTGACTGCCCTTCCTAAAATTTTGTTACATTCACCATAAATGAAGAACATATTCAATACATCACTGTTACTGTGATTCATATTTTGCATAGTGGCCGATTTATCAAAAAAGTATAAATGACAGTTCTCTAAAATGCATTATAAATCAACAGACATAGCCTTCTTGAAAACTTCTATCCTAATAAATCTATGGTTAGACTAAAAAACCTTGATTCAATCCTGAAATTCGAATTTTATTCAATAACGGCAAAACTACTGATTTTAGAGGCATGAAATGTTTGGGACACCCTAACTGGTTTTTGACGAGCCATCGATTGGAATTACAAAATTATAGGGTTGCCATTTGAAAAAAATGAGATTTCATAGTTTTATTGAGGCTCACTTTGGGGCCCTTTTTCAGACACCCTTTATAATATTTCCTCATAAGTTATACAAAAAACAGTATCAGCGTACTTTCTTTTGTTCCACTTTCGCAAAAAAAAACTCTTGTAATGAGGGATTCTGAAGATATGGACACTAATTTGTGACAACCTTTTTTTCAAAAAATTTGATAATCAGGCTATAATTCAAGAACCGCTTGAGTGGTTGCACATATCATACATCAAATCAGTGTAGAATTGAACGAAGAATTGGAATATGTATAAATATACAGGGTGTTGCATTTGAAATAACGAAGTTACATTCGTTTCCGGTGAAACCGGAAGTAGATTCCTCTTGAAAATATTTTACAATTAAAGTTCATGTACTCTAAAACGAAAATCCAAAATCTTGAATCTGTATTACAATTCCTTCCTCGAAAACGTCTAATGAAACACTTAAAAAAATCACCCTGTATAGTAGTCGTGGATAAACATATTATTAACAGATTTATTGAAAAAAATTGTAAACCCTTCGATTTTTTCTTTAAATTTGAATCTTTAATTCTCACTATACTATTTATGTTCCAACAAAATAAAATTAGAATTTGAACAGACCCTTCTGGCTGTTGCAGCTTCTTCGTCAGTTAGTTTACCCGTATAATCATTACAAAATTGTGTTGTCTCAAACGAAAACATGAAGTCGAAGTACTCACCCACTTTGACATCCCTAACGCTAGTGCTTTCAAGACAATCGTTACTCAGATCTGACACTGTAGATGTTGACCCGGAGGCAGGAGGTGTGGGCGGAGCCGAGACTGAGGTAGGCGGGGTCGGTGGCAGTGATTCGTTACTCTTATTACTATTACTTTTGCTGTCTAGACTGAGCCTTGTCAAATAGGCCCCCCGTCCTTTTTCTTCCTTGTTGCTTTTGCCTAAATCGTTGGTCGTTAGCCTTCTTTTCGTTTTCCTCAACACTTTGTCCCTCTGCGTTGTCATTGCTAACAGCCTCTTCTTCTTCTGTAGGCTCATTTTTGGGAAAGGAACACTTTTTTTCACACAGCCTGCACCAATATAATTACCTAAAATCGTGAAGGATTTATATAGTAGAAATGTTTCACTGAAAAAAATTGTTCGTCAACTTGATCCAACACAATAATGAATGAAGCTTCTCTAGATTGAATGATTAATAATAAAAATAATAATTATTAAATCAAAAACTTCCAATATACATCAAAAATAAAAGCAAAGAAGAAAATTGATATATTAAAACTTCAGCTCTCATTATTTCCGCCAATTTGTCATTAAAATTTTAATTTAATGAATTTTATTCAATCTTTTCAATGGAACAAAAGTTTTCGAAAATCTCAGTCATGTATCTCAATATCTCTGTTTTTTCATTAAAATAACACGAAAATATTCAGTGAACACAGATAATAAATTTTCAAAACATATATGAACTAAATAATAAAAATATTTCAGACCTTTTCAACTCACAAAGCTCATAACCTTTAGTTAAAAAAAACTGCAACACAAAATAAACTAATTGAACCAATTTAAAAACAAAATTAGCATAATTTGACAGCTTGTCAAAACCGGCTCGTATTGTTATGGCATAACCTAACCTCACTGAATTTGGAAGGAAACATTTGAGCGTTTTGCGCATGCTCAAGAATGATACATAAACTCGTCCTATTTTACAGTATGCTAAATGAGCAAAGAGATTTATTAAGATGTCAAGCTGAGAAATAAAACAAATTTCTATACATTGTGTAAGAAACAACAGGCATGAACGTTCTCAGATCAACGATAAATTATTGCGCATGCGAATTAAGCGATATTCACGCTGGAAGAAGAAAAAGAAAAGAAATATTTTATTATAAACTATTACTCGCGATTCTATGGCAATATTTAATTTATATCTGATAAAATGAAATCAATGGAATATACATTAATGCCTAAAAATATGTTAAATTTTAATAAATACTATAGAAGCTGAATACTTATTTCCCTATAAACAATCAACAGGTTATGTTGAAATTTACGTATCAATAATTCACAGTTTATGCAGAAAAAATAACTAATACGTTTTTTTCTTGATGTCGAATTTACTTCGCAAAAATGTGATAATCATTCCTTTATTAAAATTCACATAAATTTCAATATTTTCAAGTCGACAGTGTTGCCACATCTATCTTAAACGCACTTTCTTATTCAAAATGAAATTACCTAAATTTTCATTTATGTATCGATTCAAAATTCGCAGTATAACATACTAAAAAAATTCTCTGCCATGCACTGTTGTCAAGTTATGCGCAAATTATTGAAATCTTTGACATCTGCATTGCCAGTTTGGAAATACAAAATCTTTTTTTTATGCAAACGAACGAAACCAAACTAAGCAGTTTTATAGTAAAGAATTCCAGCCATGTGGTACATTCGGTATTTTGATACATCATAAGGTTTCTCGAAGATGTTGCTCCGTAAATATGGAATTTAAAATTGAAATATTTGGGGATTTTCAAATGGCAACCCCATATTTGTATAGCATTCGATTTGAAATAAAAATTGAATGCTAATGGGTATGTTCAGAAGCACTCAACTGTTGGCAACAGTTGAGTAAGTTGAGAAAGCGATAGCGTTCAACAAAATCGCTGCCAAATCGATGTTTCTCAGCAGATGTCGATTTCTAGCAGCGGTGAAAATTTGCGGTTTGCAACTCATCTGACCGCTGAGACATGCGCATATACCTATTTTGTTATTTGTTTATGTTAAGGGTTTTTGGTTGAAGTTTAGTAATGTTGTGCTCTGTGAGTTGAAGTTTATTAAGGAGTATTTTCGTTATTCCAATACACTTCAATTTATAATTTGCAAGCACAATCACAAAAAATTTCTCAACTGGGTATCAAAAAATAATAGTATATTATTCGATGAGCGGTAATGCAGGTCAAAACACACGCAGATGTATTTTGCAATTGTGAAATTCATCAAGTGTGTTTTGAGCATTACCGCGAATTGAATACTATACTTTATCCACGACTTCTTCAGTTAAATTCATAGATCTATAATTACTATGGATGCAGAATCACGTGACTTAACAGAAGATCGAACACTTGGATACATAAGAGAGAGAAAGACATATGCGATATTATCGAAAAGAAAAGAGATGAAGCAAGTTTGTAGGCAACTTGTCAAAATCATATATATCTATTTTAACTCGCAATTTTGCATTCGCTCGGCTACGCCTCGCAACTGCAATTATTGCTCGTAAAAAAAAGATGCACTTTTAATCCTTATAATATAATATACTATTATGACCACAGATTTTGCTTTGCCCACAAGGGTTTGATGCGTTGAATATAATTCAACTGACATTGTCCATAGAACAAGTATGACATTGCCCACAATAGCTCCATCACATTCGACCAAGTGACCTCTTTCTCTCATGCAGTGTCCATTCTTATTAGGTCTATGGTTAAATTCGAATTAATCTGCATTCAAAAAATTTTGAACAATTGTCAAAAGCGTTGACAACATTTTCTGTGTTCACTGAATATTCCTCTGTAGAAGGGCAGTCCAACGAACTGTCATTGTTTTGTTATTTATTTCTGATTATAACAACTTCAAAAATTCACGTTTTCCAAAAATAAATCTGGAATGAATTGCTAGAACGTTATCTTGATGACTGAAATAGAGTTCCCGATTGATCCTTCTTTTTCTTCATTTTTTTTATAAGCAATTTTATTTTTCCTAGGTATTTTTATTAGCGGGTGTGTTGGACGGGTGTTATTATAACACTCGCTTTTCGGTTCATAGACATGTCTACGGTTGTGTTATAGCTACTATTACACATAGAAATTAGTTTAATAATTGACAGATTACTCTGTAGGAATGGATAATAGTATATAATATATAATATAATATACTTTATCCACGACTTCTTCAGTAAAATTCGAATTAATCTGCATTTAAAAAATTTTGAACAGTTGTCAAAAGCATTGACAACATTTCGTCCAACCGTCAAACCTCTGTACTCTGTAGTCGGGAATCAAATCAGAGTCTCTAACTAATCAAATCAAGTAGGTACTTTCGCAACTTCAAAAATTTACGTTTTCCAAAAATAAATCTGGAATGAATCGCTAGAACGTTATCTTGATGGCTGAAATAGATTTCCGGATCGATCCTACTTTTTATTCATTTTTTTTGTGAACAATTTCATTTTCCTAGGTATTTTCATTAGCGGGAGTTATGGGCGGGTGTTATTATAACACTCGCTTTTCGGTTCATAGACATGTCTATGGTTGTGTTCTAGCTACTATTACACATAGAAATTAGTTTATAGGAGTGGATAAAATTATATATCATGATATGTCAGATTTGTAAATCACTGAGCGAAGCGTTCAGAAAATTTTCATCTGCTGAAACTCAACTCTACTCAACTGATTTTTGCTTTATTCCAACAGTTGAGTGTTGCTGAATGTACCCAATCACGTTCACAATGAATATTTTATTTGCATAGTTTTTGGATGAGATGAAAAATACTGAAACTTTTTATTATTTATAGCCATGATTTATGTTCATAAAAGTGAATAAAATTTCTGAAAACCCACCTAATTTTAACGTATTGTCAGGTGGACTTTCCTCGACGATCTCAGGACTAGGACAAGGAGAGTCGCTCTCGGAAAGTGCCCCATTCCTTTGGTAAGCCAGCCCGGTCATGAGATTTCTCATGATGGGATCGCTCGAAGACACTCTCTTGCCTGGAGAGCACTCTCCGCTACCCAGGGTGAGCGGCATCATTTGCAACCTAGCGTTGCCCTGCCACAATATCCTGAGGTCGCTTTCCTCTATGCAACCCGTCTGTGGCAGTGACAGGTAGGGCGCTGGAGGAGGCAGACGTACCCTGAGGCCCCATATGGTCGTTTTCTTCTTGATTTCCCGACCGCACTTGAAACGGGTACGGTTGTTTCTGAGGACCGAGAGAATGTGGTTTCTTCGTTCCTGTTTGGTAACGGCAAAGATCTGAAAGGGATACAATTAGTTTTGAAACAGATAATAGATGATTTCTTGTAAAGTATTTGAAATACTTGAATATTCTTCAGTGATAATTTTAACTAACAACCAATCAATTAGTTTAATCACCCAGGAATTTTCAGTTGTAATTTAACTAGTGCAATGAAAATTATCGAAAATTTTTGGGAAATATGCTCGAATGCAAGTTAAGTTGAAAAAGAGCACGAGTGCGCGGAGCGGTCGAGTGCCTTTTACAGTTTAACTTGCATGAGAGCAGATTTGTCAAAAATTATCGATTCATTTTCATTGCAAGAGTTGAATTTAATAAGAAAATTTTGTGAATCCATCAAATCGTATTGTGTCGCTGTAAGTTGCTGTTACAGTTTTCATGTTACTCTAATAAGTAATAAACGTTCATAATTACGTCTGCATTTATTTTAAAGGACCTGATAATTTTGCACAAGTGCGAATTATCGATAATTTGCACTAATGCAAAATTATCGCCTAATTGTATGCTCATTGGCTAAAACAACAATAAAAAATCAGTCGGAACATTGTTGTCTGTCGAATTTGACAGATGAATAAAATTTTCATGCTAAAAATATATATTTTTGGGTGAATATTTAAATTTAGATGTCCAGCAGATAAACACTAGGTTTTGGTAACATTGTATTTTTTTGGGGGTATTCCTGAACAATATTAGTCTGCCTTAGTTCAGAAAATATGAGCACCCAAAGTTCCAAAAATGTTCCATCTTCACGTCACTTTTACCACAATAAAAACACAGAATTACTACTCCAATACCTTTGGAAATCCGAATAACTATTTGATTGGTTTTATTTCAAGTATATTTGATATTAATACAAATATCAAAATTCTAGAGGTACCACATAATCACAAGTTTGAGGGAAAACCGGCCATTCTTCATGGTAAGTTTGGCACTACTGATCTGTCCTTCGGCGAATCAGGTATCAAATGATGGCGGGACTCACGGAAAGGCATCGTATCATATTCTATGCAAATTTGCGGCATTGCCAAACCTACCATGAAGAAAGGTGGGAATTTCCCTAAAATTTGTGGATATGTAAAGGGTTTTCCAATAAGAGGTGTTATTTTGGTATTCAAATCAAAATTTAATTATTCAATGTAAATGATCGGATGTTTGTTTCATTATAAAGAAGAAGCTATGCCGTTAATAGTGGAAAATAAAATCAGGCAAATGACCACCAGGACCACGCTTACAGGACCATATCCTTTCAATGAAATTTTCCATAACCAAATCGCAAAGTGGCTGTCCTGTATCCTCGATAGCCTCACAAATTCCATCTTTGAGGTCTTGAATCGACGCTGATGGGCTATTGGCGTAGACCTTCTCTTTCACGTGGCCCCAAAGGAAGAAGTCGCAAGGTGTTAAATCACAAGATCTCGGTGGCCAATTGTGATCACCTCTGCGGAAGATAACACGGTCCGGAAACTTTTCCCGCAAAAGATCAATGGTTTCGTTGCTTGTGTGGCACGTAGCGCCGTCTTGTTGAAAGTAAACGTTGTCCAGATCAATACTATCCAATTTCGGCCATAAAAAATCATTAATCATCTCTCCATAGCGCAATCCATTCACCGTAACTATTGCTCCAGCGTCATTTCTGAAAAAGTAAGGTCCAATGACTCCGCCTGACCATAAACCGCTCCAAACAGTCACATGTTGAGGATAGAGAAGCTATTCAACGATAACTCTCGGGTTTTCCGAGCCCCAGATGCGACAATTTTACTTTCCACTGAGGTGGAAATAGGCCTCATCACTCAAGATGATTTTGGAATTCCAGATCATTTTCATGCATTTCAACGACTCAATCAGCAAAGATACGACGTTGTTGATGATTGGCCGGCCTGAGTTCTTGTGATAACTGAACTTTATAAAGCCTTGAGACCCAAATCTTTATGCAAAATACGGTGTAATGACGTTTGTGGAATGCCTAAGTCCAAAGAACAACAAGGAATGGACAAACCTGGGTTTTCTTCAACAATTTCGACTAGAGCAGCAATATTCTCGGCTGTTCTTGAGCGACGTGCACGGGTTTTATTCTTCACATTACTAACTCATCCCAACAGCTCGAATTTTTCCACCAATTTCTTCATTGCAGTCCGACAAGGTGCTTCATGACAACCCAAAAATGTTCGCGTTTTACGAACTATCTCTGCCAAATTTTCACCATTTTCATAGTGAATTTTAATAATTTCAATGCGTTCTTGAAGCGTGTATCGTTCCATTTTTATTGATGGCGTAGTTCCTACTTGTCAAATGTCAAAAAATGACAGCTTCAAACGTGACATCTACCGAAATAGCGGGCTGAAATGAAACTAATCGAATTGTTATGTGAATGTTCAAAGGGGATTTATAGACTAAGTTGACGCAGTATTTCTGCGTTTATAGTGGAAAAAAACGGAGTGAAGATGGAACATATTAGGAACTTGCCCATATTTTCTAAAGTAAGACAGACCGTCACCTGTTGGTTTCACTAATGTTGTTCAGGAAGCCTAAATGAATGCAATAGGGGCGTTCGGCATCGACATCGGACGTGTCGAATCGATCTAAACCGTTCGTTTATTACATCCGGTTTGAGGGGAGTATACATCTGGAGCGTTCGCCATAAAAATCAGAGCAATCGGACGTCGATCTTTTCGCTCGGTCTATTTCGACGCAGCAAAGCGATTTTATCCATAGAGTTTTATGTTCTTTATATATTTTTTGTTTTATGCTGAGTTTCCTGATATGACAACCGATAGATTGAAAAATTCTAACACTTTTATTCTTCTGTTTTCATTTATTCATTAAAAACTTAATTAATTCATTAAATATTTTTGATATACCTATCGTAGTTATGAATGAGCAGGAGGAGATATTCCTTTCTCGTTTTTTTTTTGTGTAATTAATTAATTGATTAGGATCTTTCGGTACATATTGGTTATTATATGTTCTGTGGGTACAACTATCGCCGTATTGATCGACCAGAAGGGGATATTGCATTCCTTGTTTCCTTTGCATTCAGTGCCTTTGCACCTTATTATTTAATTGAGATTTTACTGAAGAGCTACTAAAAGGGTGAAAGTATCCTCACAAGATGACCATATTTCCCAAAATAGTGATCTTTGAAATCTCATAATCTATAAAAGTAGAACAGAGCAGTATTTTCTGTGGCAGATGCTCTGTACCGTTTCTTTATTCCCAGATATTACAGATAAATCTGTACGATCTGTGGTCACCTGTCTAAAATATCCGTCTGCTCGCGGAGGTCAATGCCGAACAGGCTTAATGACACCAAAATCTGGTCAATATCTGCAAGACACCAAAATTCAAATATTTACCGATTTTTGTATTGGGTGCTCGTGCTCTTGGAAAAAGACTCAAAAAAACTGACAAATTCACTTGATCATACTCACTTTTGCAGGCAATTGTAAAGCATGCCAATTATCATTGATATACGGTATTATCACATTATCTAAGTCATAATACTTTTTACTGTGGTGTACTGTTAGATTATAGAGCATCAGATGAACCAGATCGTCCCATTTCATTTCCAACCTTCTAACAAACTCTTTACCATGATTACATATCGAACAAACAAATACGTAGAACCTACAAAAATAAAGATTTAAAAAAATTCTTCTAATCGGAATTTTTAAGTTGACATTACCTGTCTCCGCAGTATAAAGGATATTGTAGACATTGAATACAATTTTCATGAAACCATTGCCTACATTTCCCACACTGTATCATTTGTTTATTCCATTCACCATTTTTTCCACAGTAGCAATAGATCTGTTCAATGTTGACCCTATGATTCGTATCCCAACTGAGAGAGTTCAACTAAAATGAAACAAAGACTATGTTGTAGGTTCATACTTTAAAATTTAAATAAAATATTAACCTCATAAGGTAAATTTTTGAGAGTTGTAGTTGTAGAAGACGCGAGCTGACCATTGCTGCTAACTGAGGATATACTACGCAAAGAATCCCTACGAGATTGTATATCACTTTTTCTCAACTTCTTAGGTTCATTATGCAAACATCGACTACACATCCAATTTGAATCTAAAAAACATTTATGAAATATAATGGTTTCCTGATTATACGACATATATTCACCATTTTTCTGACACACAAATGGTATTTCGGGTTGGTGACATTTCTTGTGATATCCTCTTCCACATTTATCACAACTTATAATCTCCCTTTTGCTTTTAGGGGCTGACTTTTTACAAACGACACATAACAAATCCTCCTCTTCTGGAGTACTGAGCTTAGTCAGATCTTTGAATCCTGCCCAATGGTTTGTGTTATCCCCAAATTTCACTAAGCACTTATCTTGTAAAACGTTCACTTCCACGACAGTTCCAAAGAAAAACTTTTCAATTTTCTCCTTTTCATCTATACGTTTGACCAGGACTTCCTGGCCAGCACAAAACTCGTGCACATCTTTTTCTGATGTTGTAGTGGAATCCGGCTCTGGTGTTTGTTCGGCTTCGGCGGTTATTTTTTATTTTGTTGTTGTAATTTGTGGATATTGCCGTGGAAGTCATGACTAATGTAAAAATTTCCTTGAGACGTTTCCACTGCAACAGAAATCACGAAATGAAGCCTTGAAACCCAACGGACACTTTCGCCATATAAATATTTCATGGAATCATTAACATCGAATGAATTTGTACAAACATTCATCCTGTCACAGCAAGCGGCATCTGCATTTTCGTTGGCTTCAGACGGGATTAAATATCGAAAAATGCTTGTATAAACAACGAAATTTCGCCTGATTATGTTTTCAAGGGAATCTCGAAACTCGGACTCTCGAAATCCTAAACAAAATTACCTAAAGCATGTCCTTTTATCATAAAACTTCCATCACAAACCGAGAACCGCGGCCATTAAGACAGATTTGTTTGCTCATAGAAGGGCCCGCCAAACTTAACTGACATTTCATAATTCAAAAATGATTGACATATCGACAACATTTGATCACTACTGATTTATTTCAATAATTATGCAAATATTGATAATACTATCGAATTGTAATAATCCTGGTAATCGTTGAAAATTATTGTTGAAGGATTTCCGGGCAAACTTATAAGAAATAAGATATTTCCACAGAATAAAATTATTCTGTCACAAACCTTCGGTTCTGCGGGATGAATTTCTTGAAACTTTCTAAACTTCTCATATCGAAAACTGCAATTTATAAAAACTAAATACTCTTTACTAACACAAGTAACACATGCATATCACCATTTACTTCATATTCATCCAATAACTTATTAACATCTAAAGAAATTTTTAGATGATGCAGAAATAACGTCTTCGCAGAAAAACCACAGAACCTAATAGACGTTAGCAAAGTTCGATGATCCGTCAGTTTGAAAATACATCAACTAAAAATCCGGTGAAAATGAAAATAAACATCCAATGTTTTTCATGAGATATCGAATGAAATATGGTTATTGATACCTTAATATTAGTGGGAAATATTGCTACCTATTTCTTCGTTTGGAGCTACAAAACTGGACAATTCATAGTATCCGCGTTATGTTTTATTGCTAGAAGTTTATACGTTAGTTCAGAAAAACTATGCTATCTATCCAGAATCCTTGTGGGGGACTTCGAATTATTCGTTCAAGATTTATGCAGGACATCAAACAATATTATGAACTCGGTGGGTGACATTTACAATGATTATTCGAGAATTGTTGACCAAGTGTTTCGAATGTTTTTGGAATACTCACTTTCAATTACTTATGGAATTCGCAATATTTTCAGCAGCGTGTATCTTGCACTTCAGGAGGCTGTGATTTGTATGGTTAATATTGTAAAACTGATAGGACCTGCTATATGGTTTTTGATCACTTTACCCTATGCTATTTTGCAATTAATAGGACATTGTATATGTTATATGAATGCTAACTTACAGAAACAATTTCTGCAATCATATAAAAGTTTCCAAAAACTTCACAGAAATTTGTTAAAAGTGCCTTTAGAAACATGTACTGAACTCGCTTTTATCATCATTTTTATTTACTTAGTGATTAAATGTCGAAAATTAATTTCTAAGGTTTGTTCGAAATTCATTATGTTATTATTTTCCTTTTTAAACTTGAACTTCATCAAATTTCCATTTAATATGTTAAAATTGATATTTATAAAATCGAATCATACTGGTGTTCCTCATCAGGGTTTACGAGATGAAAATCTTATGTGTATCATCTGCCAATCGAATCCTAGAAGTATCGTACTATTGCCGTGCAGGCACCTTTGTTTATGTGATAAGTGCAGTAATGAACTAGTCAGATACCAAACAAACTGCCCTGTTTGTCGTCAAGAAACCAATTTGAAATTGAGAGTATACCTTTAATAAAGTATACAAAAAATGGAATATACATACAATTAGGACTATTCTGAGTTAATTCTGGTATAGAAATATTGTCATCCATAAAAGACGTTTTTTTACCAAAGTTATTGGTGTTTTAAGTAATTTTGCTGCGTCATAAAATGAGTGTTTATTGATGTAGGAATATATTGTACAGATATAGGACTTCACATGTCTTTATCTATTTGTTTTTGAAATATTGAGATGGTAAAAGGGCAATATTTTCCCTGATTCGAATTTATAAGAAATGTAAAGACTGCAAGCTCTGAATCAACAAAGAATTTTGTAATAATAAAATTATATATTCTTAAAATAGTTTATTTAATCGAATTTTGATTATTTTGGATTGAATCATATGTATCCAAACACAAACACTCATATGCATTCATAGACCTAATAAGAATTATAATTATAGATCTATGCATGCATTACAATTACAAATTCTAATCTATGATCAGAATCACAGAAATTCCTCATTAAAAACCAAAATTGGAAGTTTTATGGTAGAACCACAGACAGGAGTAAGCAGATTATTCTATGGTAGAACATAGATGAAACGAACCGGTTTTTTTTATTTGGCTAATATCCATATTTTTTTTATAGCTTATCTTATTGAGAAACCATTTTAATTATCATACTAGTTACAATCTCATATAAATTCAAGAAAACCACTGAGCAGGTGCTTTTGCGCTCGTTTATTGGTAGAGCAATAATGCTATCACCTCAAAGTTTTGTATAGGACTTGAGATTCATGCTAAGTATATGAATGCAAATTCTTAGTACGATCGGAATTACATTCTGGAAATTAGGTATTCAAAAAATGAAATATGTAAAAAAATCATCAATGATTAAAAAAATTAAATTCTATGGTTCAGATGATGCGATCCTCTTGAAATTTTCATTCAGTATATCAATCTTCATTCACAAAATAAATTTCACTCGAATCGGATATCTTGTTATGGAAATATAAAAATCTTCTTTTCAATATTCCAATTCAATTTTTTATGGTTCTGTTAACACTATGGCCACAAAATTTTGTATGAGTCTTATTGAGCATCTTGTATGTGGCCGCAAAATTTCATTTTGATTGATTTCATTTTGTCTGAGACACCGAGGAACTCACCCCGAAAATCCTAAGTCTCTAGGACAAGCCCTTCGAATGTTATCGTTCTAGCGGACGAACGGCCCCACGGACAGAATTGAATTTGACCACGGATTCATCATCAGGGAGTCGAACCATATGGTTTGAGACCATTTTCGGCACAAAATTAGAAAATTACAGACATTTGGGCAAAACGATATTGCACTCGTTGAAGTAGAACGAGCGCCTACAACGCAACAAGGGTTTATCCCTCTGCAAATAAATCAAATAAGAATTTTTATTTTTTAGTTCTCCACGCGGAATCTCGATCCAAAAATTATATACGCTGCCACTGACTGATACTTTCTATGATTGAAAATGTGCATCAAAATGTACTAATGAACTTTGGAATCATTGGCTCAGGAGTGATTCCAACACAAATTAAATTGATATATGAGATGATATTGGATTGGTCAATATCCTCCAGAATGAATTGATTGTAACAAATTGTTATTCCCTTCAGAAATATGGTTGTACCCATTGAACTCATTGTCTCATTGAGACAGGAGGAGGTACTTTTAAGTTATTCACGGGGATCAAACATATACCTCGAAACAATTCACTTTGAAATGACCTTTACATTATTATGTTTGTTTTGAATATTTTGTATGATGCATGATCTTATCGGACCGGTACTTAAAAAAAATTTTTTTTGTCAAGGAAAACTACGTTTTTCAATATCACGAAGCTCTAAAATTGATTGAAAATTCAATTGACCTAGGAAAAACTTACTTGTTTATCAGACAATGCTCTTCTGAATACCTAATGTTTTGAAAAGGTTCTTAAATGTTCGCAATTTCTTCTTATTATACAGGGCGTTTCTGAATTGATGCGAAATACTGAGGTGGGATGATTCCTCATAATATTTTATGACAGAAAGTTCCCATAAATGCATACTTTCCAAGATACAGGGCGTTGAAGTTTTACTCAAAAACTGACTGAAAAAGTGGTACGCCACTGAGATTTTTAGAACTTAAAATTATTTTTGAATTATTCGTTCAATTTATGGTGAAAAACCTCTGAAGCGTTTTTTTCGTGTGGGGCTCTGTTTTATGTAAAAAAAATAAAACATCTTGGCGTAGGATCTCTACTACATAATGTGTTAAAGTAACGACAAATATGCGTTACGATGTTCAATTTTCTTGAATAAAATCGGCACGCCACATGAAAAGAAAGCAGAAGAGATTTTTTTATCACAAGTTGAACGATGAATTCAGAAATAATTGTTAGTTTGAAATATCTCAGTGGCGTACAACTTTTTCAGTCAGTTTTTAAGTAAGACTTCAACACCCTGTATCTCGGAAACAATGCATTTCCGGAACTACATTTATGGGAACTTTCTTTCATAAAATATTCTAAGGAATCATTCCCTTAAATCTTTCGCATCAATTCAGAAACACCCTGTATATCATACCGAATGACCCGGGTTAGGTATTTTATTAACAAATTCGAGATTTTAGATTTTGATCATATTGTTCTTTCAAATTCCCACAGATAATTTCTTTTATAGAGCACCCGATGAAGACATGTTAGTGTTTTTCCTAGGGGAGCAACTTGCCAGTGGCGGCTTGTCCTATGAGGCAGGTTAGGCAGTGCCTCGCCAAATAAATTACGGAAATCACAAATATCAAGCGAATTAATCCAATATTTTATTAATCAATTTCATCATCCCATTATGTTCTTCAGTCTCAATTTTTTATATGATACTGCACTCGTCTTCCATAATATCCGAGCTCAATCTCAAGCCGGGTACAGCTACAGAGTACAGACGTCTGTAACATTACACGTTACTGACGTTACGATGAATGCACAAAAATCGGACCGTAACGTTACACGTTCAGGCGTTAAGGTCCGATTTTTGTACATTCATCTCTCTTCCTCTTTAAGGCGTAAACGGTGAGGTGAGGCTTGCCTCACGCGCTTCCTTGTCTAGCGCGTTATTCACATCGATGTGATGATATCATAAAACTCCCCTTCGTTGTTTATCTTTTGCGGCTTCTAAGGTGAATTTGAGGCTAGCCTCTGAGTAACAACTTTTAGAACATTTGAAGCGTTTTATCTCAGAAACGGTGCCTCGTAGGAAAAAAAGTACTGATACATTTTTTGAAGATAATTTTAACATCTACATTTTTTGTCTGAATTACTTTTTTGATGAAACTCACCGTTTTGCTGAAAATCGCGAAAAACTCATTTTTCGACCTTTGAACTTGAATAATTTTTTTTCCATCCACGGGAATGATTGGGAACTTTTATATATTATTTATTATTATGTTTTGAACAATTTTACCGATTTTCAGCTTGTTGGGATTGTATGTAACTTCACCCTAATTTTTTGGTCTGGATTGACTGGGCTATCTACCCTTGATCCGCGATAGTTTCGTTTCGTTTCATCGGCAAACTGCACATATTCAGGTTAATCGTGAAGCGGAAGATAGAGAAATTTCACTCTGGTTTGGGTTTATTGGGTTTGTGCAGTACTCGTGATATTGCAGAGTCTTCAATAAAACAGAAACAGTTTTGAGCCATTCCTATGAGTATAAAATATGTACAATTGAAGAAGTTATACAACCTATTTCAAATCTTGACTATCGGTGCGATAGGAAAATCGAATCGGAGGTTTCAAAATGAGAGTACTACTGGCCTACTGGCAGTGTAACTCTAATCAAATTATTTTTTGGCAGTGTTAATAATACATATTCTGATAGGGTTTAGTGAAAAACTGGTTGAAGCGAGTTGAAAAACTTATCTCAGGGCAATTACCACCCAATAAAACGCTATAGAATCATTGAAGCATTAAAACCGAAGGGTTTTTTGACTGAAGATGAAATTGGAATTGTCAGTATAATAGCCAAAATAAGATGAAGATTTGTATTGGATTCAAAAATCCAAATTATCAGTGATGATTTTTTCACAATGATAAGTATGCAGCTGACAAAAAAGAGTTTATAAGATTAATATTTTTTTTGATGTGCCTCATCACTTTATTCTGTCACAAGCCGCCACTGCAACTTACCATACTTTTTTTTTATGGAATATTTTCCGAAAGATTAAAAAAAAGCCAGTTTATACATCATCCATGGGGCCACCCGTTATACAATCGTGTTTACACTAATGAGCAAATACACTCTCGGATATTCTACTCCGATTATCGATAATGATTAAAGAAGTGTATGGTTACTACATGAAAAGATAAGGACAGAGTTGAAATGGAATCGTGATCATATAGTGCAAATAAACGGAACATCTGTAGATTAATTAGTACCTAGATTGTTTTCCACGAAGTGAACGTTCATTCAAAACAGTTGGCTTTGATTTAATCTTGAGAAAAACTATAAAACAAATAAGGTGAGTTTGAATTTGAAATACTGGTAATCTCGAGTATGAATTTTATATAATATTTTCCTATATTCAGATGCTCTATTGATTTTGAACCTAAACTGCACCTATGCGAAAGAAATTCTTCTTTCAATATTCCAATTGAAATTTCTATGGTTCTGTTAACACTATGGCCACGAAATTTTGCATGAATATTCGGTATATCGATCTGCATTCACAAAATAAATTTCATTCGAATCGGGTATCTTTTTATGGAAATATAAAGTTTCTTATTTTCAATATTCTAATTTGATTTTTTATGTTTCTCTCCACACTGTGACCACAAAATTTTGCATGAGGCTTATTATGATCATCTCGCATTTGGCCGCAACATTTCATTTCGATTAGTTTCGTTTTGTCTGAGATATTGAGGAACAAAAATTTTGAATGGACATATTTTATGAACACCCTGTACGATTTGGCTGGTTAACTAACTCAACCGAGGCATTTGGGACCCGAACACAACCTAAAAATTTCAAGTGTCTAGGACCATCCCTTAGAAAGTTATTGTGCTAACGGACGAACAGCCGGCCCCAAAAACAGAATTGACAGTTTGACCAGTCATCAGGGAGTCGAACCCTATCGTCTGAAACCATTTTCGGTTCAAAATTCGAAAATTACAGACATGGGTCAAAACGATATAGCGCTTTTTAAGTAGAAAAAGGAGCCTCAAAAATAAAAGACCTCAACGTAACGTCTCTAATCATTACCTTACTAGTAAGAAAGTGCTCTAATACATAATGTAACGATAAATACGCGTTCTATTTACTCACAAGAAAAAAGCGCCCCACACGAAAATAAGCTCCAAACTGAACTATAAGAACTTGAAAAAATTTTCCGTTTGAAATATCACAATGGCGTACCACTTTTTTAGTCAGTTTTCAAGTAAAACTTTAACGCCCTATGTCTTGAAAAAAACCATGCTTTCCGGACCCTACATTTATGGAATGTTTTTTACATAAAATAATCTGAGGAATCACCCACTTAAATATTTCGCATCAATTTAGAAACATCCTGTATACACAGACGAAATCTTTATTCCCCAGAAGCTTTCAGTCCTATAAAATAACACCGGAATGAATAAATAGCGGAACTATGTTGAATCCATTACAAACATTATAAATATGCAACGGTTAAAGTCACCTTTCGAAAGTGATATTATGAACTGCTAAATTACAGACATTAGAACAAAACGATAGCGCGTCGAAATGAACTCTATCATCAATTCACTTTTTATGTAAAACCGCTATATTTTAATCTTATCAGGAAGGTAGACAGAACTTCCGAAGGAGTAACAATACGATTGAGCATGTAAAATGCATCATAAAAGTAAAACGAAGGACAAATTTATTGTTGTCTCGTTTAAATGCCGCCAGCTTCAGTTTGTTTTCGTCCACAGTCCAAGTAGGACAACTTTTATTATTGCAGATGCAACTCCACTGATTTCTACAAAATGTGAGTTTTTTTATTTTCTTTATATGCAATTCTCTTAACAATTCTTATTATCCGAAAAATTGCCCAAGTGGAACTTCCTTAATTTTTTTTTCATTTTATTTTTCAATAATGAATATATATTTGTTTGAATTGACAATAATTAATCGAGTGAATATGTTAAAAACATTGATATTTACAAATCTATTTTTAGATATTGTGAACCTGGTCTGCATAAAATTTTGTTGTTGGAATTTACGTATTCTTATGAATAAAGCATTGATTTCACTTGAATGATCATTCATTTATTGTTGTTTACTGAATTCAGGTAGAACTAAGAAAGAATTTCAGAGATGGCTTTAAATGAATAGGGAATTTGATTTTTTTCATAATATAAATAAATAAAATCACGAATATATTTAACGTAAACGAATGAATTATTGATTGAAATATATTCTGGGAGGATTCTGCATATCTTAAAAACTTCACTCCCAGTCTCTGAAGCAGAAATAATTAAAAATTTTAATTAAGATGAAGTGCTTCTGCGAAAATCTTTGCACTTATTTGTCAGGAGCAAATTGGTCTTGAAAAAATTGTTGCCCAACAGTGAAACTGAAAAGTAAATAAATTGAAAGGATATGGAACGTTTCGGTGTCAGACACCTTCTTCAGACAAACTCGTAAAATCTTCAGTCTGATATACACCGAAACGTGACTTTGTCCTTTTAATTCATTTCCTTATTCAGTTTTACTCCTCTGCAAAAAATTTTTCAAGACCAATTTGCTCCTGACAGATAAGTGCAAAGATTCTCGCAGGAGCACTTCATCTTAATTAAAAAATTCTTTAATTATTTCTGTTTCAGACACTGAAAGTGAAAACCAATAGAGTTTTTAAGAAATGAAATAAACTTTGTTGATCTGTATTTCAATAATGAAATCAGGCCAATCATGGATTCAATATATCGAAGTATAGTTTCCATCGCATATGTTCTTAGGGCAGCAGTCTGGGATATATTTTTCACAAATGTCTATTATTTCCGAAATTTTTCACAAAATGGTCTCGAAGGTTGATTGTCCAAAGTTATATCTTTCGGCCGAGCGAATAATTCCCTTAAAAATTAGGAGATGAAATAATAATTAAATTATCAATGAAAGCGAAAAAAACAGACCAAAATAACAAGGAATATTAATTATTCCATGAACGCAGGGAAGTTTATTGTGTTGAAAGAGTGGAAAATGCCACCTTTCTTATATTAAGTATGTATATCTGTTTCAACAGTGTAGAAAATATTTTTTTTGATATTTTGACACATAATAATGTATAGTCTGTTAACGAAAGGTTGAGCCGTCGGTTGGCCATAGAAATTTGGTTATGTTGTTTATTTTTATTGTCAAATTGATAAGCAATGTTGTCAATATTGCATAATTATAGTTCTCTGATAACTAGCAAGCTCGTCGGACGAGATCGGGTACATTCGGCAACGTTGACTTTATTTTACGTTATGACAGCAAATACTACCAACTTCAGATAGATAAACAAACGCTTACTGTGCGCTCAAACTTTCGTGAACTGAATAAAAGCGAAAAAATGAAAGGGGCGATTCCTCCGATCATTTTATGAAAAAAGGTAAATGTAGCTGTGTTGAATTTTCATTAAAAAACTGCCGAAAAAAGTGATACGCCACTGAGATATTTTAGACTCACAATTATTTTTAAATTCTTCGTTTAATTTGTGGCAAAAATCTGTTGCCTTTTTTTCGAGTGGGGAAGTGTTTGAGTGTAAAAAAATAAAACATTTCAACGCAAACTTTTACTACAAATACGGGTTAAGATATTTTATTTTCATAAAAATTTAAGAAAAACCCTGAGGTGGAGCTTTCGAACGCTCGTTCATTGGTGGAGCAATAAGACTTTTACATAAAAACTTTATACGGTATTTGAAGGATTGTCATAAATTTTATTTCACAAATTCAAAACAATATTTCCAAAAGAATAATAAGACATCGTGCTTTCTCATGTACCAAATACATAATTACATGAAATATTCTTTCCTGAAAACGATTCATGACCATTCTGATTAAATCATCATTTCACTTCGGTAATGAATTAAAATTTTAATTAGGTAGGTTTCAATGTTGACCATAGATCACCGCTTTCAAATCCAGTGGCGTAGTTGTTAGCTAGCAGTTTGTCAAGTAAATATGCCCATACTTGAAAGAATACTAATTATAACATATTTTCAGATCGAAATGACTTCAACACTTGGCAGATCCACAAGACTGATAAACAATGAACTGAAAGGCCATTTGGCAATTAAAAAACGATCAATTAGTAGCAAAGAAATTATACAGAGGGAGAAAAAATATTGCGCGCAGAACTACCATCCATTACCAGTTGTTTTGGCGAAAGGACAAGGTAAAATGGAATTTTCTGTGTCGAATTAAATAATTAAATATTATTTCTTCCAGGTGTAAATGTCTGGGACGTTGAGGGCAACAAATATTTAGATTTCTTGAGTGGGTATTCAGCGAATAACTTTGGACACTGCCATCCTAAAATATTGGAAACCTTGAACAAACAGGCTAACACTCTACATCACACATCTAGGGCCTTTTACAACAATGTTCTGAGTGATTTCGCTAAGAAAATAACAGAATATTTCGGATACGACAGATTTCTACCGATGAATACCGGTAAAATCATATTTTCGTCAGAATAAACAAGATTTAATAATTCCGTTATTTCTTTTAGGTGTTGAAGCTTGCGAAACAGCAGTTAAAATTTCAAGAAAATGGGGTTATATGCAGAAAAAAATTCCTAAGGATGAGGCTAAAGTGATCTTCGCAACGAATAATTTTTGGGGACGCTCTATAGCTGCATGTTCATCCTCCACCGACCCTACATGTTTTGAAGGCTACGGTCCATTTTTACCTGGATTTCTGTGCATTCCATACGATGATTTAGCAGCCCTCGACGTGAGATACTTTTTTCTATTTTTTTAAATAGTTCATCCAAGATTAATTAACATCGTTTAGGTGTAGCTTTATTTATTGCTGGTCTCAAAAAAATAATCATAATTTTCCGCTATTTTCATCATAGATATAAAATATAACCTAGAAATGTATTCCTCTATGATGTGTGACAGGGGTGTACACAGATGAGAATTATATCGTTATTTTGAAATAGTTTTTTCTATGAGTTGGTTCAAGGATATACAAAAACTGATAATTTTCTGTGGTTTTATCATAGATATAAAATATAACCTAGAAATGTATTATTCTATGGTTTGTGATAGGGGTGTACTATTTTGACATAGTTTTTTCTATGAGTTGGGTCAAGGATGTACAAATAAAATGATAATTTTCTGTGGTTTTTATCATAGATATAAAATATAACCTAGAAATGTATTCCTCTATGGTTTGTGATAGGGGTGTACAAAGATGAGAAATATATCGTTATTTTGAAATAGTTTTTCCATGAGTTGAGGAAGGGATATACAAAGAAAATGATAATTATTTTTGTCGCAGATTGCCGCACAAGACCCTCTAGTATGTGGTTTCATGATCGAACCCATTCAGGGGGAAAGTGGAATAAATGTTCCTTCAGATGGTTATCTCAAAGGAGTGAGAAGAATATGTAGTAAATATAATGTTTTATGGACGGCGGACGAAGTTCAAACAGGGATGGGTAGAACTGGCAAACGTCTTGCAGTCGATTATGAAGATGTTCTGCCGGACATATTGGTGCTAGGGAAATCTCTAGGAGGAGGTGTTTATCCAGTATCTGGATGTTTAGCTAACGACAACGTTATGTCAGTTATAAAACCTGGTAAGTTAATGTCAAATCCGAAAACGAAGAGAAAACTAATTATTTTTTCCGCCGACCTCGAAATAAAAGGTGCCTTTAATGTGTACGAAATTGAGCATTAATGACCCATTTTAATGCTCAATTTTTAATGTGCAATCCTCATGGCAACCGTACACAAAGTATTCAAAAGCACTACGAGAAATGTCAAAACTCTACTGGAACATAGAAACATAGGAATTCCTTTACGTCAAATGTATGTCTTGTGCGAATTGAGAATAGTTATTTAATAAACTAGGTAATTAAAGACAGCGATTAATGGTCAAAATATTTTAAAGCGTGAGCGGAGCGAACGCTTTAATAGTTCGAGACCATTAGTCGCTCGATTAATAACCGAGTTTATTACAAGATTTTTTCGACGATCTCAATATGATTTCTGTATGAATTCTTGATTGAAATACATTTTCATTCTGCACAAGACATACATTTGTCATAATAAAATTTCTATGTATCTATGTTCCAGTAAAGTTTTGACATTTCTCGTAGTGCTTCTGAATACTTTGTGAACGGTTGCCATGAGGATTGCACATTAAAATAGCCAAAAAATTGAGCATTAAAATGGGTTATTAATGATCAATTTCGTACACATTAAAATTACCTTTTATTTCGAGGTCGGCGGAAATGTATTTTAATCAAGAACTTATACAATATTCACGTTGAGATCGTCGGAAAAATCTTGTAATCAACTCGGTTATTAATCGAGCGACTAATGGTCTCGAACTATTAACGCGTTCGCTCCGCTCACGCATTAAAATATCTTGACCATTAGTCGCTGTCTCTAATAACCTAGTTTATTAAATAACTATTAAGTTATTTACACAACTACATAGTTTATTAAGGACAGCGATTACTGGTGCGCTCCGCTTACGCGTTGATATAGTTCGAGTCCCTCGCATTTTTTTACAGACACCCTATATATCTTGACCTTTATTTCACTAGTTGATTAATTAACTAATAAATGGATTAATTTGATATGTTATAATTAACTTTAGGTACTCATGGTTCCACATTTGGAGGAAACCCATTGGCTTCCAGAATAGGCATGACAACTTTAGATTTACTTCAAGAGGAGAACTTGGCGGAAAACTCGTTCAAAATGGGGGAACTTTTCAGGAAAGAGCTTAACGATAAAATTAATAAGAAAATTGCAATCACCATTAGAGGAAAGGGGTTATTCAACGCTATTGTTATAAACAGAAGTAAGATCTCAGAATATAATCAATAAATAATGATGATTTCGCTATTCGACTTTTGACGGATGGACGATGCACACATACAAAAAATTTTTCATCTACAGGGTGTTACATAATAGTATGTCACAACTTGAGGGGGTAAATCTACATGTAATTCTAAGAAAAAAAGTGTGTATAAACATCTACAGGGTGTTACATAATAGTATGTCACAACTTGAGGGGGTAAATCTACATGTAATTCTAAGAAAAAAAGTGTGTATAAACATGGGTCCGTAGAAGCTTCGTTACGGAGCTACAGGGTTTTTGCGATATTCAGTCCAAATTTTGAATGCGAGCTATTTTCAACGGTCTCCATCATTGCACTTCCTGAATCTTAACTAGAATCTACAGGGCGTTTTGTCTCGTTTTTCCCTCTCAAACTTTTTGCGGTACGCCACTGATCAGCGTAAAATCAAATCAAATTTTTGATACTTCGTTCAATTTAGAAAGTTTTTTGACTCCTGTAATTTTTTCTTATCTCTAACCGTTTTTGAGTGAAAAATTATTGAACGATTTTGTATGTTATTCGCTAAATAATAAAAATAGAAATACTCGATAGGTATGCCCAAAATTTGCTTTTATTTTGATAGCTAGTCATCTGAGACTCAACTTAAGCTTATTTAATATCAAACTGAAAATAATAATAATTTTTTACTCGAAAACGGTTAGAGATACGAAAAAAATTACAGGAGTCAAAAAAGTTTCTAAATTGAACGAAGATATAAAAAATTGATTTTACGCTGATCAGTGGCGTACCGCAAAAAAGTTTGAGAGGAAAAAAGGAGACATGGCTCCGGAAAAGAAAACACCCTGTAGATTCTAGTTAAGATTCAGGACGTGCAATGATGGAGACTGTTGAAAATAGCTCGCATTCCAAATTTGGAGTGAATATCTCAAAAACTGCTGGAGTTATGAAGAAAAAAAAACAATTTTTTTGGAAATTTCAACACCCTGTAGCTTTGTAACGAAGCTTTTGCGGACCTATGTTTATATGGACTTTTTTTCATTTTTCTGGAAATTATACGTAGATTCATCCCCTTAAGTTGTGACATACTATTATGTAACACCCTGTATATCGCCCGGGCCATTTTTCTCATTAAATCGGGATCGTAGATTACGAATATGTAATTAGTTTTCCTATAGCTCAGGTATTTTCGAAAATATTTCAAAAAGTGTGGTAAATTAGTGCCAATGCGATGAAATAAAATTCTGCAAATGGACAATTCAATTAAATATGTCAATTTACACTTTCAATCTGTCAATTCGCACTTTTAATTTTTTAATTTAAACTTACACTTTTTAATCTGTCTGATGTGAATTTCCAAACCTGTATATTTTGTTTGTGTATAGTAAAGTTAATGTGTTTGGAATCAACTAATAATTTTTTTTCAGATTATGCCAAAGCTTGGGACATTTGTTTAAAAATGAAGGAAAAGGGTCTTCTCTGTAAGCAGACGCACGATGACATAATAAGATTTGTTCCACCTCTCACTATCAATGAAGAACAAATTCTTGAATCTACTGATATAATTATAAAAACCATCAATGGATTGACATAAATAAAACTGTTTCATATTATTTTTCATTTTGATCTACAGGGTGTTTCATCATAAACTGGACAAACATATATTTTCGTGTAGAGGACATCGGGAGAATCATTTTTGCCTTATACAATATATCCCGTTTTCGAAGCATAAGCGAGATACAGGGTGTCAAACGTCATTTTTGAGCAAGATTCTTATGAGTGTGGTCAGTTATGTATAACACTTGGTGTAACGGTTTTTGGTCAAATCTCAGTATTTTTGGGTCCTCTATCCAGAAAAGTTGAAGAACCCCGAAAAAAAATTTACAAAATGGCGGAAAACCTGCAATGTTCCAAATTTTTTTTGCGGTTGTCAAATCGACTTTTGTTTTCTGAATGAACACAATTTTCTAAGACTTTCTGTGAAAAAATGTTTTCAAAAATCGACCACAAATTTTTTTTACATGTCTACAGCGATGAAAAAATTTCACTCGAAATGGATGAAATTTTGTACAACTGTACTTCTTGAATTATCAATCACGAATATGAAAACAGAATCGTAAAATATCGAACGGTTTCGTTACTACAATCATTCAAATGTTTCGTTCGGACCTCTGAAATATTGAAAATAAAATTGTTTTGGGTTCTAGAGTCAAAATGAATAAATTATTGGCATGTCTAAACATTTTAGATGAATTTAAACGAAAAAAATCAGTGAAACTCAGTTGGGACTCGAAACGACGTAGGTATTAAATAGGGAAATGGCAATGTTCTAAGGATATTAATATTCGTTGCCAGGCAACAGTAGTTCGTAGTTCATAGAGTTGGACTGGTATTTTAATTTCAGTGAATATAATTTAGCCAGTAGTCAAACTCTATGAACTACAGACTACCGTTGCCTGGCAACGAATATTATTATTCTTAGAACAGTGCCATTTCCCTAATTAATACCTACGTCGGTTCGAGTCCCAACTAAGTTTCACTGATTTTTTTCGTTTAAATTCATCTAAAATGTTTAGACATGCCAATAATTTAATCATTTTGATTCTAGAACCCAAAAAAATTTTATTTTCAATATTTCAGAGGTCCGAACGAAACATTTGAATGACTGTAGTAACGAAACCGTTCGATATTTTACGATTCTGTTTTCATATTCGTGATTGATAATTCAAGAAGTACAATTGTACAAAATTTCATCCATTTCGAGTGAAATTTTTCATCGCTGTAGACATGTAAAAAAAATTTTTGTTCGATTTTTGAAAAAAATTTTTCACAGAAAGTCTTAGAAAATTATGTTTATTCAGAAAACAAAAGTCAATTTGACAATCGCAAAAAAAAATTTGGAAGATTGCAGGTTTTCCGCCATTTTGTAATTTTTTTTTCGGAGTTCGTCAACTTTTCTGGATAGAGGACCCAAAAATACTGAGATTTGACCAAAAACCGTTACACCAAGTGTTATACATAACTGACCACACTCATAAGAATCTTGCTCAAAAATGACGTTTGACACCCTGTATCTCGCTTATGCTTCGAAAACGGGATATATTAGTGATGTTCTTTCGAACTGAACGAAGTGATTTATATAACTTCAATCAGAAAGATCAGTTGAAGCGATCGTTCTTTCGTTTTCAATCAGTTCCCCCTTCCACAACTCTAAAGTGATTGCAAGTGATTATTCTAATCGCGGAATAAGTTCCATCAGTTCAATCAGTACGAAAGAACACTACTATTGTATAAGGCAAAAATGATTCTCCCGATGTCATCTAGACGAAAATATATGTTTGTCCAGTTTATGATGAAACACCCTGTATAATATTTATTATGTAAATTCCCAGACGCTCTTCCATTGAGAAAGTAGAATTATTTTGATAAATTCAGTTGATCATTATTACCATTGCAACGAAATAACGGTTGACAGTTCATATAAAATTAGTTGTCAATAGTTTGCATGCTCATTATCGCAATTCATCAATTTGATAGGTTTTCTATGCGGTTGACGAAAAAATTGTGTACGCAACATGTCCGAAAATAGTATTTTTGAACTAGCAGAATTTTGTGTACTCGTTCAAAAAACTCTATTTTACAGATTCGTAAGAAATGTAATAAAACACACTATGTATTATTTATTATAATCTTCGGCGATCGATTTTGGAATTATTCCATCATCAGGCAGGTGTCTTTGAATCAAAATTAACATAAATCGTTTTAAAATATTCAAAATGGTTTCCTATTATCAGAATTTTTGAAATTTTCGATCTCTAGCATTGAGTTTAAAAATATATTTTTAAACTCAATGTCTCTAGTCAACTTTTAATACTGAGGCGAATTTTGGCGATGTAACTACAGCTTATAGCCTTGTTTATGTAACTCTAGTTGTCCAATGAAGTGTAGTTCGGGGAGTTAGCTCACAGAGGGAGTTTTGGTCAACTTCACTATTTGCTTCTTCTTTTTTATATATCCCCATCTTCGTCTACACTATTTAGCAACATTTGACTTTCTTAATTCGCGCGCAATGAATTCGTAGTAAAATTCAAATTGAATGTATGAATGGGCACATTTAAACCAAAGCTCCCTCTGTGAGCTAACTCCCCGAACTACACTTCATTGGACAACTAGAGTTACATAAACAAGGCTTATAGTTACATAGTTGACAGTTAATACACATATGTTCTGTTGAAATTCTGTAAAAATTTTAATATATTGGCTACATAAAAAAGGAATTACTTATGCAATCATAAATTAAAAAACATCGATGATAGTTGGATTTACTAATCAAACAATCAAATTGTTGGGAAAACTCTTACTGCATTAAAAGACTAGATATTATACAAAGCCATTGATAGTATTCAAGATAAATACGTACAATTAGCTACATTTTTATTTAGAAAAGTTTGGTTGAAAACTTTACCTTTTGGTGTGTAACAAGAACAAATTTATATACAAATATTCTGAAAACTATATCATGATTTACCTCATTGATGTGAATAACCAGTTCTTGTTTTCCTGTTCATGAATCTATACAGATAATTAATTCTTTTCTCCAACTGGTACCATTTTGTAGGTCTAGCCAATGGATACGTAGTCTGTGCAAGCATTTTTCTTTTCCTGATCATTACTTGAAATTCATTTCCGCCAACACCTCTAAGCCAGCGGGGCATATTGTAAAGAATTCTTGAAGGATGTAATCTTTCATTTCCTAGAATATCGATGTAGTCATTCTGTCCAAATAATGCTCTTTTTTCATTCCATGCATTTTTGGGACGGTATTCTGGAATAGGCAGAGGTTTTGCATCTTTTGATCTTGGAAGTAGACCACCTTTGAATAAGGGTTCGTCATAACCATATCTTCGAATGAGGGGCCCCCTTTTAACTTTATCAGCATGATAGCGGTATCGCACAGGGGTTACTTGTGGAGACCAAATCTTTAAGTTGTTTAGACAACTCTTTAAACTCATCCAAGTCATTGTAGGAATGGAAATATCGAATTAAACAATTTTGAATCAGTATGTTGAATCTACATTCGACGTGAATTATTATAATTAGTTTATTTTTTGTTTTAGCTCTTTGGGGTTATGCAGAGACCATAGAATTTGGAAAACGTTTGATCTTTGATACACACAGAATTTGATATCGTAGATCAGGGACCTTGATCGTAACCTTTGATCTACCAACAACCAAATATTTCATTTAAAAACTAATTTAATATGTACACAAACAAAATTGAATGCGCTTAGTTGGAAGTTTTAGCTAATCTAATAGCGATCAATATTTTTGGTAGTAAATTTCATTTTCATAAGGAGAATAGTTATTAGGTTTATTAGATCAAAAGACCCTTCGAAAATTTCCCTGTCCTCCAGCTCCAGTTCGGAAACTGGTGAGTCCCCGAACTCTGGTGTAATTTTTTTACGTGTGTTGCGTGAAACTCAGCTATTGCACAATTTTACGTGTACTTGATATTTACTCAAACTGATATTATATGTGTATTTTAAGTACAGTGAAAGAAAAAGCAGTTTCTAGACGGTTTAAAAAGGGTTTTTTTCAGTCTGGTTTTGTCTTGTTTTGATTCAGATAATTTCCAATTTTTATTTTCGTATGTTGATGATTGCATCTGAATATGGAAGATCAAACAGAGCTGAGTCCTCGGAACTATCAAACAGCATTGTTCAAAGAATGCTTAAAACAGAATACCATTATTTTCCTACCCACTGGTGCTGGCAAAACCTTTATTGCAATAATGGTACTGAAGAAAATGGGAAAAGATTTAGTAGGGTGAGATATAATGCCATTACTTTGAATTCATGTTATGAATATTTGGCTTTTAGTGACCACCATAAGGTATCAATCATTCTCGTCAACACTGTGGCCTTAGTAGGCCAGCATGTCAAATATATAAAAAAGCATACACCATTTAGCTGTGGGGGCTATTCTGGTGAAATGAACGTGGATTTTTGGTCTACAGAAACCTGGCACAAGGAGTTCCGAAAAAATCAAGTAATGGTAATGACCAGCGAAATATTAGCAGGTACTTAAATGGAGTTCTCATTTGTTAATTTCATTGAAATTGTAACGTTTGCACAGCTATCGTACGTGGAAATATATTTGATCTCAACAACGTTAACCTTTTGATATTCGACGAATGCCATCATGCTGTCAATGATCATGCTATGAGGGTTCTGATGTCTTCATTCGAGAATTTGAGAACTCCCCCTAAAGTTATAGGGCTAACAGCAACCTTACTTAATGGAAATTGCAAGCCTCATAGGGTTGAAGATGAAGTCAGAAATTTGGAAATTACTTTTCGAAGTAAAATTGCTACTGTTGATGGACTAGAAGTAGTTGTTGGGTGAGTTCATTCAAAAGTTTGGTAATTTTTTAGAACTGAAAGAATCGTGTTGGAAATGTGTATTGTACTCAGATTGCGAAAATGATAATGAGAAATCTGCAATCCTAAATAATTACCAAAAGTTTTCATGGAACAGGTGCAGCATGTTTTGGAAAATTTGATAGTTGCTAAATACATATCTATTTTACCGCCCAGTTACCGATTTTTGAAATATTGGTCATATTGTTTCGTTATGATGTTGCGATGCCACAATTTCAATTTGAGCACAGGCAAATCAATATTTACCGAGAAAATCGAATGAGAAATTCAATAAACCGTTCATTATTCAGGTGCTATTTGTCTTAATACAAGCCAGACCTCTTTTTTTTTAGTGAAAAATAAGTGTTTTTGGGAGATTCCAACTCTTACAAATACTTGACACTATTCCTATTTTGTCTAACCTAACCTAAGCTAATAGATTACCTTGAGTTAGGTTAGGTTAGCTAAAATAGGAACGGTGCCAAATATTTATGTTCCTATCTTAGCTAACCTAACCTATCCTCACCTAATAAGTTAGCTTGGATGAGGTTAGTTAAGATAGGAACAGCAAAAACTCTTATAAATACTTGGCACGGTTCCTATCTTCTTAGCTAACCTAATCTAACCCAAGCTAACCTATTAGGTTAGGTTAACTGAGATAACTAAGCTAACCTATTAAATTAGGTTAGCTAAGATAGGAACACTGTCTAGTATTTATAGGAGTTGTTGCTGTTCCTAACCTAACCTACCTCACCTTATAGGTTAGCTTGGGTTAGGTTAGCTAAGATAGCAACAACAACTCTTATAAATATTTTTCCTATCTTAGCTAACCTAACCTAACCCAAGCTAACCTATTAGGTGAGGATAGGTTAGGTTAGCTAAGATAGGAACAGCGACAACTCTTCCCAATCTAATAGGTTAGCTTAGTTAAGATAGGAAAAATATTTTTAAGAGTTGTTGCTGTTGCTATCTTAACTAACCTAACCTAACCCAAACTAACCTTTTAGGTGAGGATAGGTTAGGTTAGCTAAGATAGGAACAGCAACAACTCTTAGCCCCATTTTGCACCAAACCAGTCCAGTCCAGTCGAGTCAAGTCACTTAAACGATTTTAAACGAAGTTAATAGTTCCAATCCTTAAGTGACTTGACTCGACTGGACTGGAATGGCTTGGTGCGAAATGGGGCTTATAAATACTAGGCACTGTTCCTATCTTAGCTAACCTAACCTAAGTCAAGCTAATCTATTAGCTTAGGTTAAGTTAGCTAAGATAGGAACAGTGCCAAGTATTTATAAGAGTGGGAATCTCCCAAAAACACTTATTTTTCACTAAAAATATCAAAGGTCTAGCTCGTATCAAGACTAATGGCACATGAATTATGAACGATTTATAAAATTTCTTTTTCGATTTTCTCGGGAAATATTTATTTGCCGGTGCTCAAATTGAACCTGTGGCATCACAACATCATAACGAAACGATATGCCAAATATTTTGAAAATCGGTAACTGGGCGCCCAGACCTGTCAATTTTTCTCTTTTGTGTTTTATACAGGGTGCCTACTTTTAAAGTAGATAAACTTCGAGAGGTGATTATACAAGTGATTTGCAACAAAAACTGTCATATAACACATGGTCGAAATATTGACGGTTATTCTCCAATTTAACATTTCTTGATTTCACTAAAAATTTCGAGTTTTTTTCTCTAAAAAGATCATTATTCAGTTTTCCTTGTAGTCTCATCAAATTTGACCACATATTCCGAAAGAGCAATAAATTTGCTACAAGATGAGAGAGTATGTGTGCAGAAAACACTCTTATTGCAGGCGTGGTAAGGTGAGGAATATCATGATTCTGAAGTTAACAAAATCAGTTCTATTTTTCCAAAGGTTTTTGGATGAAATATTAATTATGCACACGCTTTCTCTTCAGTAAAAAATACCTCATTTAGTGTACTTTCGAACATATCAACTTTTGTGCTAGATGCTCATTATCCTCAAAAATATCATAGCTAACCTGATAACACAAAAAAGTCTGAAAATTCCAATCCTAAATTTGCTCTTAGCTCTTCGTCTTTTAATGTAGTTTTATGAAAATCATCAATTCATCTTGAATAGAAATAATAACGTAGAAATTTACCTTCCATCATCAAGATTTTCTTCTCATTACCATGCCTGTAAGGCAAGGCGCTAAATGACTCGCAGCTTCGTGAGGTGACGCAGCTTGAGTCGAGGCGGAATTTTGAGGAGGTGAACTGCGAACGCGGGAACCGCGCAAATACGATCGCAGTACTTGCTGGTAATTGCTATAACGCAGTTGGTTACAGGCTCAAAATGGAAATATCTACTGCTCTTTTGTTTGACTTAAATTATGAATCTGATTCGGAAGATGAGTTCGTGTCCGAAATGATATTTTTTACCTCACAACTGGCCAAATGAAAGGCAACGAGAAGTTTATACTCAAAAGGAAGAAAAAGACACGGAGAATTTGTCCTCATATATTCTTCATGGCTTGTATTGTACAAAACTTGCCGAATTCGCACTGCTTCAATTAATTTTTCTTCCATTTCTACTACGATTCACCACGGCCTTCTAAACCTCCGGGCCCGGCTGTAGCCAAGAGCGGCAACGCTGGAGAGAGGTATACCCTCCCGACATATTACAAGCAAAGCCTTCGAAAGTAGTCTCTATGGACAGTTGTGTTACAGGCGCAAGCGTGAGCGCTAGTTAATATCTAGTGGTAAATTATTGAGGTTTTAGTGTTGATTGTGGTCTTAAATGTTAAATAACAGTTAACTATTGTAATTGTTCGTGTGCTGTGAGCAGTGAAAGTGTTTGTGATATTGGTGTTAGTGAATTTTCCTTGGGATAACTACTTTCGTCTCTTTGTAAGTGTCTCTAACCTATAAATAAAACTCATCTGCTTCGATAAATGGTACAAACGTTTTGTATTTCATCGTGTAGAAGTAATACCCATAGATTATAGAGTATATACTATATAATCTTTGGTAATATCCGCCTAAAAAATTAGGATATTTCAATAGTTTCAGTTTGCCGAAATATGAACAGCGTAAGCTATTTATAGATGAGGGTCATACCGCGAAATTTTATTCAAAAGTGTTGTTTGTGAAAAACATTTCGATTTCAACGATATCATTAAGTTCGATAAACATTCACAAGTAGATGGAACAATTAAATTATACTTTCTTTGAGATAGAAACTTTGAGAGAACTGACCCATTTAATTCTATTAATTATCGTTCATACCTATGTGCTCTATTTCAAAATATATTTTGAACGATACCGTTACTTTTTTTGAAGAGTTTCGGGAAAAATCAATTTTATGTTACCTGATTATTCATAGCATTGAATTGGACTTTTATCACCTATTCAAAATTCGCAGAAAATTGTAGGAACTTGTGGTTTGAATTCGAAGTTCATTCTAAATTCGCTTAGTTCCATTTTTTCCAATCTTTCTCAATAATTACGTGAAGAATACGAAGAATGACAATCATATAGAAGTGGTAGGACTAATTTTATTGGAGTTAATTCTATTTTGAAAGCAATACGAGTTCAAGTTTTCTGGCGAGAGACACCTTCCCGTGTATTTCGCTGGACAATAAATGGATTCAACCATCAACCAATTCGCTTTAGTTTCAATTTTTTTCCATTTATATACAATTTATCGACTGAGCAGGGCATACTTCCACCCTTTATTAAATATTCGTCGGAAATCATATTAAACAACATCTGGAAATAAAATTGAACGTTCGAAATATCGTATCTCTCGTGCGAGAGGTATACCTCCCAAAGATCGTCTTTTGCGGCGTTGCCGTTTGAGGCGCCCGGCCATGTCTTTAGAAGGCCGTGGATTCACCGTGAATAAATACAAGAAACTGCGAGATCGACGCTGCGTTTCGCAGGATCACGTTAAGCAAAACCTGCGTCACGTCACACTGCGATTGTATATGCGCGGTCGTATTTATTAGACTTACAAAATCTCCCCTCGAAGTTTGTCCACTTTGAGTGTAGACACCCTGTATACTCCGACTGCTATTACTGCCCATTTTTTCTGTGAATACAGTACCATAATGAATATTAACTTGATTGCTGTACCTGAAAGCACCTCTTGTTGATTTTTCCTATGCTATACTTAAATTTGTAAAAATTCTGATGATTTTTATATTTTGTTTTAGCTATGCAACAAATCCGAAAGAGTATGTCGTCCACTTTCCCTCTCATGTTTTAACTCGGGTCGAGGAATTATGCGTGTCCCTAATAGATGAACACATAGAAATGATCAAAGCACTCAGGTTAAACGTTCAAAAAGGCAATGATCGTGTTACGAATGTCAACCTGAAGGAATTGGAACCTGTAAATTTGAACAAGAAGTTGTCAAATCTTCTGCTCGATGTTAGAAGTCATATCCTGATGTTCGGAGCATACGGAGGTCACATTGCTTGTTTGGTCAACAACATTTTGCTACAAAGGTTCTTAGTGGACTGTAGCGATTACAAATTTGGAAGTATTGTACAGTGAGTTTCTGTTTTATGATATTGATATTACCCTCAGATCAATAAAATACATAGGTAGGCCCATAGAGATAGGATGGTATAGAGTTGCCAGTTGCCATCATTGAAATAACCGTGGTATCAGATGCGCCATATTACTACCACCTAACGTCAAATTTGACAATCGTTTAATTTTCTGGAGGAATAGGGATGTTGACTCATGTTACGAATTCATATGAATTGAGGTTTTCCTCATAGAAGGAAATTTTTGCAATCCTAAAAAACCATTTTATTGATCTTATTATTCTCGTTGAATTAAATAAAGCTGACTTAAATTATGTTATTTATTATCATAGATCTATAATTACTATGGATGCAGAATCACGTGACTTAACAGAAGATCGAACACTTGGATACATTAGAGAGAGAAAGACATATGCGATATTATCGAAAAGAAAAGAGATGAAGCAAATTTGTGGGCAACTTGTCAAAATCATATGGAAGATGTAAACAAATATTTATGTGACCACAGACTTTGATTTGCCCACAAGGATTTGATTCGTTGAATATAATTCAACTGACATTGCCCACAATAGCTCCATCACATTCGACCAAGTGACCTCTCTCTCTCATGCGGTGTCCATTCTTATTAGGTCTATGTTTATTATCAACTATCACGTGACTGCGAACGCCAATCAGAGGTAATCCGTATAGTGACGTCAAACTATCCGTATTGTCATTGCAAATTCGAATGTTCGGTGCTCAGATCAACAAAATACATTCATAGGCCGGGTTCCACCAAACTCCAATCACCTTGATTATTGAAATGTCATCATTTCTCTGCAATTTTCAGTTCATTTCTGACATAAACCATCGAATTACTTCAATATAAACGATTTGATTGCCAATCAAGCTTTGTGAAACCCACGGTTCTGTGACTTGAACCATAGTAAATATATAATATATCATATCTATGATTCGAACTTACGAAGTTGAAAGCTGAAAGAGAACAGAATACCTAGTTCGTTACAAAAGCGATAATCTACAATTTTCTTTATAATGGAGATAGGATTCATCAAGGGTAATAGTAGTAACTTTTACCGAAGATAAATTCCCTTATGGTCGCAAGTTTCTTTGCTGAAAACAAGGATTTTTGTGCAGCGGAGCTTAAAAACGTGAAATTGTCTTTGTAAGTAGCAGACTTTTAACTCATATTTATTATTACAAATAAAAGAAGCACCTCATTCAGCATTTACAGACCGACCTATTCATTTTAAAGGCTTAGATTGAACTTTTCCACAGGGGATCGGGCAAAATCAGTTCGCTTTGACAGAAGTCAAAGTAAGTTCACTGTATTATGACGTAATCATCAGAACGTGACAAAATTGAGCATTTCCGCGGGAATTTTGAATTGTCTTTTCATTTACTCATTTTTATTGGCAATTACTATATTTTTAAGGTAAAAGTAATTTTTTTCGTGTTTGTATAGGGTTCATCTTTAAAATAAAATGAATTCCAAAAAGTAGTCAACATCCCTATTGAGATTCTTGCGCCTGTTTCTAGTTGAATTGTGATTTTTTCTGCTTAATAATATACAATAAAGTGGTCTGCTTCCTTCAAGCAGAGAAGAGACAGATAAGAAGAAAATTAGAGAAAAAACATCACAGGTAGGGATGATCCGCATTCGAAATTTTTGCTAGTCTGTCTTGGTAATCTGATATCTTTTGATATGTGTATAGTCTGTTCACGAAAGGTTGAGCGCATAGTAGGCGTTTTTTTATTTATCTGAAGTTGGCAGTATTTGCTGTCATAAAGCAAAATAAAGTCAACGTTGCCGAATGTATCCGGCATCGTCCGACGAGCTTGCGAGTTTTTAGACAACTCCATGCAATATTGGCAACATTGCGTATCAATCTGACAAAAACATAACCTAAATTTTAATATACACCGTGGAATATGCCAACCGACAGCTCAACCTTTCGTGAATGGACTATATATTATCGCCTGAAGAAAAATTGTTTATTTGATATTCAATTAAACTTATTTAATAGGCTTCCTAAAAACGCAACACGTCGTATTTTTTTAAATAAATTTGTGAATAGAAAAAACTGGCAACTTAATTCAACCCTGAATTTATTCTGTTAACTAATTAGTTAGATAATGGCCAATACACTTGCCATAAAGGGCGCAGGAATGTCACTCATTGGCCCAGAATCCTTTTGTATATATATATTCTGGGCTTAACAATATGGTATAACATATATCAGTAAGATACAGCCTAGTGCCGTCTACCCAGTCCTCTTCTCCAAGCCTCGCGATCCTGTGTCAGTTCCACGTTCAACTGTCTCTGTTCCATAGATTGGTACACTCCTTCATTCCAAGAGCGTCTTGGTCTACCTCTTTTCCTCCGTCCTGGCGGGACCCATTCAAATAACCGCCTAGGCCATCGATATTCGGGCATTCTCATTAAGTGTCCAAACCATCTCAGACTTTTGACTTCGATTCGGTCTATTACGGTTTCCCTGGCCTTTAACCGATCTCTTATGGTATCATTTGTGACATGTTGTAGCCTTGATGTTCTTGCGCTACGTCTTAGATAGTCCATCTCAACTGCGTTTAGCCTACGCTTAAGGTCAGCGTTGATGGTCCATATTTCACTGCCATAACACAGAGTTGATTCTACCATCGCTTTTCCTACCCGTATCTTCGTACGACTGGAGATTCCTCTATCCCACCACAAAGAGTTGAGGCAACCAATGATCTTTCTTGCCCCCTGAATTCTCTGTTTTATCTCGACTCCGCCAATGCCATTTCTGTCAACGACCGCACCCAAGTATTTGAACTGATCCACTTGTTTTATTTTCGTGTCTTCGTCGATGAGCACCTCAAAACTTGCTTCACTGTTTACAACCAGATATTCGGTTTTTTTCAGATTTACGTTCAGGCCCCATTGTTCATATTCCGTGTATAATTTTCTGATCATGTATTCAATATCGAATGAATCCTGTGCCAAGATGACCTGATCGTCTGCAAAGTTTAATGAGAACAATTTGTGGTCCCCTACAGGTATGCCCATCTCTCCGCAGCTCCTTCTCCACCTAGCCAACACCACCTCGACATAAAGGTTGAACAACAGAGGCGACAAACTACACCCTGCCTCAGTCCCTTTGATATATTAATTGGCTTTGATAACTGTTTGCCAATTCTGATAGAGGCAGTATTATCGCTGTACATTTCTTGGATAATCAACTGCATTTGTTTATTGACCTTCAATATTTCCAATGCTTCCCAGAGTTTCTGCCGGGGAATAGTATCATAGGCCTTTTCCAAATCTACGAAGACCATGTGTACCTCTTCTCCTGTCGATATTTTTTTCTCTGCCAGTTGTTGTAGCACAAACAGGTTGTCCACACATGAGCGTCCCATTCTGAATCCAGATTGCTGTTCACTTATGCTACTGTCCATCTCTTCGCTGAGTTTAGAGCTTAATATTTTACCGTAAAGACGGCTCAAGCTGCTGGTAATACTGAGGCCTCTGTAGCAATTGGGATCCCTCCGGTCTCCTTTTTTAAAAATAGAAACTAGGTAGGCATGTTTCCATTCTTTTGGGGTTGTTATCGTACTACAGCATATATTCAAAAAAGTTGTCAGTCTTTTGACTATCTCTGCACCTCCATACTTGACCAACTCTATCGGTATGTCTCCAGGGCCGGGAGATCTTCCATTCTTCATTCTCTTCAGTTGTTGCTGCGTTTCTTCTATAGTTATTGTCATATCATGGTTATATTGATCATGGCTACATCTTTCTTCTGCTTCATTCCTTGAGTAGTCTCTGTTTTCCGTTAAAAGCGTTTTGTAATGATCTTCCCAATCCTTCATGTTAATTATATCCAGTGTTTTATTTGTCTCGTTGGTTTTGAGTGATCTAATTGTTCTCCACACTTCCGTTGATTGTGCTCCACCTATATAGTTCTCAATTTGGTAACATTTTTCCTCCCAGAATCGGTCCTTAGTTTCTTTGATTTTCTTCTTCAGTTCTCTATTCTTGCTCTTATATCTGTCTCGACTGTTTTGATCTTTATTTGCTAACCAGTTATTAAATAAGTTGTTTTTATCCTCTATTAGTTTGTTTATTTCTTCTGTAAACCATGGAGGTTTTCTTTTCATTTTTCTGGCTGGCATTGGACCCAGAGCTTGCATTGCAGCTGAGTGTAGTGCTGCTTTTATGTTTTCATATTCAGTTTCCACATTATTGTTTGGCGGTCTAGTTCTAAGCTCTTCTGCAAGTCGACTTTGATATAGGGTTCTTATACTTTCCTGCTGTAATAGGTGTAGATTCAATCTCTGTCCTTCAGGTTTTTTCTGCTGTTCTTCATTGTCCGGTTGTTTACTCAGTTGTTTCTTAATAAAAGGACATATTATCTTAGCCTCCACCATGTAATGATCGGATCCACAGTTTGGACCTCTTTTCACTCTGCAATCTTGCCATTTGAATCGACTTTTCTGTTTACATATGAAATAATCCAGAACAGATTTCTGATGTAGAGATGGCCTCTCCCAAGTGTATCTGTGTATTTTTTTATGTTCAAAGAACCCATTCAGGATTTTCAAAAAATTTTGAGTACAGAAGTCCATAAGCATCTCTCCAGAGTTGTTAACACATATCTCACCGAACTGTCCCACCACATCATGGTCAAACCTAGATCCGACTCTTGCGTTTAGGTCACCAGCAAGAACAACTTCCTGGTGATGAGGAAGAGCATTTAAAATCTCTGATAAATCAGCATAGAAATCGTCCTTAAGCTGTTGTGTAGAATCATCTGTGGGTGCATACACTGCTATCACTGTGGTATCGTAGCCATATATAGAAAGCGTCAAGGTCATGATTCTTTCCGACTTGTATTCATATGTCTTGATATAATTCTTGTGACGTTTGTTGACGAGGATAGAGACTCCAGCCGCTGCTCTTCGCGATTTGTCCACGCCTGACCATAGATGTATGTAGTTGTCTAGGTCCTCATTGCCTTTACCTTTCCTCTTAGTTTCTGTTAGGACAGCAAGGTCTGTACTATTTTCATCCAAGGCCAACAAAATTTCATGCATCTTATTTGATATTCCCTGCACGTTCCAAGTTACCATTCGCATAGTCCGTTTTCTCGCCAGTCGTCGCCGTATAAATCCATTCCCATTCCGAGGCTTGTTGAAAGTAAAAGTAGCATAATTAATGATATTTCACTGATGTTGGGTAGCTGGCCCAACGCCCAAACCCCCATCCTTGGAGGACCAGGCTTTTCTGTTGGGGTGTGCTCCCTTAGTCGATATGTTTCAGTTTTTAGGCGCCGGAAACTCGCCTTACACTCTCTCTCGTCAGCTCCATCACGTACATAAACTTGCACGATCTGTACCCAGCTACTACGAGGCGACTTGCCTTCGAGGACGTGAGAGTAGGATTTGCTGGCAGAGCTGAACTCTATTCCTAGAGTCTCCGGCCCTTTCGCCGGAAAACAGAGGACATTACCCAGAGTTTTATTACAAAATGCCCATCGACAGGACATATTGTCTCTGAGATCCTATACCAGCCTTTAGTAGCCAGAATCCTTTTGTGGTATAGGTAAATGTACCTATAAGAAGTTACTGAAGAAGGAGAAAGCCAAGAGGGAAAAACTCTGGCGAAATCTCCCAGGATTGGATCATTTCACTAGGTTCCAAAAGATCTCTAGATCTTGGTAAGAAACAATTACACTTCCTTACTGGCTCTCTTACAGTACAGTGTCGCCTCAAGAAGCACCTGTTTAGGATGGGATTATCAGACACTGACGAGTGTACGTTCTGTGGGGAGGAGGAAGAAACACCCATTCACCTAGTCACGGAAAGCTTTGGCATTGCGAGCATAAGGAGAGAACGCCTTGGACAAAAAACTTGTAAGAGTGGGGAACTAGCCTCGTTGAAGCATTCACAGATTTTGGATTTCATCAGATCTCGTGAACTGGAAGGCGTGCTATGAAGGGTGTGGTCAGAACAGCTCTGTAAGGGGGCACAATAGAGCTTGAGGTCGCAGTAAACTATAATCCCTTTTTAAACTAACTAACTAGATAATGTGCCGTCGTTAATAACCATAGGGCAGATGCGACGTATTTCTTGAAAGAATTCTTATTGATGTCAGTTTATGAAGAGGTTATATTTATTTCAGTTCAGTAGGTACCCCTGAAATTAGCCTGTTGTTTGTATTGAAATTGAACTGTCAAATTTCAAAACAAAAACAAACATTTGCGTGGTATATCTTATGCTCAAATTCATTCCAATGATATCGCGCTTGGGGACTATCTATTTTCTTTATTGATATTAGATCTCAACTCTCAATAGGTATCACTATCTTTGTAATATAATAATAATAATAAATAATCTTTATTTCTGACCCCAAAACAACTTTTTGAAAGTAATCTGGTGTCCGGCTCACGCGGATATACCTGGTAACGTTAAGGCAGATGAACTGGCTAGGCGGGGAGCCGGATTAACATTTGTTAGTCCGGAGCCTGCGCTGCCAATCTGTCGCACATCTGTCAGAAGTTTCTTCAGGAACTGGCTGAACAAGGAATTTTCCTCGGAATGGAGCGCAGGTGTGGCCTAAGGTGGTCGAGGATTCTCATTGAGAGACCGTCCTCGCGATCTGAGGTCAATAGGCTTCTGTTGCTGGAGAGGAAACAACTCGGTCTGGTGACTGGTGCATTGACTGGTCACCTGTTCAACAAGCATTTGAAGAGAATGGGATTGACGAGCTGCTCCCTATGCCGGTGGTGCAGGAGTACTGATGAAACGGTTGAGCATATTTTGTTCAGCTGTGGAAACCTTAGGGGTCGTTTATACTGGCCCGTAACTTTAACTTTTCCCTTACCCTAAGAATTGAAACAAAGACATTTCATGCTATGGTTTATACTCGAATTCCCTTACCTAGAAGTTTTTCATTCATAATTTAAGGGCATAAGTTACGGGCCAGTATAAACGACCCCTTACTGAGTTAGGGTCAACACACCTAGGAAATCCAACACCTTCTATCCCTATGGTGAGAGGGACCACTCTTGGCAGGCTCGCGACATTTCTGTCTTCGTGTCTGAGTTGCTGAGTCTCTATAGAACGATGCGGGTGAACAATGGGCCACTAGGCCTCAGTTCGGCCGGAAAGGCACCGCACAGAGAAGAAGAAGACCCCAAAACAGTTACAAAGAACTGGTACCAGGGCCTAGTTTGTAGCTAAATTTACCTTGTAACAAAATAAGCTATAAAAATAAAAGAAAACATTATTTTCTCTAATATAGCTAATATAACACTACACAATACGTGTGGAGATATATGAAAATGAACTTGTATGATATGGCAATAATTTTTAATTTACTTTGAAGATTTGTATAATTTTTTGTTTTGAAAACACAACCTATTCACTAGCCGCCACTGAAGAGTGTTCGTTTTTATTTACAGATTTGGAAATTCACATATGAGACATACGATTTACAATGCATCAGACAGAGAATTCTTCCGTCTAGTTGCACAGATGAATAGTCGAGATAATCACGTGCTGTAACTGAATGAATTCCGTTGACTTATTGCAATAATCTAGTCTTGTCTCTCTCTTATCGCAGTATGGTAGGGAACCTACAGTACACGTATAGAATTATTGAATTTGTCAGGCTTCCCGTAATACTCGATTCAAGTATTTACTGAATGAAATATGCAGAGAGAGACAAGACTAGAATATTGCAATAAGACAACGGAATTCAGTGCGTTACAGCACGTCATTATCTCGACCATTCATCTGTGCAACTGGACCGAAGAATTTTCTGTCTGATGCATTGTATATTGTATGTTTCAGATGTGAATTTCCAAACCTGTATATTTTTCAATAGTTCCTTTTTACGCTGGGCAATCACCATTTCGAGAATAAATATATCTTAAATTACAGATGCATCCAAACTTTACTTGGAGAAATCGTTGTTCGTATCAAGGCAGAAATGAAGCAATGCAGTAGCGAAAAAGAAAAACTTTTTCAATTTTCAAGCCATAAAGTTTTGACGTTGTTCAAGGTCATCGAGAGCTTTCACAAAAATTCCAAGGAGGAATTATGCGGTCTAGTGTTTGTGGAGAGGAGGTCAACAGCCAAAGTCTTAAATTATATCTTGAAAGCTTTGAGTGCAAACGACGAAAATTTCAGTTATATAAAGTCTGACTTTATCGTTGGGAGTGCCTCTAACGTAACCTTAACATTGGAGAATATGTACATATCTAAGAAAAACAGGGAAGTGTTGAATAAGTTTGTGAATAAGGAGACGAATCTTCTCTGTACGTCTCAGGTATTGGAGGAAGGTATTGATATCCCTAAGTGTACATTTGTGTGCAAATTCGACGTACCAAAGGATTACCGTTCCTACATACAATCTAAGGGGAGAGCGAGGCACAAAGAAAGTCAATATTACATTATGGTTCCACAAAATGAGAACGCTTCGTTTAGTGGGAGATATGAGGAATATATGGTCATCGAGAAAACCTTAAATGATGTAGGTGGTTTAGTTATTTTTACTCTGTTAACAATGATGAATAATTACACAAATAACAAAAAAGGGTAGATATTTGAATTTCGGTGACCAGCAGATATCGACCAGATTTTAGATTAGATTAGATAGTGGTCGATCGGCACGTTGATTACCCTTCTGCACTGCGACCAATAAGGTCTTTTGTGCGTTACCATGCTAAAAATACGTTTTTCCCAGGAATCTAACCTCCTTACCAAAGCTGGTTACTTCCTTAGGAGACTTCGCTCTTATGTCGGCTGGCGTTAATAACGCGCCACCTAGTAGAGTAAGTCTGGTTTGCGCCAGCGTAGTGCATTGGCATAGTATGTGCTCGGTGGTTTCAGTGGCCGATTCACATAACCTACAAATGTCGGAGTTTTCTTTACCGATCTTGTGTAGGTGATATCTCACGGGACAATGCCCTGTGAGAAGGCCGATTAGCAGCCTTAACTCGTTTTTGACAACGATAGAGCTTGTTGAGCCTTCTCTTTGGAAGGTTTGATTAGTCTCTTTGCTTGTCTTTGACCGGATGTGTTTATCCAGTAAGAGTGTTTCTCCCTTTTTTCCCAAACGCCTACCTCTGCCCTAATCAGTGTAGGTGATACCCAACAGGAGGGTACGGGTCCGGTGAAGGGTGTGTTTGCTCCTCTTTTTGCAAGGGCATCAGCTCCTTCATTTCCCTCAATGTTCTGGTGGGCAGGTACCCAAGCTAAAACTAGCTTGTTGTACTTCGCCAGTGTTTTGAGGGACTGTTTGCAGCTCCAAATGGTCCTTGATCTACAATCAACGGCCATAAGCTGCCTCAGTGCCATCTGACTATCAGAGGCAATACAAATTCTGGCTCCCTTGTACTGTCTGGACAGACAGACTTGGGCGCATCTTTCTATGGCCAGAATTTCAGTTTGAAGCGTTGTTATTGGCTTTCCCAAAGGCTCCGATTCCCTGTATTTGGGATTGTATATGCCTATGCATCGACCAGATTTTGGTGTCATTGTATTCATTGAGTCTTCCTGAACAACATTAGTAAAACCAACAGGTGGCGGTCTGTCTTAGTTTAAAAAATATGGACCCCAAAGTTTCAGAAATATTCTATCTTCAAGTCACTATAAAACCACAAATTAACTGCTCCAATTTAATCTTTAAATCACCTTGGAACTTTCAACCAACTATTTGATTAGATTCAGTTCAGGTATATTCAATAATTAATGCAGAAACATCGAAAATTTAGAAGTATCACAAATTCCAAGGAAATCCCGCAGTTCTTCATGGTAAGTTTGGCAACACTGCTCCGTCGTATTTGCGGCATTATCAAATCTACCAAATGGCAATGCCGCAAATTCTATCGCGCGAATATCATACGATGCCTTGCCGTATTTCCCGCCATCATGTGATATATCACTCGCCGAAGAACGGAGCAGTGGTGCCAAACTCATCATGAAGAACGGCGGGCTTTCCTTAGAATTTGTGGATATGTGATACCTCTAGAATTTCGATGTTTCTGCATTAATTATTGAATATTCCTGAAATTAAACTAATCGAATAGTTATTTGAATGTGATTTATGGACTAAATTGGAGCAGTGAATTTGTGTTTTTATAATGAAAAAAGTGACGTGACGATGAAACATTTTTGGAACTTTGGGGGTCCATATTTTCTTAACTAAGACAGACAGCCACCTGTTGGTTACACTAATGTTGTTCAGGAAGATTCAATGAATAGAATGACACCAAAATCTGGTCGATATCTGCTGGTCACCGAAATTCAAATACAGTGGAACTTCCCTGTAACGTATTTCGTACAAGACATTGCACCTTGAGAGAGATCCTTCTGAAACAGTTTTAAATACACCCCTGGCTGTTTGGTTTCAATCTAACCAATACGCTAGTGTGAAAAGTTGTGCTAAAATGTCTAAAAGCAAGTGCGTAAGTTTGAATGATAAACTTAAATTCATCAGTGAAGTCGACCGCAACATTGCCGACTATAGAAACAAATTTTCTGTATAACGAATCTTTTGCGTATTTAGAGCTTTCGTTATAGGGAGTTCCACTGTATTTACCCATTTTTTACTTCGTTTCAACAACACAACTTCTCCATTTTGTTTTTCAGTTTCTCATAGGCAAAAACGATGAAAGAGACCTACCAACGCAACAAGAAATTGACCTAATATACAGTCACGAACAGCTTAAACCGTTCTATGTAAACGGTCCAGGCTCGGCTTTCATACATCCAGTTTCAGCCATTTCGCTGCTTAGCCGTTACTGTCAAACTTTACAGACAGATCGGTACATTCTATACTGCCCTGAATGGTACTACGAAGAAGTAAAAGGAGGAGTTCAAGTGACGGTATATCTGCCCACGATTTGTCCGATACTTGAACCAATAAAGGTGAGGGTAGTTTGTTTTAGGTTATGTTGGACATGCAACCATTCTCTAACAAAAATCAATTTCAAGCGGATAACCGGTTATCATTTTGGTTAACCAATTGCATTCAAGCGGTTTTGGTTTATTTTTGGTTCGAAGTAATGACGTCATGAATTAGCCCTTCGATGTCATTGATTGGAACCGCAACTGACCAGACTCAAGTGCTGGGTTAAACTTCGGGTTATTAGAAAAGTAGGCTTGTACGCGGCTAATTTCAAAAGTTGTTGACGGACGGAGCATATTTGAAAAAGATATGTATTCGTGAGCTTAGCAACGTTATGATTTATATTGAGAAAAGTATTTCAACAATTCAAATTACTATCAGCTTAGTTCAAATTTCATTCATTTAGGAATTAAATATATCTATTGAAATCTCTAAGTTTGGTTCGGAAACGCGTCCAAAAGCTTCTGACTTGTTAATATTATTTAAATAGAATTGTCAGAAGTTCTTAAAGATTGCTAATATTGTTTGAACGTAACAAAACATTCTTTCTTTACTTAGATAATGGGAAAAGCTTTGTGTTACAATTAATAGCTCTCGACTGTTAGTATAGTACAAAAATGTCAACATTTTTGTACTATTTTCAGGTGCAAAAGTCATAAATTCCCTTACCATACAAAAATTTGCTCGTTGCTTAGCAACACTTTTAATCCTAGGATTAAAAGTTCCTAGGATTAAAAACGCTACTTTTAATCCTTGGATTAAAAGTAAATGCATTTGAAGTCTACTTGACAATCACTGTCATGATTCTGTGTTCAAATTCATAACCAAATTATGAACGATTATTCACTAAAACCAATTTTATTGTAATTTTGACTTGGTTGGAGAAAAAATAGTATATATTATTCGGATTAAAAGTGCCTATTTTAACTCGCAATTTTGCATTCGCTCGGCTGCGCCTCGCAACTGCAAATATTGCTCGTAAAAAAAATATGCACTTTTAATCCTTATAATATAATATACTATTACGCTGATGAGTGGCGTACCGCAAAAAAGAGAGGGAAAAAAGAGACATGGCCCCAGAAACGAAAACACCCTGTATATTCTAGTTAAGATTCAGGACGTGCAATGATGGAGACAGTTGAAAATAGCTCGCATTTCAAATTTGGACTGAATATCTCAAAAACTGCTGGAGTTATGAAGAAAAAACCAATTTTGTTCGGAAATTTAAACACCGTGTAGCTCGGTAACGAAGCTTTTGCCGACCCATGTTTATATGGACTTTTTTTTTGAAATTATACGTAGATTCATCTCCTTAAGTTGTGCCATACTATTATTTAACACCCTGTGTTTTTCTCTGGATGATGAAATCTATTTATAATTATATTAATACAGGGAATTCCCATGCACAATAAGAAAATGGCTAAGAGAGCTGCAGCGTTCGAGGCATGTGTCAGATTATATCGCTGCGGTGAACTGAATGAATGTTTATTACCTAAAGAAAGGAGTTTGGATGAAACCGATGTTTCTTTCTTATTCACTCATTATCCTGAGGTTAAAGAGACTAATGCTGGTTTGAAACTGACCAGATTGCATGATATAGAGGTAAGTTTTACAAACTTACTTAAAGTTTTTAAAGATAATAAGCCCGTTCGGCAATGACCTCCGCGAGCAGACGGATTTTTTAGTCACGTGACCTCAGATCGTACAGAATCATCTGTAATATCTGTGAATAAACGAACGATACAGAGCATCTGCCACATAAGATTCTGCTCTGTTCTACTTTCATAGATTATTAGATTTCAAAGATCACTATTATGGGAAATATGCTCATTTTTTAACGATACTTTCACACTTTTTGTAGCTTTATCGAAGAATCGTAGTTAAATAATTAGGTGCAAAGGAAATGAGGAATGCAATATCCTCTTCTGGTCGTTCACTACGGCGATAGTTGTACCGATAGATTCTAATTGAATTAATTACATACAAAAGAAACGAGAAAGCAAAATCTCCTGCCCATTCATAACTACGATAGCTATGTCAAAAAAATTTAATGAATTAATTGGGTTTTAATGAATAAATGAAAACAGAAGAATAAAAGTGTTGATAAGTATTAGAATTTTCCAATCTATCGGTTGTTCGATCAGGAACTCAACATAAAACAAAAAAAATATATAAAAAACATGAAAATTTATGGATAAAATCGCTTCGATTCTTCGAAATAGACCGAGCGAAAAGATCGACATCCGATTTCTCAGATTTTTATGCCAAACGCTCCAGATGTGTACTCCCCTCAATCCGGATGTAATAAACGAACGGTTCAGATCGATCCGACCAGGTGCCATATTCTCGACAAGTGATATTCGAAAACGTATACGAACTTTATTGCGCGGTGTGCATATTTGCAGGTAAAACAGGGACTCGCGCAATGAAGTTCGTATACGTTTTCGAATATCACTTCTGGACAAGTGATCCTTCAAAGCGTGTACGAACTTCATTGCGCGAGTCCCTGTTTTACCTGCAAAAATACACACCCAAGTTCGTATACGCATTGAAAGATCACTTGTCTAGAATACGGGGCCAGTCGGATGTCAACGCCGAACGCCCCTATTCCAAGAGGATCGTAGGAACCATATAATTGAATTTTTTTTCATTTATTGAGTCATAGAAAATACCTCATTTTCAACTATAATTTCCAACAGAAGATTGAAAAAATCCTGGCCTGAAGATCTCCTAATACATCACTGAGCAGAAGTGTTGTTGCCAGTGGGCACCACACTTCCATGTCTATTATATTTTCATTTATTTTTACTCAATACTCTGTAAGAAGTAGATTGTAAAATGGCAATAAACGTTATAAAAAAAAAACTATAATTTGAGCCAGAATGGGTCGTCCTAGAACAAGCTGTGGAAGTACAATTTGTAGGAAAATTTTACTTTCATTTTGTATGGAAAGGTTTGTCAAGAAAAGTTGATAGTTTCCGAGTAAGCAAACAACTAACTAAAAATGAGATAATTATTATTTTTTGTATTTTTTCCTATGTTCCGTCACGAAATTTTGTTACCAAACTTCAAATTCGGATTTATGCGCCCCAAAATCATACAAAATGAAGGAAATCAAAATACCCCAAAACTTTCCTGCTAAAAGCACAATTCGACTGGAATATATTCCTAACTGATCCTTTCAGTTTGCAACAACAACCAAAGGAAAGATAGAAGCAAACCGAGAACTCTATCTACATATAATCAACTTCCAACCACGCTTCAGAGCGAAAGAAGACGAATCAGATTTCTACCAGACCGATCTCACTTATGGCTTCGTAACACCAAATGCCTTACCAGAAACTTGCGGTTTTCCGCTCTACGTAAAAAACGGATGCATTGACATCTCAATCTTGAACAACGTTAGAAACATAACACTGACCGAGGGCCAAATCGACTCGATGAAACATTTCCATTTTGTGGTCTTCGATGATGTGTTGAAAGTTCTGAGCGATTTCTTCATCATGGATCACTCGGAAGAGGCTGAATCGTTATTTATGGTTCCTGTGAGAAAGGACACCCTGAATATTGATTACGAAGTTCTTGAGCAAAATCGAGAGATGATATGCCTGGAGTATCGAGATGAAACTGAGAAATCTAACTTGGTAGTGGAAGTAGAAAACTATCTTAATAGGATAGTGTATCCCCCTTATAGGATAGATGTACCGGTGAGTATTAAAAAAGTAAAAATTATGAACGATACTAACTGACTAATGGCCGGTTTCTGAGGTCGTTTTAACCGCAGTTTATCTATCTGTCAAATTTGACGGATGGATAAGCGTAGATTTCGGTTTCTGAGTACCGCTTAGAAAGTTAACCAGTCGATAAAGTCAGGTTATTTTAACCGACCGAAAATGGCCGGTTATCTGTAGATTTAGTGAATGGCGCATGGGCATTGGCGTTTGTTTTGTCAACTCCAACCTCGCTTTTTCATTTTGATTTTACGGAGTACCGGATTTGGATTTATATCAACATTCTTAACATATTATATTGAACGAGTTGTGTAATAATGGAATATAATACAAAGATTATCCTCTAGTTCCAGCTCTTCATCAGATGAAGAATCAATGGAATTCATTGGCAATATTTCTGTATCCAGATTTATACGGGTTCGTAGATCACCTCTCGAAATGTATACAGATGATTAATTTAAAATGAGGTACAGATTCAACAAGCAAACAGTTTTACACTTATGTAATGAATTGAATTCCGTATTAGCTCCAATATCTGAAAGGAATTGCACTTTAACCGTCTTTCAACAAGTGCTTATATCTTTACGGTTCTATGCGACAGGAACTTTTCAAATCATCATTGTTAATGATCTAAATATACATAAGACATAAATATACATGAAAATGAATCGATTTGATATTCCGTATGGAAAATCTCATTATTTTGAGTTTCAGGCGTGCAGTTTCAATCAAAATTTGCAAATTCATAATCAAAACGTCAATTTGTATGTCGCGACATCTGTTGATCTAGAAAGGAACTTGCGAGACTACCGTTAATCAGCTGTTATCGAATAGATAGTTAACTGACAACCGAAAAAGACTTCAGAAACTCAGCTACCTGTATCAAGGGGTTATCGATTGGTTATATTTATCGAACCGTTTACTATTGGACGGTTAAAGTAAAACCTCAGAAACCGGCCATAAGAAACTGAAACACCCAGAAGGAGCTGCTTAATTTTATTTTTTTTTGTAAAACATAGATGAAGGGTTTTCCAATAAGAGGTGTATTTTGGTATTCAAAGAATAATGCCATTTTTCAATATAAATGATCGGATGTTTATTTCATTATAAAGAAAAAGCTATGCTGTTAATAGTAGAAGATATTACATTACATACATACATCAATAAAAATATTAAATACAGCATTTAGAATTGGCTGAGTATTGGTTGAGCACAATTTCATTTGGTTAACAAAAATGTAAAATTATTCCTATAATTATATTATTGCACCTAGATTACAAACAATCTGTATGTGCAATGGATTTAAAACTACAACTATAAGACCCCCCCAAATAGTACTCAAATTTCGGATTTTCGGAAATTAGTGGAAAATAACATCAGGCAAATGACCACCACGACCACGCTTACAGGACCATATCCTTTTAATGAAATTTTCCATAACCAAATCGCAAAATGGCTGCCCTATGTCCTCGATAGCCTCACGAATTACATCTTTGAGGTCTTGAAACGACGCTGGGCTATTAGCATAAACCTTCTCTTTCACGTGGCCCCAAAGGAAGAAGTACCAAGATGTTAAATCACAAGATCTCAGTGGCCAATTGTGATCACCTCTTCTAGAGATAACACCGTCCAGAAACTTTTCGACCCAATCAGCAAAGACACGACGTTGTTGATGATCAGCTTAAGACCCAAATATTGATGCAAAATACGGTGTAATGACGTTTGTGGAATGCCTAATTCCAAAGAACGACGAGGAATGGACAAACCTGGGTTTTTTTCAACAATTTCAGCTACAGCAGCAATATTCCCGTCTTTTCTTGAGCGACGTGCACGGGTTTTATTCTTCAAATCACTAACTTGTCCCAATAGCTCGAATTTTTCCACCAATTTCTTTATTGCGGTCCGACAAGGTGCTTCACGACGACCCAAAAATAATTTTTACGAACCGTCTCTTCCAAATTTCCACCAGTTTTATAGTGGATTTTAATAATTTCAATGTGTTCTTGAAGCGTCTATCGTTCCATTCTTATTCCATTTCCATTTTTATCAATGGCGTAGTTTCTACTTGTCAAATTACAGCTTCAAACGTGACATCTACCGAAATAGCGGGTCATTCAAAATAACACCTCTTATTGGAAAACCCTTTAGAGCAAGCTCAGAGTAAAAAGTAAACCTAGAGTTGCCTGCAAGCATTTGTTTTATGCTCAGTCTGAATATTCTGCTTGGCGTGCACTTCTTGCTCTCAGCTGGTCTTTTATTAAGCTCTCTTCGCTCACTTCACTCTGCATCGTGATCTTTTATTATCAGAGCGAGCAAGAAGATCAGATATATTCGCTCCCGCTCAAAAGCGAGAGCTCTTCCAAATGTCATTTTATTCTAACCTAAAAGTTAGTTTAGGACAGTTTAGGTTAGTTATTTATGTTCTGGGTGTTTTAACGAAAGATGAAACTGATTTTGTTGTTACAATATATGGTATCGCGAAAGACGGCAAATAATAATTCTGAGGTTACGAATTCCTTTGACTTGACAAGCCTTTGCGCCTGAGCGTTCTTTTATTATTTTCACTCTACAACAAATGTCATGACGTCACAGATAATCTTGCTCGCTCCGCAGATCATATTTTCAGACTAAGCAATGCAGCCAAGTAGAATTTGTTTATACGCGCGGGCAATATTGCGGCGTTGCGACCTCGTGCCGTATGTTTATTTCGTATCGGGATGATTGGTTTACCGCTTCCCTACTCTGATACTAACGGCTTGCGTCTGTTACAGACAATTCTGTCAGTTTGGCAACATTGCCTGTTAGTGTTTAGTTTCTTAATGCGATGCGTTTACATTTTCATTTCGATTTCACGTTCTTAAACTGAATTATTATACTGATTTGGTGGCAGTTTATTGTTGCTCAAGGCTATTTCGTTAATTATAGCTAGAGCAAAATTACGGAAATGTTGTATTATATTCAGGAATTGAAAAAACGCAAATCTAACCTATTGTTCACTTCACCCCAATGCGGCAGTGAAATGCATTTTATCATTGCTTGGTTGGTAACAATGCAGTACTATTCACGCGTAGGGGCATCTACAGGGTGATTTTTTTAAGTGTTTCATTAGACGTTTTCAAGGAAGGAATTGTAATACAGATTCAAGATTTTGGATTTCGTTTTAGAGTACATGAACTTCAATTGTAAAATATTTTCAAGAGGAATCAACTTCCGGTTTTACCGGAAACGAATGTTACTTCGTTATTTCAAATGCAACACCCTGTATATTAATACATATTCGGATTCTTCGTTCAATTCTACACTGATAATATTTGCAACCACTCAAGCGGTTCTTGAACTATAGCCTTATTATCAATTTTTTTGAAAAAAAGGTTGTCACAAATTAGTGTTCATATCTTCAAGATTCCTCATTACAATAATTTTTTTTTGCGAAAGTGAACTTATGAGGAAATATTATACAGGGTGTCTGAAAAAGGGCCCCAAAGTGAGCCTCAATAAAACTATGAAATCTCACTTTTTTCAAATGGCAACCCTATAATTTTGTTATTCCAATCGATTGCTCGTCAAAAATCAGTTATGTGTCCCGAACATTTCATGCCCCTAAAATCAGTATTTTTGCCGTTATTCAATAAAATTCGAATTTCACGATTAAAGACAGGTTTCGCACAGTTTGTGAGCTTGCATTTTTGAAGTAGGCTATGTTAGGAACTGTTATTCTTACTTTTTCTTACAGATCAAGCACTAAGCAAAACATGCAATAATAATTTCACTGGAATGATATATCAAGGATATGTTCTTTATTTGCGGCAAATGTAACAAATTCCTAGAAAAGGTAATTAGACATTCAACGAACGAAATTCACTTTTACTGACTTTAACGAAATCAAAATCGAAATTCCTGTGCAACCTGTCTGATAGAAACCTCTTGGATTTGCGTGAATATGTCCTAGAATATTTATTGATTTTCTTCATTATCTGTTACTCTATTCAATAGATTTCGTTTTGGGTTAATGCTTCCAGTACGGAGAAATTGTTTTGCTACTTCCTGAACTTCGATGTTGTTAAGGTGGTAAGTGTTGATTTCTTTCGTTAAAAGTTCTGACTGCCCTTTCTAATATTTTGTTACATTCACCATAAATGAAGAACATATTCAATACATCACTGTTACTTGCATAGTGCCCGATTAATCAAAAAGTATAAATGCCAGTTCTCTAGAAATGCATTATAAATCAAAAGACATAGCCTTCTTGAAAACTTCTATCCTAATAAATGTATGTTTAGACTAAGAAACCTGATTCAATCTGAAATTAGAATATTGTTGAATAACGGCAAAAATACTGATTTTAGAGGCATGAAATGTTCGGGACACCATAACTGGTTTTTGACGGGCAATCGATTGGAATTACAAAATTATAGGGTTGCCATTTGACAAAAGTGAGATTTCATAGTTTATTGAGGCTCACTTTGGGGCCCTTTTTCAGACACCCTGTATAATATTTCCTCATAAGTTAAACAAGAGACAGTATCAGCGTACTGTCTTTTGTTTCACTTTCGCAAAAAGAAATTATTGTAATGAGGAATTTTGAAGATATGAACACTAATTTGTGACAATCTTTTTTTCAAAAAAATTGATAATAAGGCTATAATTCAAGAACCGCTTGAGTGTTTGCACATATCATACATCAAATCAGTGTAGAATTGAACGAAGAATTCGAATATGTATAAATATACAGGGTGTTGCATTTGAAATAACGAAGTAACATTCGTTTCCGGTGAAACCGGAAGTAGATTCCTCTTGAAAATATTTTACAATTAAAGTTTATGTACTCTAAAACGAAAATCCAAAACCTTGAATCTGTATTACAATTCTTTCCTTGAAAACGTCTAATGAAACACTTAAAAAAATCACCCTGTATATGTTTGCTTCTTACGCTGAGGACAACACTGATTGGAAAGATATTTCAGAATTACTTGGTGTTAGCAGTTTGCCAGGATTTGACACCTATATCGCCATTCCCGAACGAAATGTACACAGATTTTTGTGATTACTATCGTCAAAAATACACGGAAGAAATCGTCAACAAGACTCAACCGCTACTTATGGTCAGAGGTTTATCGAGAAATATGAAAGTATACAAACCAATCGGCACTGAAAAAAAGAGGAAATGGGATGAGAACCAGAGAGAAACCATAGAATATTTGGTACCTGAGATGCTAGGCAAGAGGGAATTCCCAACGGAGTTATGGATTCAAGGTAGAAGTTTTGAGGTTAAATATTTCTTTATTGATCATACAGTGATGATTAAACGGGTAACCCCTATGTAAAACAATTCGATTTCTTCATAATTTTCCATAATTGTATCTTTGGAAGGTAGGTCTAAACAATACAATATTTCTTGTGATTCTTGGGGGCGAATTAAAATCAATACAGAGTTCCTGAGATAGTTACGTCTGAAAATAACCCTTTGTAGCTTCATATTACAATGTAACTGAATCACTCCTATCTATAGTCCGTTTAAGCGCATAGTAGGCGTTTGTTTATTTATCTGAAGTTGGCAGTATTTGCTGTCGTATCTTAAAATAAAGTCAACGATGCCGAATGTTCCCGGCCTCGTCCGACGATATTGCGAGTTATCAGAGAATTCTATGCAATATTGACAACATTCCGTATCAATCTGACAAGAAAATAAACAACATAACCCAAGATTTTAATATACACAGGACGGACTATATAAGCTATACTCCGTTCACGAAAGGTTGAGCACATAGTAGGCGTTTCTTTATTTATTTGAAGTTGGCAGTATTTGCTGTCATAACGTAAAATTAATTCAATGTTGCCGAATGTACCCAGCCTCGTCCGACGAGCTTGCTAGTTATCAGACGACTCTATGCAATATTGACAACATTGCGTATCAATCTGACAAGAAAATAAACATCATAACCTAATATTTTAATATACACAGTGGAATATGTCAAATTAACATGGCCAACCGACGGCTCAACCTTTCGTGAACGGACTATATTATTATTAATAGTATGACTAACTTGGTGTGGTTTTGATAACAGATGTCACTACTGCACTCACCGTCAAAAAAACTCGACCGCGTGAAATTTTGCTGAATTTTGTTGTCCAAGAACGAATTTTGAGCCGAAAATGGTCTCAAACTATAGGGTTCGACTCCCTAATGAAGAATTCGTGGTCAAACTCGATTCTGTCTGTGGGCCGGCTGTCCGTCCGTTATCACGATAACTTTCGAAGGGATTGTCCTAGAGACTTGAGATTTTCAGGGTGAAATCGGATCCCAAACTCCTTGGTTAGTTTCGTTAACCAGCCAAATCGTACAGGGTGTTCCATAAAATATGGCAATTCAAAATTTTTGTTCCTCGATATCTCAGACAAAACGAAACCAATCTCAATTTATTTTGTAAATGAAGACTCTATATATTTCCATAACAGGATACCCGATTCGAGTGAAATTCATTTTGTGGATGAACACTGATATAATGAATGATCATGCAAAATTTCACCTAGTATAAATCCGCTTTGAACATTTTTGGAAAATTTTTCTGAACTTTTCTAACACCGAAGAATTTATCTACAATTTGGCGCAGAAACAATTGAAATCCAAGAAAAATTACGCAAGTTCTTGGACAACAAACTTCAGCAAAATTTCAGGTGGCCAAGTTTTTTTGACGGTGAGTGTAGTTAATTAGTTCTGGCAACACTGTCATTTGAAATTTCATTAGGATTCAACACCCATTTTATGCAATTTCGATATCGGCAAAGGATTTAGTTTCAACTATGACCTCTTGATTCAAACCAAAACCAAATTTCAATGGAATAATCGAATTATTATCGGTTACTCTTTCCTAAACATATTAAAAGAAAATGTGCAGCTAAGAAAAATTCATATTATTGAAGAGAGCATTTATGTTTCTCTTGATTGTTCCTACGAATATAGTAGGAGAGCTGGCACGAATTTTGGGTAGGTATTTGAGGCAAGCTGAAAACTTGTCAGATGCCTCTCCTATTATATCCCAACTCGGGATTGCAGATCTGGCTGGTGAGTAGCGGGGCTAAATCAACCCCTACATTTTTAATGGCCTGGCAGGTAGAAAGCCCTACCGAAATGATCTGTCTTTTTGGGAATCTTATTTTTTAGTTATAAGTAACACTCCATTAAAATTTCAAGCTGCATCAAAAATATTTTTTATAATTTTTAGCAAAATATTTTTGCACGCGTCTGGCAATGTTAAAACCCCGATTAAATTATTTGGCAGCTTGAAATTTTAATGGAGTGTTACTTATAACTAAAAAATAAGATTCCCAAAAAGACAGATCATTTCGGTAGGGCTTTCTACCTGCCAGGCCATTAAGAAAGTAGGGGTTGATTTAGCCCCGCTACTCACCAGCCAGGTCTGCAATCCCGAGTTGGGAATTGGGATATAATAGGAGAGTAATCTGACAAGTTTTCAGCTTGCCTCAAATACCTACCCTAAAATTCGTGCCTGCCAGCTCTCGGACTATAGCTGCCTTATGTCCAATTGAGTAAATTTTTGAATTTGGAGCCAAATATGTTTCTTTGTATGTTCATAAAGTATCATACTATACTGCTCAAGATAACCGTAAAGATCACACTATAATCAATTTCTAGCGGACAACCAATAATAACTGCGGTTATCATTGGTTCAACCCTTGGTTATTTTTTTTTTGTTCTAGAACGAATATCCGGCCCTCGGCTCTAGTCGCTTGAACGCGGTTTCAATAGTCAATATATAGTGTTTCCCAATAAGGTTGTAGAACTTTGTAAGGTTTTGGCGGCCATATTGTTTATCAATTTTGACGTTCGAAGTGTCATTTTATTCAGAAAGTTTCAAAGTTTTACCATGAAAAGTGTCACGCTCACACAACGTTTGGAAATCGTCCAAATTTATTACGCAAATTCGCGTTCGCCGGTGGCCACGCGAAGAGAGTTTCAACGGAAAAATGGTGATGGTTTCGTTCCATCTGAGCAGCAAATCAGACGTGTAATCAAAAAGTTGGAAAGTGAGTTTTCTCTCCATGATAGAAAGGTGCCTGTACGACGCAGAAATGCTCGCAGCGCTGAAAATATCGCCGCCGTTTCGGCCAGTGTCCGCGACAAGCCGTTACTGTGAACGGCCAGCGCTATAGCGACTTGCTGCGTGAATTTCTCTTCCTGAAATTTGATGAAATGGTGACGACGATCTTTATTTCCAACAGGACGGGCCCCCCCCACACATTTCGAACGACAACATGACTTTATTGCGCGATAAGTTCGGCGACTCATTAATTTCGAGAAACGGCCCCATCGCCTGGCCGCCAAGATCGTGTGATTTAACGCCCTTGGACTTTTTTTATGGGGATATGTGAAATCACAAGTGTACAGCAACTCTCCATCGACAATTCAAGACCTTGAGGAGAACATTACGAGGTGTATCGAGGACATACCACAGGAAATGCTAGGCCGAGTCATGGAAAATTGGGTCAAACGAATTAAGGTCTGCAAACGAGCTCGTGGAGGCCATTTGAACGATATCTTGTTTAAATCATAAACTTATACACCATATCTTTCGAATAAATGTTTGAGAACCAAAATCGGTTAATTTGTTGTTGTTTTATTCAATTTCAAAGTTCTATCAAGCTTATTGGGAGACACTGTAGGCTATATTTATATTTTTTCATTTTTTATGCGATAAATACAAAATTCGATTTGCAAATGTAAATTATTATGCTTTTCAAGCTTTCCATGCATCCCAAAATATTAATGTTTGAAACGTGGATTCAATGTAACGATGAACATATCGTCGTCCAATGCCAAAACCATGAATGTGAAAAATCGTTATTTGGAGTTATTTAGGATTTAAGGTTTCAATGCTCTGTGAAAATTCAGGTTTTGTTGGTTGGTTGTTGAAATAATTTAATTTCTTCGCAGATGTAGGATCTGCTTCAACAGTTTATGACCGGTTTATCATTTTTTTGTTTATTAGCCCCCACCTTCTAAAATGTCAGTTGAGTACAAACTGAAGTTACGTCAAGGGCAGAACATCTACACCCACCTAAGCATGATGCTGAGAGATTCGGGGTTTTGGCATTGTCAAGAACTGTTTAAGAGGTTCTTGAAAATGAAGATAAGAAAAAATCACAAATTTTGCACATTCATGGTTTTGCCTTGGGACCGACGATATGTTTTTCAGAATGTTCAGATTGAAAAAAAAAGTTTTTGAAACTACATAAGCCGATAATTGAAATTGCTGAAATAGTTTTCTCAATATAAATCGTAACGTGGCTAAGCTCACGAATACATATATTTTTCAAGTATGCTCCGTCAGTGAACAAATTTTGGAATTTGCCGCGTACAACCCTACTTTTCCAATAACCAGAAGTTTAACCCAGCTCTTGAATCTGGTCATTTGCGGTTCAAATCAATGACGTCGAAGGGCTAATTCATGACATCATTACTTTGAACCAAAATATAGTCCGTTCACGAAAGGTTGAGCACATTCATAGTAGGCGTTTCTTTATTTATCTGAAGTTGGCAATATTTACTGTCATAAAGTAAAATAAAGTCAACGTTGCCGAATGTACTCGGCTTCGTCCGACGAGCTTGCGAGTTATCAGAGAACTCTATGCAATATTGACAACATTGCGTATTAATCTGACAAGAAAATAAAGAACATAACCTAAAATTTTAAATACACAGTAGAATATGCCAAATTTCTATGGCCAACCGACGGCTCAACCTTTCGTGAACGGAGTATAACCAAAACCACTTGAATGCAATTGATTAACCAAAATGATAATCGATTATCCGCTTGAAATTGATGATTGATTTATATTTTTCTACACAGGGAGACTTCTTCCCGCCATCCTGTACAGGCTTACATTCATGTTACGAGTAGAATCACTATGGAGGAAAATAGGTACGGAATGTGGATTTCAAGTCAAAGACCAAAATATGAGGCCTTTAAACCTAAATCTGAATCTGATCCATTACGATCCTTCTCTGGATGATAAAACTAAAGAAAAAATCCATGTAAAGAATTTCGACGAAGCCGATAGGGTAGAAGCTCTGCCACCTAGTTTGATGTTTTCACAAGTTGAGGAAGAATTCAACTCTCAATCTCTGGATGAGTGTAGGTATCCATGGAAGGATATAGATGAGCCAAAAGATATCGAAAGAACTTTGGATGTTACAACTTTGGATATTTGTGCATACCTCAAGTTCATACAAAAGCCTATTTCGCAGGAACAGAGGAAAGAAGTTTATAGCCCTAAAAAATACAACTATCCTGCCTTGACGTATGACAAGGACTTTGAGTATAGGCCCATCAAGATGCTTTTTGTAAGTAATATTTGATTATTCATTTATTCGTCCCTTTTATTGAAATACAGTGGAACTTCCCTATAACTGCTTAGTCTGAATATTCTGCTTGGCGTGCACTTCTTGCGCTCAGCTGGTCTTTTATTAAGCTCTCTTCGCTCACTTCACTCTGCATCGTGATCTTTTATTATCAGAGCGAGCAAAAACATCAGATATATTCGCTCCCGCTCAAAAGCGAGAGCTCTTCCAAATGTCATTTTATTTCTAACCTAAAAGTTAGTTTAGGACAGTTTAGGTTAGTTATTTATGTTCTGGATGTTTTAACGAAAGATGAAACTAATTTTGTTGTTACAAAATGTGGTATCGCGAAAGCAGAGACACCGTTTCAGAGCGAAAGACAGCAAATAATTATTTTGAGGTTACGAATTCTTGGACTTGACAAGCCTTTGCGCCTGAGCGTTCTTTTATTATTTTCACTCTACAACAAATGTCATGACGTCACAGATAATCTTGCTCGCTCCGCAGATCATATTTTCAGACTTATCAAACGAACGTCTGTATAAAGAATTTCTCTGTATAACGGATTTCGTACAAGATATTGCACCTTGAATCCGAATTCCATGTTGAAAACACCATCTAAGACGAAGTAAATTCTCTCTATAACGAAATATACAAAGAACATCATTCATTGAATGGGTATTGGTAAGAAGGTGTAAGGGTGGGGTTTTTCCGAAAATTTCCCGACCTTAAACTAAATCATTACAGTGGGCAGAGAGATCCTTCTGAAACAATTTGAAATACACCCCTGGCTATTTGGTTTCCTAATCATTACGGTAGTAATGAAGTGTTCGAAAATGTCTAAAAGGAAGTGCTCAAGTTTGAATGAAAAAGTTAAATTTATCAGTGAAGTCGACCGCGACATTGTCGACTATAGAAACAAATTTTCTGTATAACGAAATTTCTTTATAACGAATTTTTTTGCGGATTCTGTCATATTTGTATTTCTCTAAAGTATGTTTTATTTTTTCATGTAGATCTTTGTAGTATGGTGTTGATATGAAATATTTCCTGATGGGTGTGTGGGGGTAGATCTTATCTGGAATGATTTTTCTTTTCATTGATTTTAGAATTTCGTCGATATATGATTCAGAATATTCATTTTCCCTGCCTACTTGGTATATTATATCTAGTTCTTTCCTATAATTTTCTGGTGTTAAAGGGGTGTTAAAAAGTCTATGAAATAAAAATCTAAATGCGGCTCTCTTCATTGTGGGTGCGTGGTATGAGCTAAAAGGAATGATGGTGTTAGTTTGTGTTGGCTTCCTGTAGATTTCGAAAAGAAAAACATTATCATCTTTTAGTGTTATGCTCAGATCTAAGAAATTCAGTGAATTTGCTGAAGCGTGTTCTATGGTGAATTTAATTTTATATCTGGAGTTGATTTCTTGGTAGAATTCTTCAAATTCTGTATTTGTAACTGACCATATGCAAAAGATGTCGTCTACGTATCTTTTCCAGATTACTATGTTTTCGCTATGTGCTAGGAGCATTATTTGTTTTTCTACGTGATCTACTTAAGTATCCGCTATAAGTCTGCTAGATGGTAGGCCCATGGGTAATCCGTCTTTCATAATATACAGGGTCTCTATAAATGATTGTAACAGCGCAGTCGGCTTTGGATTATGCATACCACAGAATTCTGTGATCATGCTATGCTCTGATTGGTTAGAGATTGGTATTTTGCAATGCAAAGCCAAATGCGCTATTAGAATCATTTATAAAGTCCCTGTATACTTTTTCGTCAAATATAAAAAAGTTTTGTTCGGTAATTAGCTGACCAAGTTGTTATTTTTCTATATCCTCAGTTTCCAAATTTAAACTGTTATTTATTCTTTATTTTTATTTTATACTTTTCTCGTAGGAGGAACCTTCTGGTATAGTGGAACTAGCCGAAGTGTACGAAGCAATGACCACCCCAAAAGCCAACGATATAGTAAACTTGGAACGTCTGGAAACGTTGGGCGATTCATTTCTGAAATTAATAACCTCACATTACATAGCTCTTCGATTCCCCCAATTCGAAGAAGGCAGAGCGACTCAATTGAAAGGTAGAATGGTCAGCAACAAAAACCTATTTTACTTGGCGCAGAAGTTCAATATTGGAGGAATCATCCGAAATAAGGATATTCGATTGAAGAATGGGTGGATACCACCAGGTTTCTGCATTCCTGAGAAGCTCAGGAGAGATATTTGTGATAAGGTAATGATCAATTATTTAAGAACATCGAGATATAATAGAGAAGAGACGCTATGACATACAATTGAGTAAGCTAAAGTAGTACCATTGGGCGGGGCTTAGTCGGGGACCAATATGGCGGAAAGTTCAGGGTTGAGTTGCCAGTTTTTGCCGTTTACAAATTTCACCCAAAAAATACGACTTGTTGGGTCTTTAGGAATCCTGCTCAAATAAGGTCAATAGGGATGTTGACTATTTTTTGGAATTCATTTTATTTCGTAGATAAACCCTATACAAACATGAAAATATTACTTTTTTCTTAAAAATATAGTATTTGCCAATAAAAAATACGTTGAAGAAAAGAGAATTAATTTTCCCTCGGAAACGGCACGTTATGATGATTACGTCAATAGTCGGTAGACATCATAGACTAACTAAATTTTTAGTTTGTCAGTTTGTCTATGGTAAACATACTTTGACTTATGTCAAAGCGAGCTGATTTTGCCTGATTCCTTGTGGAAAAGTTCAATTTAAGCCTTCAAAATGAATATGTCTGTCTATAAAAGCTGAATGAGGTGTTTCTTTTATTTGTAATAATAAATATGAGTTGAAAGTTTGCTACTTACAGAGACAATTCTACGTTTTAAGCTCCATTGCACAAAAATCTTTGTTTTCATCAAAGAAACTTGCGACCATCAGGGAATCAATCTTCGTTAAGTTACTACTATTACCCTTGATGAATCCTATCTCCATTATAAAGAAAATTGTAGATTATCGTTCTTGTAACGAACTAGGTATTCTGTTCTCTTTCAGCTTTCAACTTCGAATCATAGATATGATATTTTATATATTTACTATGGTTCAAGTCACAGAACCGTGGGTTTCACAAAAGCTTGATTGGCCATCAAATCGTTCATATTGAAGTAAGTCGATGGTTTATGTTAAAAATGAACTGAAAATTGCAGAGAAATTATGACATTTCAATAATCAAGGTGATTGGAGTTTTGTGGAACCCGGCCTATGAATGTATACGGATAGTTTGACGTCACTATACGGATTACCTCTGATTGGCGTTCGCAGTCACGTGATAGTTGATAATAAATAACATAATTTAAATCAGCTTTATTTAATTCAACGAGAATAATAAGATCACTAAAATGGTTTTTTAGGATTGCAAAAACTCCCTTCTATGAGGAAAACCTCAATTTATATGAATTCATAACATGAGTCAACATCCCTATTGAATATCAAATAAACAATTTTATCCACTCCATTAAACTAATTTCTATGTGTAATGGTAGTCATAACATGTCTATGAACCGAAAACCGTGTGTTATAATAACACCCGCACATAACACCCGCGAAATTACTTGATTAGATTAGTTAGAGACTCTGATTTGATTCCCGACCACAGAGTACAGAGGTTTGACGGTTGGACGAAATGTTGTCAACGCTTTTGACAACTGTTCAAATTTTTTTAAATGCAGATTAATTCGAATTTTACTGAAGAAGTCGTGGATAAAGTATAGTATTCAATTCGCGGTAAGGCTCAAAACACACTTGATGAATTACACCACTCGCCTGACGGCTCGTGGTGCAAAATTCATCTGCGTATGTTTTGACCTGCATTACCGCTCATTGAATAATATACTATTTCTTCAGGCGATAATATACACATATAAAAAGATATCAGATTACCAAGACAGACTAGCAAAAATTTCGAATGCGGATCTGTTCAATAATCATCCCTACCTGTGATATTTTCTAATTTTCTTCTCATCTGTCTCTCCTCTGCTAGAAGAAAGCCTTACAGTGCGCGATACCATTTTATTGTACATTATTAAGCAAAAAAATCACAATTTAACTAGAAATAGCCGCAAGAATCACAATTCCTTCAGAAATTCAACGATTGTCAATTTTGACGTTAGATGGTAGTACAAGTGATATGGCGCATCTAAGATGTCTAAAATAATGGTGTATGCACTGATTAGATTTTGTTTCGCGATTTTGGAAATTTGGGATTTGTTTGTTCAAAATGCACTACAGGTGGCGTAACGTGGCGTTGCAACAAATATTTGACAGATTCTTGATAGTTTGTTCAAATATATTCTGGTGAACGAATTGTGTCAGTAGTGTTAAAAAGTGATTTCTATTACTATATATTTGCGAAAAGGAATAATAATTCATTTCGCCAAAATGCGGTGCTGTATTTTGTGTGGACAATCAATAAATCTGGACAAAAATATCCGTATTTTTCGAGTTCCAAAGGTAAGCTATATAGAGGTAATTTCGAGCAAGGAATGAATTGATTCACCATTCTATCTAATATATTGAAATCACCTATTATATTACATTGAATCGATTCTTGATAACAAATGAACTCCTCTTCGGAAATACTTTTTTCAATCTTCATCTATTAAAAGGAGGTGAACATAATAATATAATATATAAACGTTATCATGATCACAACAGTAATCAAACGCTTCCTATGTAAATGTATCAGCTCGCACATATTTGTCGCGATCTGTTCAGCATGAATATCGTTATTATACATAGCTCATAATGTGTTCACCGCCTCACTTTGGTTGAAAACTCATGGATAAAAAGAAATCATATACATAAATGAAAAAATTAGAGTCAAAGATCATACCCTCAGATGTTAAATATCCATTCATTATTATTTTTAGGACGATAACCTACGTCAACAGTGGATTGATACTCTTGGAAAATATATCCCTCCCTCATCTTTTATTTGTTCAGCCCATTTCGATAAGGATAGCATGAGCATAAAAAAGCTCCTCAAGAAAGCAATACCATTATGCACATAAGAATTTTTCACAATCAATTTAATAATTATATACATAGTTTTTTCTCATAGACTGTAAAGACTTTCTTTAGTCTAAGTTGTTTCTACTAATCACTTTGAAATGTTCGTTGTAGTTTACATAACTTTATGCATTATTGAAATATTCTTTTTGTAAGATAATGACAACTGTATAGATTGCTTTATATTTGATGTCCTATGGAGTATTTCAGACTTTGTATTTTTCTTCAGAAACACATTGTGAAAACTAGTTATGAAATGTGATTTTTTTACTGTTATAGCACTAGTTCAATTTTGTTCAACAAGCAGCAGCGTTGGTTCTTCTCAAAGATGTAACAGGCAATATCTCAATTATGATGAATAAGTTACTGCTTCATGAATAATATATACATACTTGTATGCACTTTAGGGAATAAATGTATACTTTTAATCTCTCTAGGATTAAGAGTAGATAATACAATGCATCACATTACCTATGAACGTCCGACTAGAAGATTTTCTGGCACAACTTCTGACTTTTTGCATGCAACAGCATGTGAGCTGTGATGCTACACATAATTTTGTCTGTACACTGTACTTGTTTTTTTACAATGTTTTTATATTTTTCTTGTGATTGTGCATTTAACTTCTGTGGATGTTTGTATACGTCATAAGCTAAATAAATAGTAGATAATACATATTTCTTGGGATTTTTGTGGAAGTAGATGGCATATAGATTTTTCTGCGGCTTCTTGAATTGGGATTCTCTTTTTTACCACGGAATCGATTAAAAGAGAAATCAGCTATCGGTACAAGATTTCTATGTTTTCAGTGTCCTAAAGTGCATAAAATAATGTATATAAACCTCGGGACTGAAATTCTTCTAATCTTTCAGAGAATTGTACAAATTTTTCGCTTCGGGATTAAAAGTGCCACTTTAGACCCTGTTATATAATATATTATCATTGAATCTTTCACATATACCTTTATTGTCATAAATAAATCGAAGGTAATTTTAAATAATCAAGTCCCATAAAAAATATAAACAAGCAAATAATTCAAAGAACACAGCATAAAAAAGGCACCCATTCTTATCAGTAGGTAGTACATATTATTTCTATTTTTACATTAAGTTTCCTATGCCCAAATTTCGTTTTTATTTGTTCATCTTTGACGAGACATTCTTTAATTAAAAAATACATAGATATACTCAATATTTTAAATTTTCAGGTAAGTATATTCATTTATTGTTATAAACGGCTGAGCCAATTTACAATTATTACTATAAGATTTTCAAACCACAAAGTATTGTAGCTGCTAAAAATATTTCTTCTTTATATTGTGAATATGTTCAATTGAAATTGCTGATGAAATATATGAAAAAATTTATTTTGATTTCTTTAAGTTCCAGTGATGAACCTCCTGTCCCCTGTATCCCGTCCCCCATTTTCCATCAAAAAAATGAAAATTTTTTTGTTTTGATAAAGAATAATATTGTAACAATTGATCCTCCCCCTAACTGGAGTATACATAAATTGGAGAGACATAATATTTTCTCCAAAATAACTTTCCTTATTTGGAGAGAACTGTAGTTCTCACAAAAAATACAATTTCGGCACAAGTTATCAACAGAGCCATTGATATAATGGATTATGTTACAACAGTTGAAGACCTTGAAAATTACATTAACACACTAAACTCTCAAAAAGTATGCTCCGTTTAGTGCAAATACTGTTTGATTTTTGTAACAGATGGTGCAAATGAATGTAGAGCTTGCTCTAATTTCAAATACCGATTGAGGAAGCAGGCGAAGAAAAAATGTATAGTCACGATCAATAAAACAAAATATTTGAGAAAAAAATGAAAAATTAAACTCTGTTATTGAAAAACTGAAGAAGGAAAAAGCCGAGATACAAAATTTGGGTTTCTTAATAAAAGATTTATCTGTCGCTCAGCAGAATATGGTAACTGCGTGTTACAACTTGAGTCAGTGTAAAAAGAACGGGGTTTGTTACACTCTTGACTGGGTGTATTCACTGTATTCTTGTATTTTAATGAAAATCAAGAGCACAAAATTATATAATCATATAAGAGAAAATAATATTCTTCCATTGCCAGTTCCAAGCACACTTTCAAGGTAAATAAAGCCAGTGATAATTGTATCAGAAGTCATGATGATAAAAACATTGTTCTTTCCTTTAGATATATAAAAAATATTGACGGCTCATTTGGGTTCCACAAAGAAGTTTTTCAAATGCTGAAGAAAAAAACGCAGCATATGGAAGTGTCTGAAAGACATGGTTGCTTGCTTGTGGACGAGTGCAAGGTGTCAAAAACAAAAAAATTTGACAAGAATACTATTAAATTGGTTGGATTTATCGATTTGGGTCATCACACCCCACAAAAAATGAAAAACAGTCTTGGAGATCATGCTTTGGTAATTATGTTTCAACCATTTGCAGGTCATGGTCTTCAAGCATTGGCTTATTTTGTAAGTGGGGGTGATATTTCGGGCGATATTTTGATCCAAATTGATGCTTGAATGCGTTATTTTATGTGAAAATGCTGGTCTTTATATTGACGCTATAATTAGTGATGGGGCAACATGGAACAGAAAAATGTGGAAGCACTTGAATATTGAGAACACCAATGAGCCATGGTGTGACCACCCCATGGATGATTCACGGAAATTAAGAATGTGGCTCAGACTTTCCACGCCTAATCAAGTGCTTAAGGAATAATTTGGTCATTAAAAAACGATTCAGGGTACACCTCAGTATAAATTTAGTTGATCCAAAATTACTCGAGTCCAAGTATTTCAGATTCCAGAAGGTTGGGTCGAATTACAACATTTACAAAACTTAGTTGAATATGAGTCTACAAAAATGTTTAAAATGGCATTCAAATTAACCCCAAGTCATGTATTTCCAAAGTATGGAGAAAAATGAATACAAGATTAGCATTTCAGGTAAAACAAAAAAAAATATTTTTTTTTGTCACCAGGAATTAACGAAAATATAATTTCGATTCATTTTCTAGTTATTCAGCAATACAACTGCTGAAGCTTTGGAAATATGTTATGTTGAGAGATGGTACGGGATGTTACAGAATGTAACAACATACAATGGGATGATATGTATACAACATAAAACATACATAATATAACATACAACATAAAACATTAAATATAAAACATAGAACATAAAATGGATAAAGTGGATATGTGGCCAAAAAACTAAAAAATTATACAGATTGTCAGGGATGGATGCACACAATTATTGGGATGGAAAATGAAAAATTTAATTTGTTCATTAAAAATAAGAGTAGAGGATTTTTAACATTTCCTCTAAAAATTTAATAAATTTTTTGCACGAAGTAGAAGCAAATATTACGGACATATTTGAGAAAGATCTCAATCGAAACCGCCTCTTAGAAGTTTTGAGAAGGCTATCATTTTTCTGTCCTACGAGTGTTGTAGGTTGCAATGAGCATAGAAATGCTGTATCAAAATATGCACTAAATGCTTACTTGATATCAAGAATGAGCATTTCTTGTAGAAAAGAGCATAATGAAAGGGCAGAACAAAATAAATCGAAACATTATGCAAAATTGGCGAAATTGTATTGAACCACACGCAAGTAAAATGATATCTAAGGGAGGTAAAATGAGGGAATTAAAGGTCAGAGAGCCTGGTCCTCTCTTAACAAGTACATCTCATCAGCAAAACTATGCACGAAATAGAAGCAAATATTACAGACATATTTGAGAAAGATCTCAATCGAAACTTAGAAGTTTTGAAAATTCCGTGATAATATGCTGTAAACATACATAATATTCATGATATGTATACAACATAAACATACAACATAAACATACAAATAAACATACAACATAAAATTAAACATACAACATAAACATAAAAGTTGAAGCTTTGGAAATTTATTGACAAATATTGAATGGCACGCATTTGAAGAGGATAAAAAAAAGATGCTCGTTCACTAACTTCGCTGCAGAGAAGTGTGTGTATTTACCGTGAGAAATCACGAGAGATGAAAACCTACGTATGTTGGTAGTGTTAAAAGACCAGACAAAAAAACATAAAATAATTGATATCTTTGGAAATTAAGTTCGTTAATGATTTACAGGAACTAGAAAGATTTTAAGTTCATTTAGATTTGTGGAAGCAGATTTCCCCACCAAACTTCTTCATGTCCAAATCAACCCATGAGAGATTTCAAGCGACAATATCTTGCACCCTAGATTTATAAAGATATTTGACTCAAATAGGCTTCAAGTATCTAATGACTTCGAGGCTAAACCAAGACCATTTGGAGGGGATTTTTAATTATTTTTTTAATGCTTCTCTGCAATTATTATAATTTTCAGCATTTCTTTGGAATGATGCGAGCTGCTGGAGGATGCAATAGCCATCCCCAATCAATACAGGTTGGACAAATATTTCGCCTCATGTCGCTGTACTCCCTCATAAAACCACCTAGGGGGAGCAACATAACAGGAGGTGATATGATGAAATCTCTTCTTGAAATCGGGGACCTGAAAGGAAAAAGGAAAAAGTTAATTTTAACATAAAACATTAAATATAAAACATAGAACATAAAACATATGATGAAATCTCTTATTGAAATCGGGGACCTGAAAGGAAAAAGTTAATTTTTGATCTTGAAATAGAGGGAAATTTTTCAGAGCATGAAGAAGAATTTTTGGAGGTTGAAGAAGCATTTCCTTATTATTATTACAATCAAGGGTGTGACATAGTGATCCATTCTGATAGTCGAGCTTCTATCAAAGCACTGAACTCCTATGTCATCGGCCCAAAGTTGATATGGGAGTGCCAAATGAAACTCAATGAAGGAGGCAGTAGGGAGTCTGGGTTCAAAAAAAATGAAGAGGCTAACACACAACACACTTACCAGAAAGACAGCACAAACGCCACTTACCGGTCCAGAACCTTTCAGTGGTATAGGAAATGCATCTATAAGAGTTTTTGGAAAAGTCAAAGAATCGGTCGAAGATGAAGATATACTAACATACATTACAGAAAAAGGAGATATCAATATAAAGAAACTAGAGACAAAATTAACTAACAAATTCAAAAGCTACATGATAGGAGTCCCTCTGCACCTGAAAGAAAGGATATATGAAAGTGAATTCTGGCCCATGGGAATATCCTTTTCCCGTTTCAGCTTCACAAGAGGACAAAATTTCTTAGAGTTGAACCAAGTCGAGCAAAATTAGCATGTGACAAATTTACAATATTCCATCAAAATGTCCAATCAATTGGAAACTCTAAAGATCAGATAGAACATATAATGAATCAAAACGAGAACATAAAGATCATATGCATCAGCGAGCACTGAAAAACCAAAACTCAACTTGAAAACTTTGGCATAAATAACTTTACCATCAAAGCCAATATTTGTAGAAACGAAGGAGAACACGGAGGAGTTGTTATATATGTCAGAAATGACCTAGAAGCTACAGAAAGAAAGGATATAGCAAATTATATCAAAATTTTTGAAATAGCAGGAATTGAATATAAATTACAAAACAAAAATATGTGTGTATGGTTATATATAACAATGGAACTACTGAAACAATGACGAAACAATTAGATGAAATTCTACAGAAACTTGAAAATTCATACAACATAATTATCACAGAAGACTTTAATATAGATATGATCAGAAACACCAAGGAAAAACAAGAACTGCACAATCTTTTGAACAGCTATAATATTAAACAATCTTTGACAACACAAGAATAACAGAGAAAAGTGCTAGCTGCATAGATGGAATTTTTACCAACTTACACATACCGTATCAAACACTAACTTGGGATACACATATATCAGACCACCTAGCACAACAAATTACCTATCAAATATAAAACCCAAAATAGAATTCACTTGGAAAAGGTTATACACAACAACAAATATTGAAAGCTTCAGGACAATGTTGAAACAAGAAGATTGGTCATTGGTATTTAATAACAATGATGATGTAAACATTTTCCAGGAATTGATCATTCCAAAAAGTTCCTGCGGGTTTTTGGAACTGAAAGAACCAATAAGTACTTGGATCTCGGTTAGAATGAGCTAAGCTTCCTCACAGGACATTGTCGCCTTAGGAAATATATGATGAATCTGCAAACTGGTGACCTTACATCAATAATAGATATAGGAATTGGTGATGAAAATGCCAAAATTAAAGGAATTAAACTTCCATCTTTTTTGATGTTCACTTTTCCCAATAGCATTAAGACGATCGTGAAATCCATTAAAACCAAAACAATGACATACTGTACAGTATGTTTACCTCGATTAAGAATAACACTGCATGTCATTGTTTTAGTTTCAATGAATTTCAAGATTGTTTAAATGACATTGGACAAAGTGAATACATCCATGCATTGAGGATGAAAATATGAATTTTCCGAAACGTAGGCAAGGATGGAAGTTTAATTTCTTAAATTTGGCCTTTTCACCACCAATTCCTATATCTAATACGATGAGAATGGAATAATCAGAAACTGATGAGTATAGATTCTGTGGGAAACAGGAAACTCGTCTTAACCTGGTTACAGAATGCATTGCCATAGCAAGACTGCGTGATGAAAATTTTGAACAAGATAATTATAAAAGGAATGAGGATTTACCTTCCTTGAATCCCTCTCAGATACTGGAGACCACTGGAACTCTGGAGAGCGAGACCATGATGCGGAACATAATAGACTTTGAAGTCGCAGTGGAATGTAACCATGTTACCAAACTACAAGAATAACATCATCTGTGGCCATTTGCTATTCGTACTGTTGTTCGTTTAACACAAATAATGTCATTGTTTTTTAACATCCTGTAAAATGTGAAATTTTTAGCTTAAAAATTTCTGCATTTATACTATTAATCCTGGTAAATACCAAGTACTTATTTCCTAAGGATATCCCATGTTTAGACATCATCATTATTATTAGACATAATTTAGAATCAGGGACTATGTCGTATTAGATTCAAAAACAAAACAATTATTTTCATTTTGGTCGGGCACATAACAAGAAATTCCCAAAATTAATGATCTCTGCAGAATTAAACAAAAACAGTACCCTTTATACATTATCAGATAAAATATCGATTAAGTTTTCACTCAACATCTACAGATTATATTATGCTATTTATATAAAGATTACATTTTATTCCTCCATTAAATCAAAATTCTTTAGAATTGTTTTCATATTTAGGAATTGCGGTTCCATAAATAGATAATTATTTCTAGGAATTTGAGAATGTTATCATTAGAACTGATTATGTATAAATATTCAATAAACCTGAGAGAATTTCAGACATATTTGTTGTTTCATTAAGAACTCAAATTTAAGAAAAAGGAGGTAGAGCATGCGATAAGAGTTTTCTTGAATTTACATTGAATTAAAGCAGAGGTGATTATATGAAACAGTTATTATTATTTTTTTTATGAAAATATATTTGCAGTTTAAATAATATTCATACTGCAAATAATTCTTTTTGTAATTTTTTGAGAGTGAAATGAAATTTGTACGCGCAAGGACATAGTTTTCTTGAAGCCCTCACATCTACTTGAGTTCATTAGAACTTTGGAGCTTAAGGGCGAGCTGTAGACGGCAGAGTGTCAAGAACAGCTCTGATGGGGGCATAATAAGCCTTGAGGTCGCAGTGAACTTCAAACCCCTTTTAAACTGTCAAATTAGATTGAAATCTTAGAAATAAACTTAATTCAGTTACCTACCTGAAATTCCAGCAGAGACTGTTTTTCAACCTAATTTTACATCATAGTTAAAAATGAAACTACAATATAAAATGCTGGTATTTCCTTTTCATTCATCTACATATAGTCGTAAATAGTAATCTTTTAATTATCTGTAACTGAACCATATTTCAACTGAGCACGCTGACGCTGTTTCTTGCAGATAACCAAAAAATTATTCGTTGGACAGGATGCACTGCAAATTATAAAACAGATGTTATACAAGCAATCAGATAATTGAAATTTACCTACCTTTGCTATAGGTATCCATAAATTAGGGAGATTATAAATTATGATCCCTTTACTGAAATTTTACTCAAAATGTGGTCAGGTCATTTGTGATCCAAGTTTTCGTCGACACAACTCTTCCTACACATTTGTTTGAAAAAAGACTTTGATACACGTTACAAATAATGTTTTATCACCATCACAGAACCATTCTCGAGGTCCAGGTGAAAAATGGGAAACTGGTTCTTAGCCGTTTGTCTCTCCAAACAACGATCAAATATGAATCAAATGATGAAATCTGTCAACGAAAAATTGACAACTGATATAGCGCCATTGCGGCGCTGCCGGCTGCGGCGCTGGCCCGAAACGAAAGCGAAATTTCCAAATTGGTTGAATGTCATTCCATTCAAAAAGTGACAAGTGCATACACCATTATTTTAGACATCTTAGGCGCATCTGATACATCGTTTATTTCAATGATGGCAACTCTATGCTATCCTATTTCTATGTTTATAAAGGATTCTTTGAATTCTAAGCTACTTTTTGAGCGCTCAATATCTGTAATTTTCGAATTTGGAGCAAAAATGATCTCAAACGATAGGGTTCGATTCCCTGATGACGAATCAGTGGTCAAATTCATTTCTGTCCGTGGGGCCGTAAGCACGATAACTATCGAAGGGGTTGCCTTTTAGATTTTCAGGGAGTGTTCGGTTCCCAAATGCCGCGGGTAGGTTCGTTATTCAGTCAAATAGTACAGGGTGTTTCATAAAATATTCCAATTGAATATTATATGATCATGTTCACACTATGGCCACAAAATTTTGCATGAGGTTTATTATGAGCATATTGCATATGGCCGCAACATTTCATTTCATATTGAGGAACAAAAATTTTGAATGGCCATATTTTATGGAACACCCTGTACAATTTGGCTGGTTAACGGACTTATGTGGGCCATTTGGGCACCGAACTCACCCTGAAATTTTCAAGTCTCTAGAACAATCCCTACTAAAGTTATTGTGCTAACTAGTGATGTAACGAATGTCGAATGCAAATGTTTGCTACTGACATTCGCGAATGCGAATGTAAAAGTGTTCAATAAGATAAATAATTGTTATTTTTTGAGAAAGAAGTATGTATTATGTTTGAGAGTTTATACATTTCTTGTTTGTTTAGATTATATTTATAATTTAATGAAGAAGAATATAGTTTTTGATTATTTATCATATTTTTGAGTTTTATTCAAGATGATGATCATTTATGGCCGGTTTCTGAGGTTTTACTTTAACCGTCCAATAGTAAACGGTTCGATAAATATAACCAATCAATAACCTCTTGATAAAGGTAGTTGAGTTTCTGACGTCTTTTTCGGTTGTCAGTTAACTATCTATTCGATAACAGCTGATTAACGGTAGTCTCGCAAGTTCCCTCCTAGATCAACAGAGGTCGCGACATACAAATTGACGTTTTGATTATGAATTTTGCAAATTTTAATTGAAACTGCACGCCTGAAACTCAAAATAATGAGATTTTCCATACGGAATATCAAATCGATTTCATTTTCATGTATATTTATGTCTTATGTATATTTAGATCATTACCAATGATGATTTGAAAAGTTCCTGTCGCATAGAACCGTTAAGATATAAGCACTTGTTGAAAGACGGTTAAAGTGCAATTCCTTTCAGATATTGGAGCTAATACAGAATTCAATTCATTACATAAGTGTAAAACTGTTTGCTTGTTCAATCTCTACCTAATTTTAAATTAATCATCTGTATACATTTCGAGATGTGATCTACGAACCCGTATAAATCTGGATATAGAAATATTGCCAATGAATTCCATTGACTCTTCATCTGATGAAGAGCTGGAACTAGAGGATAATCTTCTTGTATTATATTCCATTATTACACAACTCGTTCAATATAATATGTTAAGAATGTTGATATAAATCCAAATCCGGTACTCCGTCAAATCAAAATGAAAAAGTGAGGTTGGAGTTGACAAAACAAACGCCAATGTTCATGCGCCATTCACTAAATCTACAGATAACCGGCCATAACAATAAACTAACTTTATTGGCTGGTTATCTTTCCAAGCGGTACTCAGAAACCGAAATCTGCGCTTATCCATCCGTCAAATTCGACAGATAGATAAACTGCGGTTAAAACGACCTCAGAAACCGGCCATTAAACATTTAAAAGTTGTATAAAGAAAGACTGATGAAAGTTTCATAGATTTGTTTTTGTTAGTTTCAATTGCACTCAATTTTTGTGTTATAAGTTTTTTTCTGATATTCATAGGTATTCGTAAAACATTCGAAGATATTTTGCGGATGCGAATGCAAATACGAATATTCAAAAATATGCGAATGCGAATATTCGTTACAACTCTAGTGCTAACGGCCGGCCGGACGGCTCCTCGGACAGAATTGAATTTAACCACGAATTCGTCATCAGGCAGTAGAACCCTATCTTTTGAGACCATTTTCGGCTCAAAATTAGAAACTTACGGACATTTGGGCAAAACGATATAGCACTAGGTTAATGAAGCGAATGTCACACAAATCAATATCATGTCCTGTTTTATTTTTCATCTTGATAACTAACCTAACTCAAACCTGTATGGTGAATTGGAGAAATGACCACTACTATAGAAAAATGCCATCTATACATTGCTTTTTTTAACTGGTGAAAGAAGCAAATTTCAATATCTGTAATATTGATGATATTCATGTTTTCTAGACTGTATCGTGGAAAATTTTGAATTGCTTGAACTTCTCGAAAGAAGAAATGTTGTCTGGTTCGGCCCGAATGGAGGATTTAGCCATGGAATTGGGCAATGAATACAATGAAGATGTGTCTGACGATGCATACAATGACACAGATCAGTATTTGAAGAAACAGTTTTTGAAAGATAAATGCGTTGCTGACGCCACTGAGGCTTTGCTAGGCACCTATTTGCTGAATACTGGATTCAAAGGTAATAGTTGACAACTATCTTTTTACAAAAATTACAAAATGAGAAAAATACACCAATATTATACAGTAGAGACTCGATAATCTGAATCAATTAATGCTAGGGCCAATCCGGATTAATAAGAAATCCAGAATATCGCGTCTTAAAATTTATTAGAGATGCAATTGAATAAACGATTGTGATAAATATAGGCTTTATTGTCGAAATCACAAAACAAATATACTCCGTTCACGAAAGGTTGAGCCGTCGGGTGGCCATGGAAGTTTGGCATATTCCACTGTTTATATTAAAATTCTAGGTTATGTTCTTTATTTTCTTGTCAGATTGATACGCAATGTTGTCAATATTGCATAGAGTTCTATGATAACTCGCAAGCTCGTCGGACGAGGCCGAGTACATTCGGCAACGTTGACTTTATTTTACTTTATGACAGTAAATACTGTCAACTTCAGATAAGTAAAGAAACGCCTACTATGCTCTCAACCTTTCGTGAACGGACTATACATTATTTGAAATAATCAGATATTTACGTAATTTTTCACTTTAAGAGAAACAGAATGCTTAAAGATATCTTTCAGTAGCTGCATTTCAGTAATTGCCATGAATTATGGAGTTGAAAGAACTGCATCGGATTGATTTATGATCTGAATGTATTTTCCAACACCATCTCCGTCTTCGAGTACCTAACAATATCCTTTTCGGTATTTCAGTTTTGTTAATTTTACAGCATTTTGAACCAAGGCTGCATCAGAGCTCAACAGTTTGGAGGTAGAAACATTCCATTTCCACTAATTGATTATTATTGTCTAAAATCTCATTTTTTTTGTTTGTTAGACAAAGTATAACATGCTCTGCTTCACCATTCTGCACCCAACGAATGTCAATATAATAAAAATACCTAGACTAGTTAGAACCGAAAACCACGCATGCAACGATCGGAAATCCGGATTATTGAGTTTTGCAATCCGGATTATAAGAACATAGTACAACATTGACGTCAATCCGGACTAGTGAAATATCCGGATTATCGTTCTCCGGATTATCGAGTCTCTACTGTATTCACTTTGTGACCATGCTCCCTTCAGAGAAAAAAGTAAACTTAGAGATGCCTTTACGCATTTGTTATGCAGCCAAGTAGAATCTGTTTATTTACGCGGACAATATCCCGGCGTTGCGAACTCGTGTCGTTCTTTATTCCGTATTGGTTTAATATGCCAGATTAGTGTGACGTCATAAGCTGTCACTGGGTTCCAAACAAACATTGGAGTTTGACCTACCGATTGTTATATGTACCGTTTTATCTTGTTGAAAACGTTCGTAAGATGAAAAAAAGCTTATTTTGTGAATTATAGGTTCATTAAAACTTCAAAATCAACGTAAAAATATAAACTTAATCACATAACCTCAATTTGAATTGATTTCTCTCTTTCATTGTAATATTCATTTAAATGATATGATTATTCACAAAATAAGCTTATTTTTATGTTGAAAACGTCTTCAATGCGATGAAATCGTACATAGATAATTTTTTTTTGTATATAATAAATATTGTTAAAATTTACTGAGCTGAAGGATCTAAGGTCGATGGCTCTTGCCTGTCGGACAATAAAGACTTATTCTCTCTCTCTCGTACATAGAACAATGGCTACTTCAAATTCCAGTGAAAATGAGGTTGGGTTGGAACCCTGTCTTTGACGTGTGACGTCACCACTAATGCGGCGTATTGGTCTACCGCTCCCCTACTTTGATACTAACGGCTTGCGCCTGTTACAGACAATTCTGTCAGTTTAGCAACATCGTCTGTTAGTGTTTAGTTTCGCGATGCGATTGTGTTCACATTTTCATTTCGATTTGACGTTCATAAACTGAATTATTTCAATGATTTGGTGGCAGTTTATTGTTGCTTAAGGCTATCCCGTTAATTATAGCTAGGGCAAAATTACGAAAATGTTCTATTATAATCAGGAATTGTAGAAATGAGAATCTAACTCATTGTTTACTTCACCCCAGTGTGGCAGTGAAATGCTTTACATCTCATTCTAATGCTTGGTTGACTACAATGCGGTACTATTGACGCGTAGGTTTACCTCTATGTTTATCTTTCACTCTGAGATGCTTCCCTTTCATTTGTAGACCTCTGGTGAAACCACATAGAGCAGTGGCGAAAGCTTAGGCATTTCAATAAAGAGTAAACCATAAATAAGGCCTTTAAGACTCCTACACCCGAAAAACACCGAATATAGCATAGGGGGAATATAAACATAGAGATCTTATTACCTCTGTTTACATCTGACCGCCTATCTATTACTGCGTTCGGCAATTACATCCCAGATCGGACAGATTTTTTGTCACATGACTGCAGATATGTCTGACAAATCTGCAATTGTCGAACGATCTAGAGCTAAAAGATTAACAACTGACAAATTGACGTCTTAAGATTGTTTTGGCCTTTGTTTACAACTACAAACGGCATTTTCCAAGATTTTCCAGGACGGTTTGAAACGAAATAAATCATTTTTCAGATTTTGGTTATAGATCTTTAATGTATTCGTCTATAATTATTGTGCTATAAAATTTGAATTCCCAGATCTGTTGTGATAGAAAATAAAATTATTATAAAAGAGAGAAATTCACAGTGTGTGAATTGAATTTGAGAGAAATTCACAGTTTGTGAATTGAATTTGATAGAAATGTCAGAATTTTGAGATGATCCAGGGAAAGCATAAATAATAGAACATAATAAAACATAATTTTAGCAAAATGAGTTATTTTTATTGCAATTTTGTCACATTCTTACACAACAATACGAAAATTACATCACTTTTTCAAGATTATCTATTTTCTATACACTTACTTCCTTTATCGACTATTCGAGTAAATTCATCTTCACCTACGCAGATTTTGTATATTTTTTGATGCTCTTCATCCCGCAAATCCATTTCAAGACATTTGGAAACCGGACAGAAATAAATACAGAACATACAGCTATCCAATAGTTAGAATCCGCAGCGAACAAATCAAAACTAGGTACTAATAGGTAGATTATCTTATTGTTTATAACACAGTTAACACCTAACCTCACATTAACAGATTAATCTTTCTACTCCGTCTCACGAGGCCGAGCAAAAAGATTTCATCCAGACACTCCAGATGTCAATTGCCGAACGAAACAGATTTAACTCCCCTAAATCCAGACGCAATTACCGAACGATTCCGAGCAATCCGACAAGTTCGATGTAATTGCCGAACGCAGTATATGTTTCTTGTCTATCTGAGATGACGTTATATCAACAAGAATGAATCTGATACCATATTTCAGGTTGCCTCAAGGTCGTCGAATGGTTCGGCATAATACCACCATCTGAAAACATGAACGGGCTGCTTCAACAACCAATTTCATCTCCAATGCTCTCTCCCTCTTTCGGTCTATCCGATGTAAAGTACCATCTTCCTTTGTACGAGGAAATCGAAAAAATCATAGGTTACACCTTCAAAAACAAGGGTTTTCTGCTGCAAGCCTTCACCCACGCTTCCTACAGCCCCAACAGGATCACCCTGAGCTACGAAAAGCTGGAATTTTTGGGAGACGCAGTGCTTGACTTCCTGGTCACCTGCTTCATCTACGAACTGTGCGACAACTTGACCCCAGGCGACCTGACCGATCTGAGGTCTGCTCTGGTCAACAATAACACGTTTGCCAGCTTTGTGGTCAGGTTAGGACTCCAGAAATATATGCTCATCATGAACTCCAAGCTACAACAGCATGTCGATAATTTCGTTGATTACTTCACCATCAAGAAAAATTTCGTCATTGACGACGAAGTACTTATTCTGCTTGAAGAAGAAGAGCTGAAACTTGCCGAATATGTCGATGTACCCAAGGTGAGCTATTTTATCAGAAATAATTAGTACAGTCCGTTCACGAAAGTTTGAGAGCATAGTAGGCGTTTGTTTATTTATCTGAAGTTGGCAGTATTTGCTGTCATAACGTAAAATGAAGTCAATTTTGACGAATGTACTCGGCCTCGTCCGACGCGCTTCCGAGTTATCAGAGAACTTTATGCAATACTGACAACATTGCGTATCAATCTGACAAGAAAATGAACAACGTAACCTAAAATTTTGATATACACAGTGGAATATGCCAAATTGTCATGGCCAACCGACGGCTCAACCTTTCGTGAATGGACTATATGTACTTATAGTCCGTTCACGAAATTTTGATCTGTCGGTTGGGCCATGACAATTTAGCATATTCCACTGTGTATATTAAAATTTTAGGTTATGTTGTTAATCTTCCTGTCAGATTGATACGCAATGTTGTCAATAGATCATAGAGTTCTCTGATAACTCGGAGGCTAGTCGGACTAGGCCGGGTATATTAGGCAACGTTGACTTTGTTCATTGTTATGACAGCAAATACTGCCAATCTCAGATAAATAGACAAACGCCTACTTTGCGCTCAATAATATGTGAACGGAGTATACAAAAATTCAAGTGTTTTATGCAGGGTTGTTCATACTACTATGAAAATGCACATCGGAAACATACGACATTCAATGCATCATACAAAAAAAACCCTACAGTCCAGTTGAACATTAATAGTCATTTAATCAACTAGGTTATCGAAGACAGAGAATGTATTTCAATCAAGATTTTTCCGACGATCTCAATTGTGTATGAATTCTTGATTGAAATATATTCTCATTTTGCACGAGACTTACATTTGACATAATTAAATTTCTATGTATCTATGTTCCAGTAGAGTGTTGACATTTCTCGTAGTGCTTCTGAATACTTTGTGAACGGTTGCCATGAGGTTTGCACATTCAAATTGCATAAATTGAGCATTTAAATGGGTCATTAATGAGTATGTATTTCAATAAAGATTTTATACACAATTCATATTTAGGTTGTTGGAAAAATCTTGTAATTAACTCGGTTATTAATCGAGCGACTAATGATCTTGAACGTGTTCGCCCCGCTAACGCGTTAAAATATCTTGACCATTAGTCGCTGTCTTTAATAACCTAGTTGATTAAATAACTAATTATCAACTAGTTTATTAACGATGGCGATTAATGATCAAGATATTTTTACGCGTGAGCAGAGCGAGCTTGTTGATAGTTTGAGACCCTTGGTGTTCAGATTAAATACAAGATTTTTCCGTCGAACGCTGAATTGAGTGCAAATTCTTGATTGAACTACATTCTTATTTCGCATAAGACTTACATTTGACATGATATGATATCATTTTTTCCATATTCTACTAGAGTTCTAAAATTACTTGTAGTGCTTCTGAATACTTTGTGTTCAGTTGGCATGAGAATTGCACCAGAAAGAGAATTTTTTCAACCAGTTGAACAGTTGTATATTCGGGAGATTTAAGTGTTAGGCAATAGACTGAATAAATGACTGATTGCAATAATATAGTGTTATCTCTCGTATCGTTGGGAGTGGCTTAATCAAGCAGTTTGGTAGGTAACCGAAAGCATTGAACCGAGTGTTACGGGCCCTGACATATCGAATAATTTGATGTGAGTACTCCAGGTTCCCTACCATACTGCTCGAAATAAGCCACTCCCAGAAAGACAACACAACATTATTGCAATCGGTCATAATCATTCAGCCAGTTACGTAGTACGTAAATCTCTTGAATATACAACTGTTCAATTGGACGGCAACATTCTCTGTCTGATGCATTGAATATCGTATGTTTCTGATGTAAATTCCCATACCTGTATATCAGAAGTTTTTTATGTTATTTAGGATACCTATTTTGTTGAATTTTTACTGCTGGTTATTTCATCAATCTATTTATATTGATGATTTTTTTCTAGGTTCTAGGAGATCTATTCGAAGCCATAGCTGGGGCAATATTTTTAGACAGCAATTATTCCCTTGAAACAGTATGGAGAGTAATTTATCCAATAATGTGGAAGGAGATCGATCAGTTCAGGGTGAATGTTCCAAAGAATGCTGTAAGAAGATTATACGAAACAGAGGGTTCATATCCAGAATTTGGGTTAGTACCATAATTTAGGTTTTCAATTTAATTTTTTGGTAAATATTTGATTTTCGAGGTGCAGTAGATATCGACCAGATTTTGGTGTATTCATTCAGGCGTCCCGAACAACATCATTAAAAACAACAGGTGGCAGTCTGTCTTAGTTTAGAGAATATGGGCCCCCAAAAGTTCCTTGAACGTTCTATCTTATTGTTTTCACTAAAGGGTTTTCCAATAAGAGGTGTTATTTGGAATAGCTCGCTATTTCGGTAGATGTCACGTTTGAAGCTGTCACTTTCTGACATTTTACAAGTAGAAATTACGCAATTAATAAAAAGAAACGATACACGCTTCGAGAACGCATTGAAATTATTAAAATTCACTATTAAAATGGTGAAAATTTGGTAGAGACGATTCGTAAAACTCGAACATTTTTGGGTTGTCATGAAGCACCTTGTCGAACCGCATAAATTAGTGTAAAAATTTGAGCTGTTGGGACAAGTTAGTGATGTGAAGAATAAAACAAGAGCTGTCGCTCATGAACAGCTGAGAATATTGCTGCTGTAGCCGAAAGTGTTGAACAAAACCCAGGTTTGTCCATTTCTCGTCGTTATTCGGAATTAGGAATTCCACAAACGATTTTCTGAGGCCAAAATTGGATAGTTTATGGTAGGTTTGGCACTGCCGCGGACTCTTTCGGGCGAATTTGATACGATGCCTTACCGTAATTCCGTAATATCATTCGATATGTCACTCGCCGAAGGACGAGCACGGAGCAGTGGTGCCAAATTTACCACGAAGAACCCAGGGCTTTCCTTAATTTGTTGAAATGTGGTTCCTCTAGAATTTCGATGTTTTTTTGGATAAACCTGAAATAAAACTAATCGAATGGGTATGTGAATGATTGAAGTTGATTTATAGACCAAAATCGAGCAGTAATTCTGTGTTTTTATACTGGAAAAAATGACGTGAAGATGGGTCATTTTTTGAACTTTGGGGGCCCGTATTTTCCAAACTAAGAAAGACCGCTACCTCTTGATTTCAATGACACCAAAGTCTGGTCGATATCTGCGGGACCACGAAATTAAAATATTCAACCAGGTTCCTTTTCTCATTGTTGAGAACTCGTTCAATTTAATCTAGTGCTATATCATTTTGCCCAAATGTGTGAAATTTTCGAATTTTGAGCCGAAAATGGTCTCAAACGATAGGGTTAGACTCCCTCTTGACGAATTCGTGGTCAAATTCAATTCTGTCTGTGAGGCCGGCCGTTAGCACGATAACTTTCGAAGGGGTTGTCCTAGACACTTAAGTTCGGTTCCTAAATGCCTCGGATAGGTTCGTTTCAAAATTTTTGTTCCTCATTATCTCAGACAAAACGAAATCAATCGAAACAAAATTTTGCGGCCACATGCAAGATGCTCATAGTAAGCTTCATGCAAAATTTTGTGGCCATAGTGTGAACAGAAAATAGAAAATTGAATTGGAATATTGAAAAGAAGGATCTTTATATTCCCATAACAAGATATCTGATTCGAGCTAAATTTCTTTTGTGAATGGAGATTGATAAACTGAATGTTCATGCAAAATTTTGTAGCCATCATGTTAACAGAACCATAGAAAATTCAATTGGAGTATTGACCAGAAGAATTCTTCACTCTTCAAGTGAAATTTATTTTGTGAATGAAGACTGAAATACTGAATGTTCATGCATTATCAGAATTTGAATTTTTTTGAATGATTTATTTATTGCATATTTCATTTTCTGAATAATTTCCAGAATATAATTTCGATTGAGCTGAGATTTTGCATTTATACAGGGACTTTATGAATTATTGTAACAGCACAGTTGGCTTTGAATTTATTAAATCATCAAATTATTACCATACGCAGGTTAGGCGGTCTTATTATGTGGCTGAAATTATCAATGTCAAAGATATATAGAGATAAGTGATAAAGAGGGAGATTGATAAATGTGTTGAGTTTGCATAGGAAACGGCAAAATAAGAATAATCCGAAGCCAACTGCGCTGTTACAATCATTTAAAGACCCCGTATATTTGGTATCAATCTAAAGTCCCGTTAAAAATTTTTGGTAATAATCTATATTAATGAAGCGGAATCTATGGTTACCGTCAAAATGCAATATCTTTCAAACAGCTGCACCAAATTAGATTATTCCTTTTTTTGTTGTGTTAATAATTGCTAGGGCAAGGTTCATACAACAAAATATTTCCAAAAAAATTGTTCAGAAAAAATAAAAGGCTTTCCTTTTTCTTACGACCAATCAAGCAGTCATAGAATACATATTTACAGGTTATAATGATTTTGACATTTGGACAAAAAGTGACGTTAGATTGAGTAAATCAAAAATTTAAAATTTTAATCATTTATAACGTATGAACTAACATATTATACAGCAATTTTTTACTTGTGCCATATTTTACAAATTTTAAACCTATGGTTTATGAATGTATTTAGGATTTCCTGATGCCCGTATGTTTATGATCACAAATCAGATCAACAGATGGTGCTGTATCATTATCTAGGTTATTCATCTATTCTGCAACTAAACGGCTGGATCGAATTGAATGAATTTTTGTGTATGCAGAACAACGTCTGTTGGGTCCGCTAGTATTATGATATTGAACAAGTGCTCAAAAGCTCCTGCTCAGGGCTTTTCTTAAATTTGTCAATACTCTCATTAATGTTTTTTCAACTTTTTAGGCCTGCCATTGAAACCGGAGACGGAAAGGTTATGGTGAGGTTGAATTTCTTAGCTGAAGGAAGACCCAAATATGTCCACGGGTTCGGGTCCAATAAAATACTTGCGAAGAAAGCTGCTGCCAAAATAGCTTTGAGGAATATTCGGGACAATTAAAGAATTAATGAATAATTGTAAATAATATTGTGATAATTTTTTCGCGCTTGTTAATATTTGCATTTGAAAGTCAGTAATTTTTTTTTAAATCAAGGATAATTAATTGTTGAATAATGAAATTGAAAGCGAAGATAACTATTCTACTATTAAGTATTAAAATTAAAAAACAATTTATAAAAAATGTTCATCAATAATTTTTTTTTTGTACAACTGTCAAAAAAAAGTTGATTCTTCATCATCACTATGGATGCAATGATTACTTTTTTTCACCTTTAAAAAAATAGTATATTATATTATAAGGATTAAAAGTGCATCTTTTTTTACGAGCAATATTTGCAGTTGCGAGGCGTAGCCGAGCGAATGCAAAATTGCGAGTTAAAATAGGCACTTTCAATCCGAATAATATATACTATTTTTTCTCCAACCAAGTCAAAATTACAATAAAATTGGTTTTAGTGAAAAATCGTTCATAATTTGGTTATGAATTTGAACACAGAATCATGACAGTGATTGTCAAGTAGACTTCAAATGCCATTACTTTTAATCGGAGGATTAAAAGTAGCGTTTTTAATCCTAGGATTAAAAGTGTTGCTAAGTAACGAGTGAATTTTTGTACGGTAAGGAAATTTATGACTTTTGCACCTGAAAATAGTACAAAAATGTTGACTTTTCTGTACTATTTTCAGGTGCAAAAGTCATAAATTCTCTTACCGTACAAAAATTTGCTCGTTGCTTAGCAACACTTTTAATCCTAGGATTAAAAACGCTACTTTTAATCCTTGGATTAAAAGTAAATGCATTTGAAGTCTACTTGACAATCACTGTCATGATTCTGTGTTCAAATTCATAACCAAATTATGAACGATTTTTCATTAAAACCAATTTAATTGTAATTTTGACTTGGTTAGAGTAGTAGTAGAAGTAAGTTTCTATAGTAACAACACAGAATGATCACTGGATCTGGGTGCATAGAAATATTGTATTGGAAGCATTATCCTTAATAATTATATTTCAGACAAGTAAATTCACACTCACAGTTGTACAAAAACATTCATTTTACGCACTTAATATGAATGTGAATTTACATCGTCTGAAGTATAATAATTATTAAAAATACAATATTTCCATGTATCCAGTGATCTTTCTGTGTCGTTCCTTTTTTTGATGGTGAACAATAGTTATTTATTATACAAGGGAAAAAAGTCATAGATTTTAGCTCGAGGTTATATTTCCCGACGCGAAGCGGAGGGAGACAAAAAGCCGAGAGCTAAAATCTAATATTTTTCCCGTGTATAATACACTATTTTTTTCTGTGACAGGAAAAACGACCATTTAATAGTGAAAGAAATATAACTCTTCACAAAATCACTTTTTTCCCCGGGAAAAAAGTGAGTACTTTTTTCCCGGCTACATAGAGAATCATTTTTTTGACAGGGAAAAAAGTAATTTCGTAAAAAGTCATATTTTGTGACCTGTCAATGGATATAAAATGTCACATTTTTTTCCCGTCGCAGAAAAAAAATGATTTATTATACAAGGGAAAAAAGTATTAGATTTTTGCTTGAGACCAAGAAACTGTGTTAACCGAGAAACGATGAAAAAAATTAATCTCTTATATATCCATAGTGATGAAGAAAAGTCAAATTATTTTTGACAGTTGTACAAAAATAACTATTGTTGGGGTTTTGTCTAGTTATAATTTCTTTATTTGGGTAGGACCAAAAAATTATTGATGAACTGTTATATGTCGTTGATTTTTTTCAACAAGAACTGACTTATATTCATAAGATTATTACATTCAAGAATGTATGAACAATGAAATGGGCTTTTTTACTAGAGTAATTTATTGAAATTATCCCTAAGATATATATTCAGATATTTGTTACACTGTCATGAATAAGAATTATAATAAACGTTATTATTTATTTATCGTATAGCATAATAACACATGTATGATAAAAAAGGAATGAGTCATAGGCTAAGATCTAGTTGTCGAATGTAATCAATCGCTCCGTTGGTCGCCATCAGGAAATCATTGAAGTCACCTGTGTACGCCCTGTTCTGGCATTCGGTGATGATGTGGTGAACAGTTTGTCTGGCCGCCCCGCAGTCACATCTTGCAGTTGGTGTTATGTTCCACCTGTAGAGCGAATCTGCGCATCTTCCGTGTCCGGTACGTATTCTGTTGATGGATGTCCATATTTTGCGGGGCTGTTATAATAAACGTTATTTTTTATCTTGAAAGACTTTTATTTAGAAACATAATATTTATTCGGATGATTTCTACCATTTAGTCCCCCAAATAGGTTATTCTAAAGACTAATTAAAAAATTCAGAAAAGCACTGAGCAAGAGCTTTCGAGCTTGAGTTATATTCATAAGATTATTAAATTCATGAATGTATGAAAACATGAAATGAGCTTTTTTACTAGAGTAATTTATTGAATTTATCCCTAAGATATATATTCAGATATTTTGTTACACTGTCATAAATAAGAATTATAATAAACGTTATTTTTTATCTTGAAAGACTTTTTATTTAGAAACATAATATGTATTTGGATGATTTCTACCATTTAGTCCCCCAAATAGGTTGTTCTAAAGTCTAATAAAAAAATTCAGAAAAGCCCTGAGCAAGAGCTTTTGAGCGCTTGTTCATTGGTGGATCAATAAGACTAACTTCAAAATTTTATAAGGGACTTGAAATTGATACCAAATATATAAATGCAGAATCTCAGGACAATCGGAATTATATTCTGGAAATTATTCAAAAAATGAAATAGGTATGTAAAGAATAAATAATTAAAAAAACAATGCTCTTGAAATCTTGCATAAACACTCAGTATATCAAAAATTTTTAACGACCATATTTTATGGAACACCCTGTACAATTTGGCTGGTTAAAGAACTAAACCGAGCCATTTGGGAACCGAATTCACTCTGAAAATTTCAATTTTCTAGGACAATTCCTTTGAAAGTAATTGTGCTAATTACAGACATTTAGGCAAAACGATATAGGCACTCAGAAAATATTCATCGAGAAATAAATGATTGATGTAGAAGATTTATTTAGAAAAAATTTGAATTCTGAAAGGAACCATAGAACGTGTGGCACAGAAGAACAACAAAGTGACAAGACTGACATTTGACAACTGACAAGAAAGCCAGAATGCATTGAAAAGTAAACAAAGCTTGAGATTAATAACAAGAATAAGTTCCTATAAACAATAAGCATTATCGTTTTTTGAAATTCGTATCGATGAGGTTTTTGTGTAAGTTTTAGTCATGAATGAGGATACGTAATACTGTGGAAGGTGATCAACCTATGCTCTCAAACTTGAATATTGCTTGACTTCAGCATGTTATCTGAAAGAAGCCGAAAATGAGATGAAACACAACTTTATAAAGTCGACAAGATGCGTAAAAAATACGCTTTATTTTTATTACTAATATATTTTTATCACTCCGTAAATGGGGATGAAGATTTTTGCCCAAAAAAATGTGATTGTAAGAAAAACAACGCCCAAAAGGGCTATTCTGATTTTTTGAAGTTAAAATGCGGCGGCGATACTGAGAAAATCAGTGAATTGGATGAAATTGACCTTCTGAATATTGCTAATGAAATAATCCAGCTGTAAGTATAATGCCATAACGTTTATCAATTCAAGATATCTTAAGATCGCATCTTTTTCAGTAATTTATCAGACAACTTTTTAACAACGTTTTACCCCAAAGTCCAATTGATTGAATTACAGAAATTGTAAGTATTCTAACTACTAAACAATATTTCAAGCACTCTTAATCCTTTTTTTTCAGAGATTTAAGTAGGAATCATATGAAATACTTATTTAAAGACCAGTTTGCAGAATTGCCAAATTTGAGGAGACTTGACATATCACAAAACTTGATATCTCAGATTGATATCTTTGCTTTTAACAATTTAAAAAAACTGGAGAGACTGAGATTGTATCAGAACCAATTAAGTTTTATTTTACCTGGTACATTCGACCCTTTAGTTAATTTGAAACAACTGTGAGTATTTTCATTAAATTGTTTGACGATTTAAATTATCCATTACTTTTCAGAGAAATATCCAACAACCCCTTAATTTGCGATTGTAGAATGCTATGGATTCTCGAATGGAGTCAAAAAACTTCGGTGAAATTGGTTTCTAATCCAAAATGCAGCTCGCCTGCGTACCTTAAAGGGTTACCTTTGAGAAAACTAAAAACATCGTTAGAAAAGGATTGTTCTTCCATTAAATCATACGGAGGTACTTCACTAGTCGTTTTGAAACCTTACGATAAGCAAATAGTTTTCGAAGGTGATTCACTCACATTGCAGTGTAAAGCTCCTGTTATAATAGGGGAAGATTCCTCTATATTATCCAGAATAGAATGGACGTTTTCGAATGAGGAAATTCCTTTTTCGGACATTCAAATTAAGAACGAACTGCTAAGCAGTACAGAACTCATGGAAAGTAATCTTAACATACCTAAACTTTACGAAAATCATACAGGTGATTGGAATTGCATATACGAGACAGTTCATCAGAACTTCTCTAAAAGCGTTGATGTTTTCGTTATTTCTGACGAAACCAAGTACTGTCCTCTCGCTTACACCTCTAACAATAAAGGAACTTACACATGGCCAAGGAGTATCGTGAACAACACCGTCAGTATAACGTGTGAATCCTTAAATCTTAGCCTGAACGTTACCGATCAGAAAGCGTACTATTTCTGTTCCCCGGATGGGGCGTGGGAAGATCTAGACACCTCCGCCTGCCAGTACGTTTCGGAGCCAACCAAAATCCTTCAGCAGTTTTCTAAAATCAATACGAGCATCTTGGAGAGTGCGGAATTGTTCAGAAATTACACTTCTAACTTGAGGATATTCAGGGATGTGGTGGATTTGAGGTTTGCCGCAGATACGGTGGTAAACTATTTGACGTACATGCCTGTAGAGCAAGTTGGAGTGATACTTGTGGATGTTGTCAATAATTTGCTGGATTTGCCCAAACGTTACATTGTTGAGACTGATAGAGGGGAAGAAGTGTGTGGAAAACTGCTGAATGCTACTGAAAAGTTGGCTAGTGTTACTCCATCGCCTCAGCTGCATAAGGTAATGTATATTTTTCGCTTATTATTTTGTCTGAAGTCACTTGGTAAACTCGAAAATATATACAAAGTACTATAGTCTGTTCAAATGTAAGAAGGAGCAATAATAACAAGTTTGGCGCAGCGGTAGGAGGGCCTTCGGTTAGGTACTTTCCGTCCAGAGTCGAATCGAGGAGATTTCATACCATCGTTCAGTTTTAACTGAATATTATTATACGAAGACAATTCTTACAGCACATCTCAGTGAGATATATACACGCTCTCATTCATTCCATTTGGAGGTTCCACACTGTATACACTTTCTTAAAAGATTTTCTCTATACAGCACCATCCACAGTCCGTTCTGAGTACGATCCTGGCAGTCTCTTAGGGCGGACCGAGTGAGCGTTTTTATGACAGTTTGACCAATACGAGTTTTATTGTACTCAAATCAGACGATTCTGTTTGTTTACAAAGCTCCTTATATTTGAACGGACCATAGGAGTGTTCAAATTTCACAAAATTCGTCAGAGAATTCATTTAGTTCCAATCATTCTTGAGAACAGCTTGAGATGTCTGTGGAGAAGGATGCCCTTAGTGATGTAATAATCTATTTGAGAGGTCTTAAACGAGTGCTATATCGTTTTGCCCAAATGTCTGTAATTTTCGAATTTTGAGGTGAAAATGGTCTCAAAGCATTCTGTGACTAGGTTAATGGGTGTTTCTTCCTCCTCCCCACAGAACCTACACTCATCAGTGTCCGACAATCCCATCCTCAACAGGTGCTGCCCGAGGCAACAGTGTTCTGTGAGAAAGCAAGTGAGGATGTTTAATTGTTTCTTACCAAGATCCAGAAATCTTTTGGATACCGCTGTCTCAATGTTGGAATGATCCATCCCTGGCAGTGGTTTTCTCTCTCGGCTTTTTCCTTCTCCAGAAACTCCTTCTTATAGGTACATTCACCACAGAAGGGTTCTAGGCCAATGAGTGACATTCATGCGCCCTCTTTGGCAAGTGTATTGGCCTCTTCGTTTCCTTTGATTCCCGAATGGCCAGAAAGCCACTTTGAAAATAAAATATCTTATTTTTCTTGCCTACCTCATTGAGTTTGTTCTTACACTCCCAGATCATCTTTGAGTCGATGACGTAGGAGCTCAGTGCTTTAATAGCAGCTTGACTATCTGAGAGAATGGCTATATCGCACTTCTGATGGTTTTCTTCAAGATTTATATCTAGATATCTTTCAATAGCGAAGATTTCCGGTTGAAAGACACTCATAAAGGAGCCTAGCGACAGTGCACACTTGGTACTTGGTCCGTATGTCCCAGCGCCAGTTCCTGTAGAGGTTTTGGAACCATCTGTATACCATTTTACGGAATTTTCTTTGAGGTTATAGTCGGTGTATTCCCGTTCCCATTCCTCTCTTTTACTTAGCAATGTCCTGAAGTTTTTTTCAGTGCTTACTTTCTTGATCATTACATCATCAATAGTTATTCAGAGAGGACCAGACTCTCTGATTCTTTATTCTCTCATTACCTGTATTTTCCTTAGATATTCTGAGGATAGCGTCATGGGCTACCCTATCAACCACTTTATGTAGAGGTGTGAGATCCGTAATGACCTCAAGTGCCCTAGTTAGGCGCGTTCTCACAGCTCCAGAGATGGACACACAGGCAAGCCTTTGTACTTTATCGAGCCATAGTGTTAACAGAATCATAGAAAATTCAATTGGAATATTGAAAAGAATAATCTTCATATTTCCATAACAAGATATCCGATTCGAGTAAAATTTCAAGAGGATCGCATCATCAGAACCATAGAATTTAATTTTTTCAATTGTCAAGTTCAGTTTCCCAATATTATTCCGATTGTGCTGAGATTTTGCATTTTACATCAATAGGGATGTTGACTACTTTTTGGAATTTATTTTATTTTAAAGATGAACCCTATACAAACACGAAAAAATTACTTTTTCCTTAAAATATAGTAATTGCCAATAAAAATGAGTAAATGAAAAGACAATTCAAAATTCCCGCGGAAATGCTCAATTTTGTCACGTTCTGATGATTACGTCATAATACAGTGAACATACAGTAAATAAAAATATTTGACTTCTGTCAAAGCGAACTGATTTTGCCCGATCCCTTGTGGAAAAGTTCAATCTAAGCCTTCAAAATGAATAGGTCGGTCTGTAAATGCTGAATGAGGTGCTTCTTTTATTTGTAATAATAAATATGAGTTAAAAGTCTGCTACTTACAAAGACAATTTCACGTTTTTAAGCTCCTGCACAAAAATCCTTGTTTTCAGCAAAGAAACTTGCGACCATAAGGGAATTTATCTTCGGTAAAAGTTATTACTATTACCCTTGATGAATCCTATCTCCATTATAAAGAAAATTGTAGATTATCGTTCTTGTAACGAACTAGGTATTCTGTTCTCTTTCAACTTCGTAAGTTCGAATCATAGATATGATATATTATATATTTACTATGGTTCAAGTCAAAGAACCGTGGGTTTCACAAAGCTTGATTGGCAATCAAATCGTTTATATTGAAGTAAGTCGATGGTTCATGTCAAAAATGAACTGAAAATTGCAGAGAAATGATGACATTTCAATGATCAAGGTGATTGGAGGTTTGTGGAACCCGGCCTATGAATGTATTTTGTTGATCTGAGCACCGAACATTCGAATTTGCAATGACAATACGGATAGTTTGACGTCACTATACGATCCACCTCTGATTGGCGTTCGCAGTCACGTGATAGTTGATAATAAATAACATAATTTAAATCAGCTTTATTTAATTCAACGAGAATAATAAGATCACTAAAATGGTTTTTTAGGATTGCAAAAATTTCCTTCTATGAGGAAAACCTCAATTTATATGAATTCGTAACATGAGTCAACATCCCTATTCTCAAGTCCTATACAAATTATTGAGGTAATAACCCCATTGCGCCACCAAGGAACGAGCGCTCGAAAGCACCTGTTCACAACTTTCTAAAAAAATTTATACTCTCAAGATTTTCCATGATAGAAATTACGAATTTTCCTGAGTAATCTCTAGTCTGACAGAATATTGGGCACTATCATAAGTTTCTGTTATTTTATTGAGCAAATAATTGAATATTTGATAGAAATCAAGTTGTGAAGTACCCAGTTTTCTTTTATTTTCAAGATAAGTGACAACATTGCATCATCAAAACTTGATCAGTAAGAAAATCTTTCTCAACGAGGTAAAATTAATCAGACTTCCTGACAAAATAAAAAAATGCACAGACTAGGCGAGTTCAAAAAAGAAGTGTATACATTACTATTTGAAATGAAGCCCTACACTTTTAGTGAATATTTGGGAAATGTATAGTTTCTCTTTTGACGATATTTCTATTTTAATACTAAGTACATATAATTATTTTTGAGAAATAAATATTATTATTATTAATTTCAGACAAATCTAGCCCTGGAAGAGTTTCCCATCAACAAAGACGGGTTCATCGGTTTGAAGTGTACCTGGTACGTCAACCCAGATGTGAAATCGGATCGTCTGTTTTACTGCGAGAATAGCGAGGCAGAAGCTGTTCCTATGAAAGGGAAAATAATCGAAGCTTCAATTACCATCCCAAAAACTCTCTTTCACGAGATGGATCAGAACCTAACCTCTAAAATTTACAAGATACTAGTAGCCATGCACTCCGATAACAAGCTTTTTCCCATGGACGAAGAACGGATCAAGAAGGAAGATGTAACATCGTCTGTCGTGGGGACAAAACTTGGTAAGAATCTGCCAATTGTTATTATTGATAGTTTGTGTTCCATACATACAGGGTGTTTCAAGATAAGATGCCACAAATTTGAGATCTTCATCCTTAGATGATTTTATGGTATAAAATTTCTATGAACTATTGGTCTCTGAAGTTTTTTTTCAGAAATTAGTTAGTTAGTTCAAAAAGGGGTTACAGTTCCCTGAGACCTCAAGGTCTATTGTGCCCCCTTACAGAGCTGTTCTGGCCACACCCTTTACAGATCACCTTCCAGTTCCCGAGATCTGATGAAATCCAATATCTGTGAAGACTTCAACGAGGCTAGTTCCTCACTCTTACAAGTTTCTCGCCCAAGGCACTCTCTCCTTAGGCTCGCAATGGCAAAGCATACCCCCACAGAACCTACACTCGTCAGTGTCTGATAATCCCATCCTCAAAAGGTGCTTCCTGAGGCGACAGTGTCCTGTAAGAAAGCCAGAGAGGAGGTGGAATTGTTTAATAATAATAATAATCTTTATTTTTGACCCTTAAACAGCAATACATACTGGCACCAGGGCCTACTAATTATATTATTTGATTAGAAACCAGAAAATACAACAAAAATAATATCTTTAACCCAACAAAATTACAAAAAGAAAGTCTATTCTAGTCTCATAAAGTATTTTAAGGCATGGCAAAACTTTTTCCAATCTCTGATATTAATTAAATCTGAAGGGGCGGAGTTAAATATATTTATGCTTCTGTAGATCGGGGAATTCTGGGTTTTATTAGTCCTTCTAAGTTCGTTTCTGAGTATCTCTCTTTGTCTTGTTAAGTGGCTATGATATTGCAGTGTCTTATTTAATTTTACTTGAGTTCTTAATTCATTATGCCATGTGTTAATTTTATCTGTTCTAATTTTCTCAGTTTCTTAATGTCAAGAATTTTTGTTTTTTCATATACATGTTTTGTATCCTCTATATTGAATATATTTTCAACTGCTTTATTCTGGGTTCTCTGCAGCTTATCAAGTACATAATTGGGTGCATTTCCCCAGCAGGGTATTAAATATCTTATATAAGGTTCTATGAAACTATTATACAATAAATATTTACTTTGAATATCAAGTAAGTGAGAACACCTCTTTATAGCACCTATTAAGGGAGAGATCTTTGATATCACAGTGGTTACATGACTATTCCACGTTAATTTATTATCCAGTACTAATCCTAGGTATTTATATTCTTTAACTTCTTTCAATTTTATGTTATTTATTGTTATATCTAGATCACAGCACTTCTTGTTTTTTTGTTTCATTAACATGTAGACAGTCTTATCAGTATTAATACTTAGTCTATTTTGACACAGCCATTCATAGTATCTTTGCATATCACAGTTAATATATCGTTTTAAATTTTCAAAATTGGCTTCTGATAGGAGCAACACGGTATCATCAGCATACATAAGGTATTTAGAATACAGGTTTAGGAATCTTAATAATCTTTCTTACCAAGATCTAGATATCTTTTGGATCTTGCTGTTTCGAAGTTCCGAAAGAACTTGGTGGAATGATCCATCCCTGAGAGATTCCGCCAGTGTTTTTCCCTCTCGGCTTTCTCCTCCTCCAGAAACTACTTCTTATAGGTACATTTACCCATACCATAGAAGGATTCTGGGCCATTGAGTGACATTCGTGCGCTCTCTCTGGCAAGTGTATTGGCCTCTTCGTTTTCTTTGTTTCCCGAATGGCCGGGAACCCAGGTTAAAAAGACCTTAATTTTCTTGCCTACCTCATTGAGTTTGTTCCGGCACTCCCAGATCATCTTTGAGTCGATGACGCAGGAGCTCAGTGCTTTAATAGCAGCTGGACTGTTTCAAAGTGTTGAAATTAAAAAAAAAAATGATTTCTCGGAAATATTTTTGATACCCTACAAGTTTGCGTTTTGGCACCTAACTACCTACCATCAAGCAAACAAAACTCGTTTGGGGTGTAGAAAATATTTTCGAAAAATCTATTTTTTTTTTCAAAATTTCAACACCTAACAACAATGTGTGAGAGACTGACAGTTCATAGCAACTATGTGTCATCTAAGGATGAAGATTCTAAATCAAGGGCACCTCATTTTGAAACACCCTGAATTCTAATACAGTTAATTTCGTTAAAAAATAACTATTGTGCTACCAGCCAAACAGATTTTGGTGTCATTGTATTCTTTGAGTCATCCTAAACAACATTAGTGAAACCAACAGGAAGCGGTCTGTCTTAGTTTATTCAATAATTAATGAAGAAACTTTGAAATTCTTTAGGCACCACAAATTCTAAGGAAAGCCCGCCGTTTTTAATGGTAGATTTGGCACTGCCGTAGATTCATTCGCGTGAATATGCGAAAGCCTTCCCATAAATCCCGCCATCATTTGATGTGTCACTCGCCGAAGGACGGAGCAGTGGTGCCAAACTCACTATGAGGAACGGAGGGATTTCCTTAGAATTTGTGGATATGTGATACCTCTAAAACTTTGATGTTTCTGTATTAATTATTGAATATGACTGAAATTAATCTTATCGAATAGTAATTTGGAAGTTCGAAGATGATACAGTGGAACCCCGGTAGTCCGGCCCCTGTCTAATCCGGCGCCCCCTGTAATTCGACATGGTCTATTATTTATACCATACATAATGAAGTATAATTAGTATTTCAGAGTACATATATGTACATATGTATGTATAAAGAATCTTATCATTGGATCTGTAATTTGTCGGATTACAAGGTACCCTTTTGTAAAAAAATCCGGACTATAGGGGGAGGGGTCTTAGGCAGTACTCCATAATCCGACGAATTCGATAGTTCAACACTGCCCTGCAAAATGTTTGTCGGACTACCGGGGTTCCACTGTATATCGGGTGTCCCAAGGTGAGTGGCCTATTAGATTATTATGGAAACTATTGATGGTAAAAATTTTCAATTTTGTGGATCGATATTTGGCCATGTAAGGAACATTTTTAAAATAATTTCACATTTTCAGTGTTGCCAGATGTACGACAATTTGGCAACAACTTAGTTATTTTAAATGGGACATCCGGTATTTCTACTTTTTTATGATACTCCATAAAATATTTAATCTATTCACTCTTACTTTTCCATCCCTATCTTTAACGGTTTTTGAGTTATTAATTATTTTTCGAAATTTCAGATCAAATTGGCGTATTACGAAAATGACTCTAGTTCGCTCAATATTTGAGATTTAAGTCAAAAATTTTGCAAGTCGTTAGATATTGATCTGATCTATGTCACTGCTTTTGAATTATAGTTGTCAGTTATACAGGATGGACCAAAAAAATCATCATTTGCCAAGCTACAAAATCGTTGAGATAGGTATAGGGACGTGAATAGAAAAATTGTAGAGTGTGTTGTACTGATTCCAAAAATTGAAAAATATACTAGGTGTCTAATTTAAAAAAAAAGACTTTTTAACAATTTTGAAACTTGGCAACTGATGATTTTTTTTGGTCCGTCCTGTATAATTGACAACCATAATTCAAAAGCAGTGACACAGATCAGATCAATATCTAACGACTTGCAAAATTTCTGACTTCAATCTCAAATATTGAGCGAACTAGAGTCATTTTCGTAATACGCCAATTCGATCTAAAATTTCGAAAAATAATTAATAACTCAAAAACCGTTAAAGATAGGGATGGAAAAGCCAAAGTGAATAGATTTAAAATTTTATGGAGAATCATAAAAAAATAGAAATACCGGATGTCCCATTCAAAATAACAAAGTTGTTGCCAAATTGTCGTACATCCGGCAACACTGGAAATATAAAATTATTTTAAAAATGTACATTACATGGCCAAATATCTATCCGCAAAATTTGAAATCTTTACCATCAATAGTTTCCATAAAAATTTAATAGGCCACTCACCTTGGGACACCCGATATATTAAATTGAAAAACTGAATTTGTGGTTTTATAGTGGAAAAGGTCACCTGAGGATAGAGCATTTTTAGCCCATCTATATTAATAAAACAGAATCTATGGTTACCGTCAAAATGCAATATCTTTCAAACGGCTGCACCAAATGGGATAATTCTAATTGCTAGGGCAAGGTTTATACAACAAATATTTCAAAAAAAATTGTTCAGAAAAAATAAAAGGCTTTCCTTTTTCTTACCACCAATCAAGCAGTCACAGAATACATATTTATAGGTTATAATGATTTTGACAGTTGCACAAAAAGTGAATCGAAAATTAAAAATTTTAATCAGAAATAACGTATGAACTAACATATTATACAACAATTTTTTACTTATGCCATATTTTACGAATTTTAAACTTTTGATGTATGAATGTATTTTGGATTGCCTGATGCCCATATGTTTATGATCTCAATCAGATCAACAGATAGCGATGTAGTCGTTATCTAGGTTATTCATCTATTCTGCAACTAAACGGCTGGATCGAATTGAATGAATTTTTGTGTATGCAGAACAACGTCTGTTGGGTCCGCTAGTATTTTCTAAACTAAGACAGACCGCCACCTGTTGCTCTCACTAATGTTGTTCAGGAAAACTCAATGAATACAATGACACTGAAAACTGGTCGATATCTGCTGGTCACCGAACTTAGATTTATAACTAAACTAACTATTCAAATATTCTGAATGCCCTTCCAACGATGAAATTCTCAAATTTTTTTCAGTAAATTTCGACGTTACCAACCTGACATACCCCGTATCGATAAGGCTGAGAACGCCACCGTCAGTAGCCTTCGAAATAGTACCCTTCACTCCTGTCTGGTGGGACCCATCCATCAATAACGGTACAGGAAGTTGGTCTTCTGAAGGCTGCGAGTTCAACTACGCTCTACAAGAACATATCGTTTTTTCTTGCGAAAATTTCGGATATTACGGTCTTCTACAAGACATATCGCAAATACGATACACGGAAAAATTGACCAGGTTCAGGTTTTCCCATCCAGCGATCTACGTTGGCAGTACCATACTATTCGTCACTTTCTTCATAGTCATTATGACTTACCTCCTTTGCTACGAGGCTATACAGATGCCGAAAAAGGCCAAACATTGCCTGATCAACATGTGGATGGCGATTTCCTTCCTTTGCTTCATGTATATCTTCGGCATCTACCAAACGGAGGATTTGAGGTTATGTCAGATCATCGGTATATTTCTGCATTATTTCACTCTGTGTTCCCTTCTGTGGATTTGCGTGGCTGTGAATTGCATGTACAAGAGGCTCAGCAAGAATACGACCATAGAACTGCACGACGACGAGTTACCTTCGGATCAACCGATACAAAAGCCGATTTTGGGGTTATATTTGGTTGGTTGGGGCGTGGCTATGATTATATGCGGCATATCTGCCGCCATAAACATAAACGATTACTCCTCCCCCAGTTACTGCTTCCTGAAAGTTGGACCTCCGTTGAGTGCTTTATACATACCGTTCATAGTGCTTTCACTCTTTATATTCGTGTTTAGTCTTCTTGTACGTTGCGCCATCTATAACTTAGACGCGAACGGACACTTGAGCGAGGGCACTCAAGCGACGGAAAACGTCGATTTGGATCTTCTGGAACCAAACTTTCCCAACGTTGAAAACAGGAGTATACGAAGCACTTCTTCCAAGACTTCTAGCGAAATAGAGGATCCTGAGCATGCGCCAATAACGCAACTCAAGGCTTATATAATATTTCTATTCATGTACGTATTCACATGGTTGTGTTGCGCTTTGTCAACAGCTCAACCTTTCCATTTTTCCGTATACGAAGAGGATATCTTCAGTTGGGCATACGCTGTCTCAGCCACTTTATTCTCAGCTTTTACGCTCTTTTTCTATTGCGTGGCCCGGAACGACGTCAGGACCCAATGGGGTAACTTCTGCAGATGGACCAGAGGCAAAAAATCCTGTTTCAGGACGAGAAATGTATCGGATAACTCCTCCAGCTTACCGCAGATTCAAATACAGCCGTTACAAAGTGCCCCTATAGGAAACGAGGTGACCATAACCTCTCGTTCCAGTAGCAGAAGTTCCAATAATACCAAGACTAACTCGCATCATAGTAACATGCTCAAAGCTGCTGATTTAAACAGTTCTTTCACTGACAGCCAAGGGACCAAAATCAATAACGTCAATCTGATTTCTTTGCATCGTCAGCAATACAGGATACATGGTATTCCGAACATCATAGAAAACCCTACCAGTGCTGCAGACGTTTTTTACAACCCCCACCAAAGTACCGTCGCTAGAAAGTTCTTTAAGAGGCAAAAAAGACACATGATGAAACGTACCAACTTGACAGCCAGACCCCACGATAGTAGCGATGCAGCTTCAGTGTTATCCGAGCCAAAGAGGTTATGCGATGATTCTAGTATAGATCAAAACATATTCAATACAAAGTCTAAAGTGAACAACACCAATATACATGTAGAATACGTGAAAAAGGTCAAACAGAAAAACCCTAACATATTTTCCGACTCCGATGATTTCGAGTCGTCCAATCAAGTTTCGGTAGAAAACATTGTGAAAAACGCTGATCGGTTAAGGAAGAGAGAACTGTACAAACAGAGAAATAAGAAGAAATTGAACCAACCGATTGATCCTTCACCGGTTGAAAACAATATGAGATCGGTGTCTCAACAGTGCACTTTGGAATACAGCTCGGAAAACATTTCAGATTCGATTTTGGACAAGACCAGTCCGGACAAAAACATACTGCCCAATGACGATGCCAACTTCATCATAGCCGAGACAAGTAAAAAGGTTCGTAAAAGAGGGATTAGCCCTATAGAAAGTCTGTCTACTGAAGACGATCCAACTTATTGTAAAATAAACGAGGTAAAGGCTTTGCAGAAACATCCCAAAGACCACCAATCTACGAGTTTGGGACGCAGAAAGACATACGACACGAGTGACATGAGTTCCGACCTGCTGGAAGGTGCGGTGGGGCCCTCATCTAGAACTGCCATGTTTCTAGATCCCGCAAGAGAACAACTGTTGAGAAGAGGCCAGATAAGTCGTGCTAGCAGCGTCTCCGCGAGTGATTTAGATGAGCTCTATCAGCAGATTCGTAGAGGACCCAAAATAAGGTACTCCACGTCACAGGGCCAAGTGAAATTGTGCAAATCTAATCGAAGTCCATGTTTCTCGGATTCTGAGATTTCGTCCTACGTTAAGTACGTTAATTATAAATATAAGAAAGCTCCCAGTAACGACAACGTAAGTGACAACGTTGAGACAACAGTGTAGTTGTGAAAAACAGTGCTTTCAGTATTTATATCGAAGATGGTATCGCTTAAGAGCCTGTTTGTCTACTCAGGATAACACCTATAAACTTGAAACCAGTTTTGTGTGCAACCTTGATGACTGTAAGTAGATTTTACAAATGATTTAATAGGTTACGAGCAGTTCTGACAGCTGGACGAGACCGGAGGACCAACATTAACCTATAATGAACTAACTGATTATTGTAATCTGAGTGCGATTTTTTCGGCACAACATTTATTCATATTAGATCAGACTAATGAATATAATTTCATCTCAATTATCTTCAAATGCAGATCAAATATTCGAAATATCAGTTAAATATGCCATCCTTTTGTATTATATTGCTGTGACAGCAAAGAAGGTACTAAATATTCTACAAATTTTATTTTCTTCAGGTGAATTAAACTATGGAATTTAAATTAAAATAATGAATAATATCACTGATACGATTTTATGCAGTAATTTTGGTATTTTCATTTCAATACTGTATAATTATTTAGATACTGATTTTCTTCTCATATCCAATAACAGTCTAACATAAGGGGTTTTCGATCACTAACCAGAGTTGGATATTGACAGATAAACAGTTCATTTACTGTCAAAATTTAACCCGAGTTAGTGGTCAAGTAAGTTTCCGAAAACCCCTATTTATTCACTTTCAACATGAATAATCCAAGTTCATCTAAACAATTATACAGTTTTGAAATGAAAATACCAAAACTACTACATAAATTCGAACCAGTGATATTCTTCATTGTTGTAATTTAAATTCCATATTTCAATTCACCTGAGGAAACTAAAATGTTTAATTAAGTTCCTTCTTTGCTGTCGCAGCCCACTATAACACAGAAAGATTGCATATTTAACTGATATTTTGATCTTCTTTTGCAGAGAATTAAGGTGAAATTATACAGGGTGTTTCATTGGGAAAGGGAAATACTCCACAGGTGCATAGGTGGCACCAAGACGGTTCTAGAGATACCCCATTTATTGGGTCTCACTGTCTTCATAGCCGAGATACAGGGTGTTTTATGAATTCTGTCCGTTTCTTCCTGAGGCCGTACCAAACGAACCACCGGGTATATTTTCTTCATATTTCGCAAATATGTTCCTAATTGAGAGCCCAAACATATCATGCTATAACCGCCTCGAAAATCCAGGTCCGGGTTAACAAAAAATTATGAATCGTTTGAATACTTGAAACAACACCCTGTACATCGGAATTTTGAAAATCTGTTTTAATATTCGAAAACACCACTAAAAACTAAACTGAGACGTTTCCTTCAAATTTTCGCGCAGAAAGTTTTACTGCACAAATTTTCAAGGTAAAAGTGAAGTTTTTAGGAACTTGGATACCCGAAAGTGGTTTGAAGTGACTTTAACAATAAATTATCAACAATATTGAATCCATAATTATTACAACATTACTCCGCAATTCATTTTCACATTGGTTTTCTTTTTTATAGCTGTATACTTTAAAATCCAGGTCCGGGTTAACGAAAATTATGAATCGTTTGAATCTTTGAAACAACACCCTGTGCATCAGAATTTTGAAAATCTGTTTTAAAATTCGAAAATACCACTAAAAACTGAACTGAGACGTACACTTCAAATTTTCGCGCAGATAGTTTCAATGCACAAATTTTCAACGTAAAAGTGTAGTTTTTTAGAACTTGGATACATGAAAGTGGTTTGAAGTGACTTTAACAATGAATTATCAAAATATTGAAATCCATAATCATTATACGTTATGATGCAACTCACTTCTCAATAAATGAAAACTAATGTGGAAATGAATTACAAAGTAATGTTGAAATAATTATGGATTCAATATTATTGATAATTCATTGTTAAAAGTCACTTCAAACCACTTTCAGGTATCTTAGTTCTTAAAAACATCTCTTTTACGTTGAAAATTTGTGCATTGAAACTATCTGCGCGAAAATTTGAAGTGTACGTCTCAGTTCCGTTTTTAGTGGTGTTTTCGAATATTAAAACAGATTTTCAAAATTCCGATGTACAGGGTGTTGTTTCGAGGATTCAAACCATTCATAATTTTCGTTAACCCGGATCTGGATTTTCAAGTATACGGCTATAAAAAGGAAAACCAATGTGGGAATGAATTACAAAGTAATGTTGAAATAATTATGTATTCAATATTGTTGACAATTCATTGTTAAAGTCACTTCAAAACTCTTTCGGGTATCCAAGTTCCTAAAAACTTCACTTTTACCTTGAAAATTTGTGCAATAAAACTTTCTGCGCGAAAATTTGAAGTATACGTCTCAGTTTAGTTTTTAGTGGTGTTTTCGAATATTAAAACAGATTTTCAAATTCCGATGTACAGGGTGTTGTTTCGAGGATTCAAACGATTCATAATTTTTTGTTAACACGGACCTGGATTTTCAGGGCGGTTATTGCAAGATATGTTTGGGCTCTCAATTAGGAATATATTTGCCAAATATGAAGAAAATATACCGGGTGGTTCGTTTGGTACGGCCTCAGAAATAAACGGGCAAAATTCATAAAACACCCTGTATCTCGGCTATGAAGACAGTGAGACCCAATAAATGGGGTATCTCTAGAACCGTCTTGGTGCCACCTATGCACCTGTGAAGTATTTCCCTTTCCCAATGAAACACCCTGTATTTATTAGTATAATTTAATGAATACTAAGTTCAAAGTATCGAAAAACCACAAAATTTCCCAGTAAATCGCTCTCAGATTGCAATAATCAGTTCACTATAGGTTAATGTTGGTCCTCCACTTGGAGGTAAAGACCTCCATGGTCCTCCAGTCTCGCCCCAACTGTCAGAACTGCTCGTAGATTTTTTAAACTCTGCTCTATGGTTTGGTCTACAGGTTATAGGCCCAAATTTCATCCCCTTTTTGTAGTTTTGAAAATCTACTAGTGGTCTTCTGGATGCAATTCATCCCGGTAACTTAAATACGTAAAAAAGTGCATTGCATTTTTCTTTTCATCTTAAAAAATCAATGCTACGATATTATATTTTTTTGTAACCCCAAGGCAGCGTTGTGTGGAAGGAAACTCACATCAAAATGTGCATTATAAAGATTGATTTAGTGTAGAATTCTTTTTATTTTTTATGTATTAGATAAATGGAATAATGTATATGAGCTCCAAGGATGTTATCCCACGATCTCAGTTTTTTTTGTGTGGCAATTGTGTAAGATGAATTTAAGAAACCTGTGATACTTTTAATTTATAAGGTTCGTATCAAACTTTTTATTTTTCGCTTATTTTAATAGTTTGAACTGATGATTTTTATGTAGTTTGTTCCATTTGAAATATTTGGAAATCGAGATACATGATTATATGAAGCTTATTGCTTGAAACGTGGTTATGATATTGCCTTGAATAAATACTCATTTTGGATGATGTTCATATCAGTACAGTCTGATTGGAAAATTAAAATGTTTATAAATATGTACAATTATTTAAAGACTGTTGATAAGAATAAGCTATATAATTATTATTGAAGCCAAGTGTGTAAAGATATTGTAAACCAGAGAATGAAGATATTGATGTGAATGCGAATTTTTCAATAACCTCAAAACCTTTCTGAAGCCTTAGTCACGGCCTTCTAAAGACATGGCCGGGCGCCTCAACTCAAGCGGCAACGCCGCTATATACGATCTTAGGGAGGTATACCTCTCGCACGAGAGATACGATATTTCGAACGTTCAATTTTATTTCCTGATGTTGTTTAGTATGTTTTCCGACGAATATTTAAAAAAAGGGTGGAAGTATGCCCTGCTCAATCAATAAATTGGATATAAATGGAAAAAATTGAAACTAAAGCGAATTGGTTGATGGTTGAATCTATTTATTGTCCAGCAAAATACACGGGAAGGTGTCTCTCGCCAGAAAACTTGAACTCCAATATTACTTTCAAAATGGAATTAACTCCAATGAAATTATTCCTACCACTTCTATGTAATTATCATTCTTCGTATTCTTCACGTAATTATTGAGAAAGATTTGAAAAAATGGAACTAAGCGAATTTAGAATGAACTTCGAATTCAAACCACAAGTTCCTACAATTTTCTGCGAATTTTGAATAGGTGATAAAAGTCCAATTCAATGCTATGAATAACCAGTTAACATAAAATTGATTTTTTCTGACACTCTTCAAAAAAGTAACGGTATCGTTCAAAATATATTTTGAAAAAGAGCACATATAGTTATGAACGATAATAGAATTAAATGGGTCAGGTCTTTCAAAGTTTCTATCTCAAAGAAAGTATCATTTAATTGTTCCATCTACTTGTGAATGTTTATCGAACTTAATGATATCGTTGAAATCGGAATGTTGCGCTGTTCATATTTCGGCAAACTGAAATATCCTAATTTTTTAGACGGATATTACCAAAGATTATATAGTATATACTCTATAATCTATGGATATTACTTCTACACGATGAAATACAAAACGTTCGTACCATTTATCGAAGCAGATGAGTTTGATTTATAGGTTAGAGACACTTACAAAAAGACGAAAGTAGTTATCCCAAGGAAAATTCACTAACACCAATATCACAAACACTTTCACTGCTCACAGCACACGAACAATTACAATAGTTAACTGTTATTAACTTATTTTTTACATTTAAGACCACAATCAACACTAAAACCTCAATAATTTACCACTAGATATTAACTAGCGCTCACGCTTGCGCCTGTAACACAACTGTCCATAGAGACTACTTTCGAAGGCTTTGCTTGTAATATGTCGGGAGGGTATACCTCTCTCCAGCGTTGTCGCTCTTGGCTACAGCCGGACCCGGAGGTTTAGAAGGCCGTGCCTTAGTCCAGTCATTATTCATTTCTTATAATGACGCCAAATTAATCTTGGAAATGGGTTTCAATTTCAAATAAATGAGCGTGGCCATAAACAAACTATTCTCTGTGGGCGTGGCCATAGACAAACTATTCTCAATGGGCGTGACCAAACATGATCCACCACTAAGGTTGTATAGTAATAGCGTTTTATTTTGGGAGAACTAGTGCTGCACTACGTGCATAGTACAACTACTTCCGTGTTGTTATCGTGCACTTCTAGTACAGCCCCAATAGAACGTACGAAAAGGAACACTAACCTAATTATTTGAACTTTTATTTGTTTATATAATTCCTCCCTCCCTAATGTTTGCATAAACAAGCCGAGCTGCTCTCTGCTCTTTTAAAATGGAAAATGTTATAAGCTTAAAATTCGGGATTAATGATGAAACAATTTCTATTGATGAACCAGTAGAATTAGATAATACTGAACATCTTTTTAATATAAATAGGTACTAGCTTTGTTTAAACAATGGTACTAGGTACTTTGGAAAGTGCTCGAAATTTTCAAATAGTTGTATTAGCCAGTATGATGTTTTCCGGCTCACGCGGAAATTCTTGCGAAACTATAAAAACAGGGAGGACTATTAGGACCTGAGTTCTTCCATACACTTAAATTACTCTTGAAAAGCTAATTATAAATAAAAAGATTTCATTAGTCCACTTGTAAACAACGTCCGTAAGAACATTTTTTATTTTCGGAATTTCTTTCTGTTTACATAGCATTGCTGCATAATCTATTTCATCTTCGCTGTCAGAGGAGGAAATAATTGAGAAAATACTTCTCCGTTCATGATGACCGATTGTTTACTGTTTCTATTATTTATTATTTTGAGGTTACGAACAGCAATCGAAATTGCACCAACACTGGCACGACCTCCCAGACCTCGTGTCGAAAAATGTGCACTGGGTGCATATGGTGCGGAACCAGTTTTACAAAATAACATGGCTTCTTGCACTCAAAGGACCTATAGAACATGAAAATTGCACCAGTGCTGCACTGGTTTTACCAATAGAAAGCGCTATTATTTAAAGGTTACGAGCAGCAATCGAAATTGCACCAAAACTGGCACGACCTCGTGCCGAAAAATGTGCATATGGTGCGGAACCAGTTTTACAAAAAAACATGGCTTCTTGCACACTCAAAGTACCAATAGAACATGAAACTTGCACCAGTGCTGCACTGGTTTTACCAATAGAAAACGCTATTAGAAAAGTCGGTTATTTAAATTGACCCAGCTCTAACGAACCTTGAAAACAGCCTTCAAATCGGGCAACCCCCGTACACAAAGTACGTATTGAAAACGTGAAAATCAATTACAAACATATGCGATTATTTTCCTTCGACCCAAACACGGAATTCTCCTTTGTACACCTTATTAATAAGTCATTTGAAATTATTTATGTATTTACAGATGCATTACGTTCACAACGCATAACACTTGAGCGTTTGTATCCTAAACATTCGTCTCAGAACGGATCCTCTCTCTTGTACGTTTTAATTTAAATGTGTTCATCACTATAATAAAAAGTGTTATCAGGCGATGATATTTACATAAACACCACTATTATCATTCGTGCTAACTAGGATCACGAAATTTTTCGTTTGGCAGTAGGACAATGTGGAGTCCTTTGAAAAAATACGAAACTGAAAATCATGGAAAGAAGCAGAGGTATGAATTTTTTATTTATTTCAATTGTTCTTTCTTTTTCCGACCAATAACAACATCGATATATCTTCTAGTTTGATACTTTAGGTGTTTTTTCAGTTTCTTGCGTCAGTGTGTTATTAGAGGTGTGGAGAAATGTCAGTAGCGCACGCAAAATGGTTCCAAAGTTTATTTTAACATATTTTTATGCGCTCATTTTTATTTCGATAGAAAAAGAATTTTTTGTTACATTTTTGAAGTCATTCAAAAGCAAATTCTGCTATTCTGTTTTTGATGTTATTAGGGTAGGAGCTTTAGTGATTGACACCTTAAGGGCATAGTTACTTTCAGTAGACGAATTCGGTTCCTGTTTATTTTACTGTGACACCCTGGTTAGTGGTTATTATTACGGAACTGTAGTTGAATGTTGCTGTTTTGGTATTACCTTCAAAATTTCAATAAATATCTATTGAATATTCGAGGAGACACCAATTTCGTCGAAATTACAAATTTGATAGTCATTGACATACTTCGATAGTAATTGACACCCAGTATAATAGTCATTGACATAATTTCATCTCACTTTTGCATCGATTTTTGTTATGATATCATTCTGCTTTCTATCACCTATAATCCGTCCACGAAAGGTTGAGCCGTCGGTTGGCCATGGAAATTTGGCATATTCCACTGTGTATATTAGAATTTTAGGTTATGTTGTTTATTTTCTTGTCAGAATGATACGCAATGTTGTCAATATTGCATAGAGTTCTCTGATAACTTGGAAGCTCGTCGGACGAGACCGGGTACATTCGGCAAAGTTGACTTCATTTTACGTTGACAGCAAATGCTACCAACTTCAGGTAAATAAACCAACGCGCTCAAACTTTCGTGAACGGACTATATACATTCTCATTATTAGCCTATTCGTTTTGAGATATTTCGTGCTCCTGATGAGTAACTCAAAAGCTTGAAATACGGCTTACCATTGGCTGCGCACAAGCACTGGAACAGCTCAGGAACACGAAACTCCTCAAAACGAATACTGTATATATATATATGGGTCATTGAGACAGGGTGTTGAAATTTCCGAAAAAATTGGTTTTTTCTTCATAACTCCTTCAGTTTTGAGATATTCAGTCCTGAATCTTAACTGGAATCTACAGGGTGTTTTCTTTTCTGGAGCCATAACTCCTTTTTCCTCTAAAACTTTTTTGTGGTACGCCACTGGTCAGCGTGAATCAATTTTTGATATCTTCGTTCAATTTAGAAACTTTTTCGACTCGTGCAAACGGTTGGAGATACGAGAAAATTACAGGAGTCCAAAAGTTTTTAAATTGAACGAAGTTATCCAAAATTGATCTCACGCTGACCAGTGGCGTACAGCAAAAAAGTTTGAGAGGGAAAAAGGATACATGACTCGGGAAAAGAAAACACCCTGTAGATTCTAGTTATGATTCAGGACGTGCAATGATGGAGACTGTTGAAAATAGCTCGCATTCCAAAGTTGGACTGAATATCTCAAAAACTGCAGGAGTTATGAAGAAAAAAACAATTTTTTTTGGAAATTTCAACAACCTGTAGCTATAGTTCGTTCACGAAAGGTTAAGCCGTCGGTTGGTCATGGAAATTTGGCATATTTCACTGTGTATATTGAAATTTTAGGTTATGTTATTTATTTTCTTGTCAGATTGATACGCAATGTTGTCAATATTGCATAGAGTTCTCTGATAACTTGGAAGCTCGTCGAACGAGACCGGGTACATTCGGCAACGTTGAATTCATTTCACGTTATGACAGCAAATACTGATGCCAACTTCAGATAAATAAACAAACGCCAACTATGCGCTCAACCTTTCGTGAACGGACAATATAGATAGCGAAGCTTTTACGAACCCATGTTTATATAAACTTTTTCCCTTTAAATTACATATTACAATTTGTGAAAAAATATTATGTAACACCCTGATGTTGGGAGCCTTCTTCAAACCCATTACTTTTTTCAGGAGATAATTTTAGCCTCACAATCTTCATTTTCGTTTCTGTGATACTTTTCGTAATTGTGGCAACTGGGATATTGATCTCCGTGTATTTGGAAGAAGAAATTGCCAAGCTCATTCTGGTAATTCTGATTGCAGTAACAATTCTTATTGGAATTGGAAGTTTGTTACTTATAGAAATGCAGAAGAATCAATATTCCAAGAAAGCAGAGAAGAAAATAAGCAGAAATACGTCATGGGCGTATAGCAGATCAACCACAATTGAGGCATGAAAATGATAGAAAAAAACAATAAGAAAACCCAGAAGTTTTCAAAGAATATAAAAAATTGTAAATCGAATAATATTCAAGAAAATACTAGTCATTCTAGAGATTCGAATAGAAGATTAAGAAATATGTAAATAAAAAGATGAAAATAACTTTCATTATTATAAATTACTTTAAAAACTATTCGAGAAATAAAAATACTTTTTCTACTATTTAATTTGTTTGGAAACTCCATAATTTTCACAATACTAACATAGGAATTGTACATTTTCGAAATGAAATTCGTTTGCTACTTTTTGTTTTCTTTCTTTGGCGGTGCTATTTTCCGCAAAAAATCGCCGCTACTGTCAGTTTTTTTATTTTGTTCCCCTGCAGACATCTTGTAGCTGCAAATTTTATATCTTTACGTTTTGTGCATGAAACAAACAGTGATTCGGTTTTATGTGATGAATAAAAAAATTTCCTGAAAATGGAATATAGCAAAAAACTCACCCCTCTACTATTCCAGTTAAAATTGAAATAAGCTGCTGGTCCTCTTCTTTCAGTGTATATTTTTTCAAATATTTTGCTCTCTGAGAACTGGAATCCATTATGCTGAAATTCAAAAATTGAATAAAATTGTTTGAGAAAGAAAAATTGAATTGTCAAAATAAATTTTTTCGACATTACATTGGAAAATTCGATGTTCCTCATTTTCATTCCAGTAAGAAGAAAATAATGTTTATGACAGTGTGTACAGTTTTCTATGGTTACGATAATTAACCTCAAATTTTTCAACTTAATACACAAAAAACAGTATAACAAAACAGGGATATAAATAACATATTCATCTGTATTTCCGATTATTCTTGTGAATAAGAATACAACTTGTAATTTTGAGATGGTAAAAATATCTGTGTATGACATGTATGCGAAAAAATATATCGATCACATTTCAGGATGTTCTGTCCAGGCCTGCAGAGGAATTCGACAATGATAAACAACTGGAATATTTGTGGGCTGAAAAAGCCTATGATCATAACGAAGTTTATTTCAACGTGAGTCTAACTGTTTCTTCCCATTCATCCTATATTACATTCAAATTCTAGCTCTTGTGCTCCGTTGATACAAAGCAACTAAGGATAACCCCGATAGACGATTTAATTTACACAGAATTTCGCAAAGAATTCCCTAAATTGGACGTTAAAGTTATAGATGAAAATCATCTGAAAAGTACAGAAGAAAAAGCGAAATGGCGACCCTTCTGTGAGAGATTCAGGGACGTATTAGAAGATTATAGTTTTGGTACACTACTCAGAGCTAATGCCGAAGAGGACAACAGGCCAGAAAATACAATATTAGTGACTAAAATTCAGTTTTGCTGCATTGAAATTGCAAGGAATAGAGAAGGTGTTAATTCTATTTTGAGGAAAAAGTTTAAAAGAGAGGATAACTCTAGCTATTAAGATCTGCCATAAACAATTTAAGTATACTCTATCAATAAACATCCCTTTTTTCAATAAGCGTTTTTATACCATTCTATTCTGACGTTATAACTCATACGATCTGTACATTTTTGTAATACCTGCTAAAAGTGTTGTTAAATAGAAAACATTGTAATAGTTTTAGTTAAACCATAAAGTTTTGAGAATTCAAATGTTAAATAGTTTTATGTGGGAATTACTAAAACAAATAGTATTTTTTTATGAAAAATTTTCAAAGTTGAGATATACAGGGTATCTTGTAATTGGCCCGACAAACTTCTAGTGGACATTATAGATCGTATTCTAGACAGATTTGACCCAAATCATATGATGCAAAATTGCTTCCTCAAGGAGCTAGTGCCCTTTGAAGATGACGTCCTGGTTCACACTTTTTGCCACATATTCGCAAAACGGAGTCACATAAAGTGCTGAAAGTTTACACATTGGCTAATATGGAAAATACGCATCGATTAGATTGAATGCAATTCTTCCATGTCATGCACAATCGCATCATTTGGAGGGGGGCGAAGGGTATTTTTAGTTAACACTTTTTTAACTTTTATTATTTTGCGAGATTTACATCACATTCATAAACTCTGATGTTTTTCTTGAAAAAAAATGCTCTTGTATAATAACGCCCAGATTAAATTCAAAACAAAAGTGAACATTGAGTACTTAGTGAAAAGAGAGAAAATTTCAAATCTTTTTTTTTTCAGAAATGGTGCATCTGGGTTTTATATATATACAAGAGCATCTTTTGTCAAGAAAAAATATCAGAGTTTATGAATATGATGTAAATCTTGCGAAATAATGAAAGTTAAAAAAGTTTCAACTGAAAATACCCTTCGCCCCCCCCAAATGATACGATTGTGCTTGACATGAAAGAAATGCACTCAATCTAATCGATGCGTATTTTTGATATTAGCCAATGTGTAAACTTTCAGCAATTTATGTGACTCCGTTTTGCGAATATGTGGCAAAAAGTGTGAACAGGACGTCATCTTCAAAGGCCACTAGCTCCTTAACGAAGCAATTTTGCATTATATGATTTGGGTCGAATCTGTCTAAAATACGATCTATAATGTCCACTAGAAGTTTGTCGGTCTAATTACGGGACACCCTGTATGAATTACATGAAAGTGCTCAGTGCCAAACATTGAAATAACATTAACTTATTCAAGGGCGGATATAGCTTTTTTTCATGGGGGGGGTAGTAATGATTCAAGATCGATAAATCAGGTTCAAAACTTGAAAAAAATTTAATCAAAATATTTAGGAGGAATAATATAATAAGAAAAAATAGTAGTAAAAAAAACAAATAAATGAAAATATGTGCACCACGTTGCGTAACTTTTCTAAGGTTTTCGATATTCATGGGGGTGGGTAATTACCCCCCCCCCGTAAATCCGCCCTTGAACTTATTTCACATAATATGCACAATACTTGATAGTAATTCATACAGGGTGTTCCGGAAAATGTAGGAAATCTCTCAGATTCAGATAAAACATAAAAAAATAAGATGACAAGTTCCCATAATTTTTTTCCTATCGGCCCTCCCTACGAAGATACGACCTCTCAAATGACGCCACTGGAAATTCATTTTAGTGGAATAAATTTCAATTACTTCTTTCATTATTTTTTTTTTCGAAAACGGTTCATTTTACCGACACTGAACTCTTGTTCAGTAAAGAAAAGGTACTCTTGTACCTTTTCTTTAGTTTAATCATTGTTCTCCTTAAACAATGGTTTAATGTATCCAAATTTGTTTTTTTTAGCTCCTTATCATACAGCGTGTTGAAAATGTACAACCCAGTCCGCCCCTAGTAAACTGAACAAGCTAATTGAAATTTGAGTGTGGGGATTTAAGAGGTCCTAAATACTAAAAATCATATCAAATTACACGAGCAGTTTAAAAACTTATTCCACTAAAATGGAATTCCAGTGGCGTCATTTAGGAGGTCGTATCTTCGAAGGGGGGGCTGCTAGGAAAAATATTATGGGAACTTGTCATCTTCATTTTTTATGTTCTATCTGATTGAGATTTCCCATATTTTCTGGTACACCCTGTATATTTAAATTGTGCCAGTTACGTTAATGGTATTCTACGTCCGTTGTGAATTGGTCAATAATCAGAACTTTTAAACGATTAAAAACAAGGGAAAGGAAAACAACAAAATTTATTAACTTATTTTATTTATAAAAGAAAATATATCTAAGATGTTTCAACAGCAGATGCTGCTTCTTTGTATTTTCCCTTATCTTTTCCAAGAGCCAATAGACGTCCTTTAGCTCTTCGGTCAATAATATTTTTGCGGTCCTTGTCCATTTTCAATTTGACAATAACCACCTAGAACGAATAAAAATTGTTAATGACTGAACAATACCCTAAACACTTCTGTTAACAAAGAATAGATAATCAGTGCCATTTTTTCACCATAACGTACAAAGAACAGTAAAGATCAATGCAGATACGGTAAGAAAACCTTACCAATCGCATTTAATCATTTACATCTTACGTACAGTCTACGAATGGTTTAAGTCATCATGCTTTAGATCTTGAAAATTTCCCAGATTGTCAAGAAATATAATTCACAATGGCTCGCTTACATTTCATATTATCAACAGGGATAAAAAAAATCAAAAAGTGGGTGAATATCTGGTTTACCGCCCAGTTACAGATTTTCAAAATATTTGACATATTATTTTGATTTGAACACTGGCAAATCAACATTTCCCGAGAAAATTGAAAAAGTCTATCTATGAATCGTTCATTATTCAAGTGCCACTTTTCTCAATAAGAGCCAAATCTTTTCTTTCAGTGAAAAATAAGTGCTTTTTGGGTAATTCCCCAAAGTAATCCTTATAAATACTTGGCACAGTTCCTATCTTAGCTAACCTAACCTAATAGGTTAGCTTGAGTTGGGTTAGGTTAGCTAAGATAGACTTTGTTTAGTGAAAAATCAGTTTATTTGGGTGATTCCCACTCTTATAATACTTGGTACTGTTCCTATCCTAGTTAACGTAACCTAATAAGTTAGCTAAGATTGGAACTCAAGCTAACCTATTAGGTTAGGTTAGCTAAGATAGGAACAGTGCCAAGTAACGGGTTATCCATTTCGCGGTTTCAAAAGTATACGGCTGGAATTCGATATCTGTCAAACGAAGTTTTTAAAAAAAATTTTTTTGTTTAGTTGAAAGTCTGACATTTATGAAAATGGATCGCTTGACTATCGCACAACGCATGAAAATTGTAAAAACCTAATACAAAAATGGCGATTCTGCCACAGCCACAAATCGTGCTTTAAGAGCAGATTTTGGTTTACATAATCGTCCAACTACGCAAGCAATTGGTAAAATTGTGAAGAAATTTGAAGAGACTGGATTGGTTACAGATATTGTAAGCCCTGTGCATCATCGTTTTGCTCGTACCACTGAAAATTTCGCTACTGTAAGTGAAAGTGTTGCCGAAGACCCGAATATGTCGATTCCTCGTCGTTCTCAGGAATAAGGACTGTCTTACGGCACATTATGGCGTATTTTGCATTAAGATCTACACCTACACCCAAATAAAATCCAGCTCACACAACAACTGAAGCCAGCCGACCATTCACATCAACATCGTGGATAAGTCGAATGGGTGCTTGAACAACCGGCGGTGGATGGCGATATCAACTGGCCACCAAGATCATGCGATTTGACACTGCTTGACTTTTTTGTGGGCTACGCGAAAGACCGTGTTTATGCAGATAAACCTTCAACTCTTGAGTAGTTAAAAACCAATATTCGTCAAGTTATGGCTGAGATACCGCCCAATATTATTAAAATTACCTAAAAAGAATCGATGCTTGCAACAATTCGGGTGGTTGTCATTTGAATGATGTAGTGTTTCACACAAATATCAACGTTCAAACTTCATAATAAAAAAGAATTATCATGATAAAAAATATTTTTTATGTGTTTTATTTACGTTTACTTTTGAAACCGCAAAATGGATAACCCTTTATTTATAAAAGTTGTAGCTGTTCCAATCTTAGCTAACCTAAGCTAACTTATTAGGTTATGTTAACTAGAATAGGAACAGTACCTAGTTATTTTTGTATCTAGTGCGCGAAATGCTACTTTGGTGATCGAGAACTGATTTTTTAACGAGGAGCAGCCGAGTTAAAAAAAATAGTGGGGATCACCAAAGTATTTCGTGCATGAGATGCAAACAAAATTTTTTCTACAAACGCTAAGCTTAATATGAAAAAAAATATTGAACTGGTTTGAACTGTTTTTCCAAATCAAGTCATTAGGTATTATAACTGAGGGGAATATATTCTATGTTGAAAGCAACACTCAATGTTAAAGAAAACGTGGATTCGGGTGGTTGTCATTTAAATGATGTAGTGTTTCACACAAATGTCAACGTTCAAACTTCATAATAAAAAAGAATTATCATGATAAAAAATATTTTTTATGTGTTTTATTTACGTTTACTTTTGAAACCGCAAAATGGATAACCCTTTATTTATAAAAGTTGTAGCTGTTCCAATCTTAGCTAACCTAAGCTAACTTATTAGGTTATGTTAACTAGAATAGGAACAGTACCTAGTTATTTTTGTATCTAGTGCGCGAAATGCTACTTTGGTGATAGAGAACTAATTTTTTTAACGAGGAGCAGCCGAGTTAAAAAAAATAGTGGGGATCACCAAAGTATTTCGTGCATGAGATGCAAACAAAATTTTTTCTACAAACGCTTAGCTTAATATGAAAAAAAATATTGAACTGGTTTGAACTGTTTTTCCAAATCAAGTCATTAGGTATTATAACTGAGGGGAATATATTCTATGTTGAAAGCAACACTCAATGTTAAAGAAAACGTGGATTTCAAGAAATTTACCAAGTTAAAATATAAAAATCTCATATAGTTTACATGCAGTGTGCGAAGTAAATATTTCGCACACTACTTCGCGCACGGTGTCATAGTAACGAAGGAAATGAAAAAAAGGGTCACATCGCATATTCTTGCCAATGCGCGAACCTAGTCATTTTTTGACGTTTGTAGAAAAAAGTATTTTAAGAGTGGGAATCACCCAAAAACACTTATTTTTCACTAAACAAAGCCTAACCTAACCTAACTCAAGCTAACCTATTCCTATCCTAGTTAACGTAAACTAAAAGTTAGTTTAGGTTAGCTAATATTGGAACAGCAACAACTCTTATAAATACTTGGCACTGTTTGTATCTTAGCTTACCTATTAGGCACAGCCGTCTAAAGTACAAGCCCTGAACAGCGAAATATGGCAACGCCGCAGGGAGGCCAGCCAGATGAAAACAACACATAGGCTTTACCGCCTTACCGGTTAGTTACCCACGTGGTGCGTAAATCTATGCGTGGTATCGTTTCTGGTGGCTAAATTAGTGAAAACAGTGGGTGAAAATCTCGGTGAAAATAGTGCAATACCGTTTTAAGTGAAGTGAAATAAAGTTCAATTCGATTCTGTAACAATACAATATCCTCAAAAGGTGATCCCAACTACACAAGTAGTTGGGATCACCTTTTGAGGAGATGGTACGGAAATGTTGTGTTCCTGCTTGCAGGAGCAATTATTCCTACCTGAAAGATCGAAAATATGTGAGTTCTTTCAAATTTCCTAAAAATGAAAATTTAAAAAAGTTATGGGTAAAATCAATTCCAAGACAAATTTTGATCCGTCCCCTTATATGTAGTTCAGTTTGTATCAATCATTTCGAAAAGAAAGATGTAATTACAGAGGAAAGTATTTAAAACCGGACAACCCAAAACCAAACGCAAAAATTTTTCCCAATTTACCGAAATACCTTTCGAAACCGACTCCAAAAGAAAGGACCGATCCGCAGTTGAGAAGAAATGATATTATTATAAGACAGGATAATGAAATAGAAAGCTTCATGAACTCTAATATTATAGTAGATTTTGATGACCTTTTTAATAATTATTCAAGTAAAATAGATATTTCAGGTTGGGAGATTAAGAAGGTTAACAATGCAATTTATTTTTATATACTCAATTCAGAAAAATCATTAACTGTCGATGTTCTTTACAAATACAAAGAAACCTTCTAACAAGATCATTCATAAAAAATGTTCAGATCTCTCCAAATGATTTGAAATGGATTCTTCCTTTCGATCTTACCCTCAATAGGTGGTCTCAACCAAAGATATTTTACAAAAATTGTAAAATATCTTGGTCTCAACTGACAAATTTGCTTACTCGTTATAAAAACGTAGGCAATGAGGATTCAGATTTTGAAACAAAATTCATTAGATTTGCTGCAATGTTCTTTATCTTCCTCAGAGGCATTTTTGTTAGATAGGCATAATGAAAATTTCGACAAACTGAGACAAATTGAAATCATTACTGATCAATTGTGGCAAATTCTTTCTAATAAAATTGAGTACTCCTACTCCTCAAGTACAATAATAATGTCAATTATATAGCATTCCCAGTCTGCTTCATGCTATGAATTGATGAGAAAATTTTTCATTTTACCTACAAGAAGGTATTTAAGATCTATTTTATTTTCGTTACAAATATCACCTAATTCTGATAATGGTAATCAAAATTATCTTTCGAATGTATCTCGCAATTTGCCGATATTAGATCGTGTTGTAGTTCTGTTAATTGATGAAATTCATATAAATTCCCGTTTGGATTATAGGTCGAAAAATATTGGGAGTGCGACTGTTCTTGCTGAACAATAAATTGAATAACAAATATCTGCTATTCAGATTCATTAGGATTGAGGTTCTCAAGCACAGATAATCAATTTATTGACTAAGTAGGGTCAAATATTGTTTATTCCTTCGAAAATTGCTAATGCCTTGCCTTCAATGCAGTTTTATATTCGCATCCCGCGCTATCGCATCGATAGAGTAGGCCTCCCGTCGACGTTTCAATGCGGCGGTGCCAAACTGTGTTCCAGGCTTTCTCTATAGACGGCTGTGTATTAGGTTAGGTTAGCTAAGATAGGAACAGTGCCAAGTATTTATAAGAGTTGTTGTTGTTTCCATCTTAGCTAACCTAAGATAACTTATTAGAAATAATGAAAGCGGAGAATAATATTAATCGATATAAAATCAACCAATATTAAACCCACACTTCGGAACTAATCCCGTCAACGAACAAAGAACATGCATAGTGGTAATATCAAACAGAGCATCCATAGATAGCTATTTCGCCCTATTTGGGGCTCATCAGTATGGAGGAGCTCCGTTTGAAAGGCATTCTAGGTTCCCTTACTTGAAGAAATGTTGCCCAGTTCTGAGAATAACAGAAACAAGACGCCATCTCTTGGGATCCTTACGAACACCTGCCTCCAATGCATGAACGTTGAACGAAGTCGCGAGATGTTTATCCGTTTTTCATACGAACTGGTGGCAGTCCAACTTTGTGGATTTTTACCTTCAGTCGATGAAGTGGAAACGCTCGTTTCTTCGTCGTAAACCAGACGTGGTGATAATAATAATGAATGAAAATTCATGCGTTTAACAGTAACGCAGGCATAATATAAATAATGAAAGCGGAGAATAATATTAATCGATATAAAATCAACCAATATTAAACCCACACTTCGGAACTAATCCCGTCAACGAACAAAGAACATGCATAGTGGTAATATCAAACAGAGCATCCATAGATAGCTATTTCGCCCTATTTGGGGCTCATCAGTATGGAGGAGCTCCGTTTGAAAGGCATTCTAGGTTCCCTTACTTGAAGAAATGTTGCCCAGTTCTGAGAATAACAGAAACAAGACGCCATCTCTTGGGATCCTTACGAACACCTGCCTCCAATGCATGAACGTTGAACGAAGTCGCGAGATGTTTATCCGTTTTTCATACGAACTGGTGGCAGTCCAACTTTGTGGATTTTTACCTTCAGTCGATGAAGTGGAAACGCTCGTTTCTTCGTCGTAAACCAGACGTGGTGATAATAATAATGAATGAAAATTCATGCGTTTAACAGTAACGCAGGCATAATATAAATAATGAAAGCGGAGAATAATATTAATCGATATAAAATCAACCAATATTAAACCCACACTTCGGAACTAATCCCGTCAACGAACAAAGAACATGCATAGTGGTAATATCAAACAGAGCATCCATAGATAGCTATTTCGCCCTATTTGGGGCTCATCAGTATGGAGGAGCTCCGTTTGAAAGGCATTCTAGGTTCCCTTACTTGAAGAAATGTTGCCCAGTTCTGAGAATAACAGAAACAAGACGCCATCTCTTGGGATCCTTACGAACACCTGCCTCCAATGCATGAACGTTGAACGAAGTCGCGAGATGTTTATCCGTTTTTCATACGAACTGGTGGCAGTCCAACTTTGTGGATTTTTACCTTCAGTCGATGAAGTGGAAACGCTCGTTTCTTCGTCGTAAACCAGACGTGGTGATAATAATAATGAATGAAATTCATGCGTTTAACAGTAACGCAGGCATAATATAAATAATGAAAGCGGAGAATAATATTAATCGATATAAAATCAACCAATATTAAACCCACACTTCGGAACTAATCCCGTCAACGAACAAAGATTTGATATTACCACTATGCATGTTCTTTGTTCGTTGACGGGATTAGTTCCGAAGTGTGGGTTTAATATTGGTTGATTTTATATCGATTAATATTATTCTCCGCTTTCATTATTTATATTATGCCTGCGTTACTGTTAAACGCATGAATTTTCATTCATTATTATTATCACCACGTCTGGTTTACGACGAAGAAACGAGCGTTTCCACTTCATCGACTGAAGGTAAAAATCCACAAAGTTGGACTGCCACCAGTTCGTATGAAAAACGGATAAACATCTCGCGACTTCGTTCAACGTTCATGCATTGGAGGCAGGTGTTCGTAAGGATCCCAAGAGATGGCGTCTTGTTTCTGTTATTCTCAGAACTGGGCAACATTTCTTCAAGTAAGGGAACCTAGAATGCCTTTCAAACGGAGCTCCTCCATACTGATGAGCCCCAAATAGGGCGAAATAGCTATCTATGGATGCTCTGTTTGATATTACCACTATGCATGTTCTTTGTTCGTTGACGGGATTAGTTCCGAAGTGTGGGTTTAATATTGGTTGATTTTATATCGATTAATATTATTCTCCGCTTTCATTATTTATATTATGCCTGCGTTACTGTTAAAAGCATGAATTTTCATTCATAACTTATTAGGTTCAGTATTTATAAGAGTTGTTCCTGTTCCAATCTCAGCTAACCTAAGCTAACTTATTATGTTACGTTAACTAGGATAGGAACAGTACCAAGTATTTATAAGAGTGGGAATCACCCAAAAACACTTATTTTTCACTAAACAAAGGTCTGGATCGTATTTAGACAAATAGCACCTGAATTATGAACGATTTACAGAATTTCTTTTTTGATTTTCTCGGGAAATATAGATTTGCCGATGCTCAAATTGAAACTGAGGCATCACAACATCATTACGAAACAATATTCCAACTAGATATGTAATATGAAGTGCTGTTTATTGAAAATGTTTACATTAAACCTCAAATTTATCAGTGCCATTTTTTAACCACAGAGTACCGAGAATAGTAAAAATCAATGCAGATACGGTAAGAGAACCTTACCAATCGCATTTAATGATTACATCTTGCGGTACAGTCTACGAATGGTTTAACTCATCATGTAAATTGAGGTACAGTAATGTTGAAAATAGATGTTTAACATGATATTCTTTCTCTAAATTCAAGTGAAAAGAGCTTCAGGAACTACCATATTGCATTTATTCAAACAAGTCATTTCAGCTCATAGAAACCAGTTAAAGGATATCGTTTCTTGACAAAATGGAAAAACAATAAGCAATGTTGAGGATGTTGAAAGCCTACCTTTGATGGGTCAATTCCTACATAAACACTGGCTCCATTAGCCTTTTCCCTTTGGATCCTCTCGATATATACAACGAATTTTTTTCTGTATACTTGGACAACTTTGCCAACTTGTTGTCCTTTGTAATGTCCACGAACTACTTGGACTTCATCGTCTTTCCTGATTGGCATAGAACGAACGTTGTATTTTTGTCTAAGTTCTTTAGATAGAGGAGAAGACATCAATTTCCTTCTGATGTGAGAAGGGGCAGTAAAATGCCTTTTACGGCACTTACTCCTATCAGATGTTACCAATTTGTTGAATTTCATGATCGAGCCTGTAAATAAGATATTCGTTAAATCATAATACTCACTACTTGTGTTTTCTTCGTGCAAGAGGTTAGGTTGATTTTTCACTTAAAAATACATTGAAGAATTGAGTTAGGAAAAAAATATCAAGGTATCCAGCAAGAGGCTTGTCTAGTAAAAAAACTAATTTTGAAATAATTTGAATCCACATGACTATGAAAACGATTAGAAAGGATAAAATTACCAAGTACTTACCGAAATCAAGAATCCGACGAAAAGATATTTATTTTTGACAGAGTCAAGCAGATGCGTCTTTACTCTGTGGTCTCCATTACACAGAAATTCCTCATTATCACAGAATATCATAAATTTTTACACCATGAGAAAAATGTTCAATTTCTCATTTGAAGAATAGTAGTAAAATAATCATTATTTTTTCGTTAAAATCAGGGACCTGAACCAAACCGAACCCGAACCCAAAAACCGGATTAAACCCCTAAATTTTGGCAAACCCGGAGTGAACCTGAACCTTATGATTTGAACTTCCCGAACCGTGAACCCGAACCGAACCTTAAAAAAAAATGCAATACTCCGGTTCTTTCCCACAGCACAGAGGCCAAATATCTCTATAGAATACATAAAGAAATTATTCTTCTTTCCTCGAATTTATGGTTAGAGCACAAAATAACTGAACTGGTCTATCTATTTCTGTGATTCACATGTATGTGATGTATCAACTTGAAAATTTAAATTTTCTTCCTGAACTTAGAACTTATTCGAATCGCTCATCGCTGTGGCTTAGGCTTGTAAGCATAAATTTTTTATCTTCGAAGAGTTCAAAGCATGCAGCATGGGCAAAGAAAAGAGTGAAATTTTTAAATATTTTCAACACCTTAAAGAAGAAAACAAATCGGTGTGCAATATCTGTAAGGTACAAATGCAGGGAAAACACGCATCAAACTTACAAAGACACATCCAGAGGAATCATAAAGAAGAATACAAGTTATACATAGGCGAAAAAAGTTTTTCAAAAAGACCATCGTCATCGGCAGAATCTTCGGGTAGTGCTGGTGCTGGTTCAATGAAGCAATTGAAATTTGAAGATTTAACAGGTGTTAACATCAAAATTAGTATAAAAGCAATAAAAAATGCTTGTGTAGAATTAGTTTGCATAAATGGAAGACCTATTTCAGCAGTAAATGATAGTGGATTTCGTAAAATATTGGGTATTAAATACAAAATATATTTTTTCAAACTTTATAATGACTCGGTTTATTAAATTTCTAGACCCAATTTTGGATGGACTGAAACAGAAAATCATTGTAAACGAATACAATGTGAAAACTTGGATAACAGAGAAGGCAGAACATATTATTTCTCAAATAAAAGAAGAATTAAAGAATACTTTAATATGCTTAAAAGTAGATGGAGTTACAAGAATGGACAGATCGTTCTTAGGAATCAACGTCCAATATATTAAGAATGGAAGAGTAGTGGTAAGAACTCTAGGCCTTATTGAATTAAAGAATCGACATACAGGTGAATATCTGAAGGAAGTTATTCTGAAATGTATAGGTCGCTTTGGAATTTCTCCAAACAATTTATTAAGCATTACGACAGATAATGGCAAAAATATGCTAAAAGCAGTTTCTTTACTGAAAGATGAAACTGAACAGGTAGAGTTCTCAGAAGAAATGGAAATTTATGATGATAATATTGAAGACCATGACACTGATCCAACTGATATAATAATTCAGCAACAAGAATTCAGCCACGGTGTTAAAGGCTTAAGATGTGCAGCCCATACATTACAATTAGCAATTTATGATGGCATAAAATCTGATGCAGAAACACAGATAATTATTGAAAAAGCTAGAACATTATGTAAAAAACTCAGAACACCTAATATGACACCACTCTTGGCCAAGTATGGCCATCTTAAACCAATTATTGACATGCCAACCCGTTGGAGTTCAACATATTTAATGCTTAAAAGGCTTTTAACATTCAAGGAGTTCTGTAATGATATGGCTCATTCTAACCCTGATATGTTCTTAACTAACATCGAGTGGAGCCAAATTGACGTCATTTGCCAGATTTTAGAGCCATTAAAATTTACCACAGATGTTTTTCAGAAAGAACAATTGTCATTAGGTATAAGTATTGAACAGTAAATGTATGTATTGAGAATTTATTTCGAGTTTTGTTGCAGGAGATATGTATGGGGCCTGGATAAGATGTGGATTAGAAATAAAAAAGCTAATGAAATATGCACTAGCAGAAAAGTTATTGAATTTTATGAAAGTAAGAGAAAAACAGCTTTTAGATAATGAATTGTTTAGTGCAGCTTTATACTTAGACCCTAGGTACAACCGACTTTTATCCAAAGATCAGATTTTTCAAGCTACAAGACTTTTATTACACACCTGGAAAAGAGTTACAAATTTAGAGAAAGACGAAGAAGATGAACCAGAAAATGAAATACAAATGGTTGAAGTTTACGATGATGATGATGATGTTGAAAACTTCATTAAAGAAAATAGTGGTCAACAATATTGTGCTTTGGAAAAAGTATTAAATGAGAATGATGAAACTATCTCCATGATAGTCAAGCAATTTATTGAATTGCCTAGAGAAAACAACAAGTGCAACATATTTCAATATTGGGAATCAAAACGTCAGGTGTCACCTGTTCTCTATAAATTGGCCTGTATTTTTAATGCAGTACCAGGAACCCAAGTCAGTGTAGAGCGGCTATTTTCCAATTTAAAATTTTTGTTATCTTATTTAAGATTTAATATCGATGAATCCTTAATGGAAAATATTATACTAGTGAGATCATTCAATAAATTCAACTCTGAGTGAAGTATTTTTTCTTGCATCAATTTCAATATTACGAAAAAGTTATTTGCCTTTACGGAGGCCATTCAGAGAAATTTGGAAAACATAAACTGAAAAAAGTAATAATCGAAATTATTTATTATTTATTTTCAATTTATAAGAAGGTTCTGTGAGCCTATAAATTGAAAATAGTATTCATATTCATTTCGATGATTACTTTTCTCAGTTTATCTATGTTTTTCAAATTTCAATATTGTTTAAATTAAACAATAAAAATAAATTAAAAATTTTAATCCCATAATACACTTCGCAAACAAAAACTTCAAGAATGGTATTAGTGAACCCGAACCGAATCTGAACCGAACCCGAACTGTTTAAATTTATCTGAACCGGAGCGGTGAACCGGAACGATTCAAATGCTAGGAGCTGAACCTGAACCGAACCATATTGGCTCATTGGTTCAGATCCCTGGTTAAAATATATAACTGAATTATTAAATTTCAGAATTCAAATCCATTTTGAATTATCAGTCTGTATGTAAAAAGTTACATTTTCACAAAGGCCAAGAATGAAGTGACTTATGATTCGATAATAGTTCCTCATCTTCTGTGATCAATGTTTATGTAATCGAAATGTCAAGTGATAACCTAGAAGTCCCCTTTCAAAGGGTTTCGCGAAAAAATAGGAAAACAAGGATTAAATATAAAACTATTCCTGTGGAAATACCAGAACAACTTACAGAGAAGGATAAATTGATAGCTATAAGGTTACTTTAATAATTAACGGCCCCATATGATTGTTTAACTCTATATATTTCAGCCGAATAGAAGCAGCGAAAGAAGATATATCAAATTCCAACTTCTTCAAATCAATTTTATCTGCACTTCAGGAAGGTTTAGATATTTTGGAAAAAACAGCAGTTACTGAAATTATTTGTTTGGGTTTAGGCAGAGTTGGTGAGTCCCTAACTCCTAAGTACCAACTCGCTGTCTTGCTATGTCTTGGTGACATTTACAAAATTGAAGTGAAAGTTTTCGATCCTGTTTTTACTGACGACGATCGTTATCTGTTGGATAAATTCAACGTTCAAGTATTATCTGAAAATTTAGAGGGAAAATATTCAGTAGATTCTAAAACGACACTGTTTTTCTTGCCCCATTGTCCTAAACAATTGACGAATAATATACTTTGGAGCAATTGGGGATTGAACCTGAGTAATTGCATACTACTGTGCAATAGTTTCAACGGAATAATTCAGCATAATTCAAATGCAAGTTTGTTGAAGGGAGCAAATTATATTCTGAACATTTTTCCTCATACAAAAGAAATAAATATTGAAAATTCCTTCAAATTTGACAATATTTTCAATGATACATCTCTCCACGTTTTTCCTCGTGTCAAGTTAAACACATTACCTACTAACTTTTGGGAATACTGTAAAGAACCAGACTATAAGGAGGAAGACATTGAATTCGTAAGAAGAAAATTGTCAACAGTAGGTGACCAAACAACATATATTCTGTTTCTATTTAATTTAACAATTACTCATAGAGATAACAAATTCACCGTTTCATTTTTTCAGGTTGAAATATAAAAATGTCTGGATCGTCAACGATAAGAAAAATAATATCGGAATTGAGACAAGTAATACCGAAGGAAAATTTCAAAAATCATCTGGCTGTTCGGTATATTCTTGATCAATATCGTAAATATCAGACAACAGATGAGCAGCTATGTAGGGCGAAAGAAGAGATGAAATTTATGGCAGAGACATATCTTTGCTACTTGAAAAGTTCTAGAATGTGTCAACAGATTCACGAGGATTTTCATGGAAAGGGTGAACGAACTACTGAAGAAACTGCTAAAATGGTCGGTTTCAAGTTACCTCACGATCCTAAGTGATGATATAAATTGTAAAAATTGTTGTATAAAAATAGTGTTCAGAGTTGAATAAAGGATATAAGCTAATTGTTATATATTTTAATATGTTAATATGATATATACATATATACCTATATAAATGTCAATATAATAGAATTTTGCTGAACTTGGTTGTTCAAGAACTTTCATAATTTTACGATTTCAATTGTTTCTACGCCAAATTGTAGATAAATTCTTTGATATTAGAACAAACTTCAGAAAAGTTTTCCAAAAATGTTGATATTTATACAGGGTGTTTCATTATAAACTTGACAAACATATATTCGTGTAAAGGACACCGGGAGAATCATTTTTTTTAACCTGTTTTCGAAGCATAAGCGAGATACAGGATACGTAATTTTTGAGCAAGATTCTTATGAGTGTGGCCAGTTATGTAAAAAACTTTGGTCCAAAAAATTTTAGTCCAAAAAATTTTGACCCAAAGAATTTTGACCCAAAAAAATTTTGGTGAAAAATATTTTGACCCAAGAAATTTTTGTCCAAAAAATTTTGGTCCAAAAAATGTCGACTCAAAAAATTCAAGATTTTTTGAGGTCAAAATTTTTTGAGGTCAAAATTTTTGAGGTAAAAATTTTTTGAGGTCAAGATTTTTTGAGGTCAAAATTTTCGGAGGTCAAGTTTTTTCTGGGGTCAAAATTTCTGACCTCAAAAAATCTTGCCCTCGAAAATTTTGACCTGAAAAATCCTGACCTCAAAAAAATCTTGACCTCAAAAAAGTTTGACCTCAAAAAAATCTTGACCTAAAAAATTTTGGTCCAAAAAATTTGGACCCAAAAATTTTTGACCTCAAAAAATCTATCTGGACCTCAAAAATTTCGACCCCAAAAAACCTTGACCTCAAAATTTTGACCTCGAAGAAAACTTGACCTCAAATGACCCAAAATATTTGGTCCAAAAAATTTTGACCTCGGAAAAAACTTGACCTCAAAAAATTTTGACCTCAGAAAAAAACTTGACATCAAAAATTTCGGCCTCAAAAAAATCTCGACCTCTTGAATGTCGACTTCAGAAAAAACTTGACCTCAAAAAATTTTGACCTCAAAAAATTTTGACCTCAAAAAATCTTGACCTCAAAAATTTCGACCTCAGAAAAAACTTCACCTCAAAAAATCTTGACCCAAAAAATTTCGGTCCAAAAAATTTTGACCCAAAAAATTTTGGTCCAAAAAATTTTGACCAAAAAAACTTTGGTCCAAAAAATTTTGTTCCAAAAAATTTCGACCCAAAAAACTTTGATCCAAAAAATTTTGACCCAAAAAATTTTGGTCTAAAAAACTTTGACCCAAAAAAGTTTCATCCAAAAAATTTTGACCCAAAAAATTTTGACATGAAATTTCGGCCCAAAAAATATTGGTCCAAAAAATTTTCAACCAAAAAATTTTCACAGAAAAAATTTTTCCAGAGAAAATTTTCAGAAAAAAATTTCCAGGAAAAAATTTAAAATTATTTCCAGAAAAAAAAAATTTGGTTCTGGGAAATACTATATTCTCTGGAAAAAATTGTTCTAGAAACATTTTTTTTTCAGAAAATTTTCTTCTGGAAAAATTTCTCTCCCATATAAAATTTCGAGGTAATTGTCTTATTGCTCAAAGCTCCTGCTCAAAGCTTAGATAGATTTATGTGAAAATTTTTGATGATAAACAAAAAGAAAATTTAATGAAAATATTTCCTGGAACTGAGGAGGGTTCAGGAAGGTTAACATCCGGATACGCGACCAATGTTTTCGTTGCGAAAATTAAATAAGACGATAGTTTTTTTTCATAAGCTTCAAAAGTGATAATAATTAAGTTCAGCTGTTAAACTATATAATTTTCTTTTAAATATAGTTCGCACATCTCTCACTGTAAAATCTATGTCAATTATTAATTAGAGCGCAAAATATATGCGCCTGGCTTTGTTTTCATGTTATAATCTAACTGATTTTAATTCTAGATATTTTAATCAAGGAAGTGAATCATCTTTATCATCGCAATCAGTATTAGATACTGAAGAATATACGTTTTCACTCAAGCAATAATAAATATTATAAAAACTATGGATGGATTTTCAATATCCTAATAATTATAATAAAATCTGAAAATGCAATGGAGAAACATAATACAGGGTCTTTATAAATGATTGTAACAGCGCAGTTGGCTTTGGATTACAGAATACCAATCTCTAACCAATCAGAGCATAGCATGATCACAGAATTTTGTGGTTTGCATAATCCAAAGCCAACTGCGCTGTTATAATCATTTATAGAGACCCTGTATAACGGGTCTCGTGTTTAAAACAATTTTGTAATATCTGGGTAGTATTTTCATATCATATTCAGAATCAGATGACCTATTTTGTTATTCTATAGCCGAAGCTATCGAATTTTTAGATGCTCGTTCTACTTAAACTAGTTAAACGCTATATCGTTTTGCCCAAATGTCTATAATTTTCGGATTTTGAGCAGAAAATAGTTTCAAACGATAGGGTTAAACTCCATGATGACGAATCCTTGGTCCGTCCGGCCGTAAGCACGATAACTTTTGAAGGGATTTTCCTAGATACTTGAGATTTTCAGGGTAAGTTCGTTAACCAGCTAAATCGTACAGGGTGTTCAATAAAATATGGACATTCAAAATTTCTGTTAATCAGTAGGTATCTCAGACAAAACGAAACCAATCGATATCAAAATTTACGGCCACATTCAAGATGCTCATAATGAGCCTCATGCAAAATTTGTGGCCATAGTATCAACAGAACCATACAAAATTCTATCGGAATATTGAAAAGAATCAATCAAAAATCCTGACTATGTCCTGTATTATCCTGACATGCTAATATGCAGGCTGTTTCTGAATTGATGCGAAATATTCAACAGAATATTTTATGAAAGAAAGTTCCCATAAATGTAGTTCCGGAAATGCATTGTTTCCAAGATACAGGGTGTTGAAGTTTTACTTAAAAACTGACTGAAAAAGTGGCACGCTACTAAGATATTTCAAACTTTCAATTATTTTTGAATTCTTCGTTCAATTTGTGTGGGGTGCTTTTTTTATTCAAGAAAATTAAACATCTTAACACGTATTTGTCGTTACTTCAACACATCAATGTAGTAGAGATACTACGTCAAGATGTTTTATTTTTTTACATAAAAACGGAGCCCCACACGAAAAAAACGCTTGAAAGATTTTTCGACATAAATTGAACGAATAATTTAAAAATAATTGTAAGTTCAAAAAATCTCAGCCACCACTTTTTCAGTCAGTTTTTAAGTAAAACTTCAACACCCTGTATCTTGGAAACCATGCATTTCCCCAACTACATTTATGGGAACTTTCTTTTATAAAATATTCTGAGGAATCATTCCCTTAAATTTTTCGCATCAATTCAGAAACAACACAAAAAACTGTTTGCATATTATAAATCTACGCCCTTGAGTTAGTAAATGGTGGCGATAATCTAACCATTATTTAAACTACAGGGTGTCCCGTAATTGGACCGACAAACTTCTAGTGGACATTAAAGATCGTATTTTAGACAGATTCCACCCAAATCATATGATGCAAAATTGCTTCGTTAAAGAGCTAGTGCTCTTAGAAGATGACGTCCTGTCCACACTTTTTGCTACATATTCGCAAAACGGAGTCACATAAAGTGCTGAAAGTTTACACATTGGCTAATATCAAAAATACGCATCGATTGGATTGAGTGGAGGATTTCTTTCATGTCAAGCACAATCGTATCATTTGGGGGGAAGCGAAGGGTATTTTTAGTTGAAACTTTTTTAACTTTCATTATTTCGAAAGATTTAGGTACATCATATTCATAAACTCTGATGTTTTGTTCTTGAAAAAAGATGCTCTTGTATAATAACGCCCAGATGCACCATTTCTGAAAAAAATAGATTTGAAATTTTCTGTCGTTTCACTAAGTACTCAATGTAAAAATAATTTTTTTCTCAGAAATGCTGCATCTGGGCGTTCTTATACAAAAGCATCTTTTTTCAAGAAAAAACATCAGAGTTTATGAATATGATGTAAATCTTGCGAAATAATGAAAGTTAAAAAAGTTTCAACTAAAAATACCCTTCGCCGCCCCCCCAAATGATACGATTGTGGTTGACATGAAAGAAATGTACACAATCTAATCGATGCGTATTTTCCATATTAGCCAATGTGTGAACTTTCAGCACTTTATGTGACTCCGTTTTGCGAATATGTGGCAAAAAGTGTGGACAGGACGTCATCTTCAAAGGGCACTAGCTCCTTAACGAAGCAATTTTGCATTATATGATTTGGGTCGAATCTGTCTAAAATACGATCTATAATGTCCACTAGAAGTTTGTCGGTCTAATTACGGGACACCCTGTATAATATGATCTTACTAATCTCTGACTTAAACCGCCTCGAATGACCTGTAACCCAAGTCAAATAATTGCCCTTTCCATTTCCTGTCACTCTTTTTCTACCTTCAACATCCACTTCCGACGACTCAACACAACAAAGAAATTAATGATGAACGTAAAATGGAAATGTCTAGCGACTCTTGCGCTTTAGCCCAAGCCTGCTCTTTCCAGGGCCGAGGCTAAAGATGAATTTAAGGTAGGGCAATGGATGTAACGGATAGGGCAGAAGTAAGAAAATTTTACTCGATGTAATCTTTACTACTACTATTACTATTTTTTAAGGTAGGGCATTGGAAATTAAAGGTAGGGCATTGCCCCATTTTGCCCTCCCCTAGCTACGGCCCTGGCTCTTTCATTTGCATCGTCACCAACCTTTGGCATTTCTGAATTGTCTACGCAAGTTTAGACTTAGAGATAGCATCTCCTTTTCGAAGAGTTCCCGATATTGGATGCTGTAGAAGTTTCAGATATTCAGAAAAAGCGTTGTCTCGGGACTATATAAAGGTGGGTAGCCACGTTCCGATTTCCTTTACAAGGCTATTGGTAAATGCATATCGGATTTCTACAGAACGGCTCAACTCACAATAAGGTTGATTCTGATCGAATGAACAGATTTATTTACAAGAAACATAAAAAAATGTTTTTCATCTGCTACCAAGTTTATTTGAAATATTCTGAAAACAGTAGGTTATAGAAGAAAGTGGTTGAAAGGGCGTTTGTAGAGAATTAGTTTACACAGAAAATGAGGTATTAATAATTCTGATCGGATGAACAGAGACCGATTTATTTAAAACGAAACATGAAAATTTTTTTTTCTTTGCTACCAAGTTTATTCGAAATTTTCTGAAAACAGTAAAAGTGGTCAATAGGGCGTTTGTAGAGAATTAATTTACCTATAAAATTAGGAATCAATCATTCTGATCGGATGAACAGAAACCGATTTACTTTCAAGGGATCATGAAAAAAATTTCCATCTGCTTCCAAGTTTATTCGAAATATGTATGTATTTTGAAAACGGTAGGTTATGGAAGGAAGTGGTCAATAGGGCGTTTGTAGAGAATTAATTTACCTATAAAATGAGTTATCAATCATTCTGATCGGATGAACAGAGGCCAATTCATTTACAACGAAACATGAAAAAAAATTTGAATGTCCGAAAACCAGTACATGGTAGACCACGGGTAACCACTGCCATTCAAGAACGTTACTTGAGAGTTTCTTCGTTGAGACAACGGTTTGCGACCACTGGCCTCCTTCAAACTCATGGGGTGCAAATAAGCACACAGACATTAAGAAATCGCCTCGGAGAATATGATTTAAGGCCTCGTGTGGCGGCAAGAGGCCCAGCTCTTACCCCAGCCCGTTTGGATTTTGCGAGAGAGCATATCCATTGGGAAGAGGCTGATTGGGAAAGAGTGATCTTCACAGGTGAGTCTAGATTCTGCCTCTACCATTGTGATCGACGTTCCCTTGTATACAGACGTCCACATGAAAGATATGCTCAGTTAATTTCCTGAATACTACTGGTTTCGGGGAAGGATCGATTATGGTATGGGGTGGAATATCTTTGACTGCTCGCACAAACCTAGTGGTCGTTGATAATGGAGCTATGAATGCTGATAGGTATTGTTAGATATATCAAGAATTGTTTTATTTAAATATTAACTACCAGTACATAAATTGTTTTGTTGAAAATCTCAATCGGATCCTTGAATGAAAGGGATTCTGTTTTTTTTTGGTAGGCTGTATGAATCTTCTGATAATATGTTCAGGAAAACTGACCCCTTCATTCCTTCGTCCACAATTGTGTTTGCCTCGAAAAAATTATTCAGACGTGGCTTGAAAATGGACCATTCGTTGTTGTGAACGTCGAATTCTTGCAGATGTCCGATCAACGTGGTCATTCGTGGGTTCTTTGCGTCCGTTTCAGGCATATTCTTGATCAATTGATCGCCACAACTAATTACGCAAATTAACTCACAACTCGTCGCCAATTTGTTAGATTTCTCGATGTATAATTTTTATTAACTAGGAGAAATAACAATAATAATGCTCGCATTGAAGTTTTTATTTGAGACTGAACTCCGAATCATGATACAAAGAAAACAAGATATGATCTTGCGCACCTTGCTCTGACGTCACTGGAGAGTAAATAAATCCTATCTCTAACAATTCTAACCTATAAAAAGGAATGCTGGAATAATTCTCGTTCTTTTCTGTTTAGTGTTTCGTGGCGATAACATCTTGTTCGAAGTTCAAACTCAAATTCAAATTTTCAACCATGCGGTGTGCAGTGGCATTGTGCAATAGCGATAAACACTCTCCAGTTACGTCATATGCGTGAACTGGTCTCACGGGAAGATCATATCTTGTTTTCTTTGTATAATGACTCCGAATGGTCATTTCCATATGTGGCACATGCAGACAAGCATACGTGCGCAACAAAACAATTTATGTACTGGTAGTTAATATTTAAATAAAACAATTCTTGATATATTGGCAATTTACATAATATATATAACAGGTATATAAGGAACATTCTTGAAGAGCATGTAGTGCCATTTGCCCCATACATTGGTGAAAATTTCAATTTTTTAGACGATAATGCCAGACCCCATCGTGCGCGCATCGTTCAGGAGTACCTTGAAGAGGTTGAAGTCTCTCGAATGGAATGGCCAGCAAGAAGTGCAGATCTCAATCCGATTGAGCAGTTTTGGGACAACCTCAATAGAAGGCTGAGAAGTTAAGAAAATCATTCAGCAACTCTTAATGAGTTAGGAATCCAACTCAGAGAAATTTGGGAAGAATTAGAACAGAACATTTTAAGATCACTCAATTTGAGTATGTACTGTCGTTGCCGAGCTGTTATTAACGCAAGGGGTGGAAATACCAAGTATCAAATCACTTATCAGCATTCCAGTATTTTGAAAATAGTTTATTTCTCTTCTTTCACATAAGATTCGTTGAAATCCTGAATTTTTCTTCCATTTAATGTGTCTTGTTTCGTTCAAAACCCGAGACAACATAAAAATAAGTTATAAAGTCAATGCGGAATGTGCGTTAAATTTTTTGCGCAGTGTAGAAGGTGCTAGCATCGTCGTAGTCGCTCCGTTTCCTATCCTTATCGTGCAGCCCAACCTTTAGGCTATGCACCCGCGTAACCTCGTGTAGTACCGCGTACGCCGACTACGATGTCCCCCATTCTTCCACTTCTCAGGCTCTCCGACCGAGACCCGGTGCTTTCGATCCTCCCTCTAATCTTCCATTCTTATTGTCCCATTCCTTAAGTACCGACGGTTCTGTCGTCTGTGGAACCGTGCCGCGATCTTCACAGCGTCGCGAACGTCAAAGTTGTCACGAAAATTTCGGTTTCAATCGCGGAAAAGACAATTTCAGTGTGTTCTTTAGTCCCAGGTGTGATTTTGGAGAATTTTTGGATTGTTTTTTGGACTTTACGTGTGAGTTTATGGGATGTTGAACTAACCTAGGTGAGTGTTGTTGTTTATGTTTTTGAACACATGTTTTATTTTGACAGGTATGTTTGTTTATTTCGCGGAATTATTCGTTTTTGAGGCGTTGATTTGTTGTGTATTTTTGGGAATTTGCATTGGTGGAGTATTGTAAAGATGAATGTCAATATGGGCTTTAAAGAGTTGTAGGCTGGTTCATTCAGAAAATCGAGCAGCAAATGAATCAGAATCGAGGATGAAAAACATTTATTTATGCATTTAAATAATTAATCGGGTAGTTTCCAATATTGAAATGTCATTTCCAAATTCTATTCCCTATATGGGAATAAATAGTGTTTCTAGATATTGATTAAAATATTATCTGCGAGGATTCTGCATTTCTGAAAAACTTAATAGGTTTTCAGTTTTTCACTCCCAGTCTCTGAAACAGAAATAATTAAAAAAATTTCAATTAAGATGAAGTGCTCCTGCGAAAACTTGAATTTATTTGTCAGGAGCAAATTGGTTTTGAATAAATTGTTGCCTAACAGTAAAACTGAAAAAGGAAATAAATGAAAAGGGAAATGTAACGTTTCGATGTCTATATCAGACACCTTCTTCAGACATATTGTAAAATCTTCGGAATTGTGTGTTTTTTCATTTGCAGTCTATGTGTGACAACTTTCAATGTCAATTAGACTGCAAATGGAAAAAAACGAATTCCGAAGATTTTACAAGTTTGTCTGAAGAAGGTGTCTGATACAGACACCGAAACGTTACATTATCCTTTTCATTTATTTCCTTTTTTAGTTTTACTGTTAAGCAAACAATTTTTTCAAAACCAATTTGCTCCTGACAAATTAGTGCAAAGATTTTCGCAGGAGCACTTCATCTTAATTGAAATATTTTTAATTATTTCTGTTTGAGATACTGGGAGCGAAAACCTATAAAGTTTTTCAGAAACAGTGCTTCCTCTGCAGCTTTTTCTTCATTAATTTTTGAGACTTAAAATTTGGCATGTTTTTTTTTAGAAAAATACGAAATGCCCTGAGCTGGTACTTTCGAGCGCTCGTTCATTGGTAGAGCAATAATAAAGCTACTACCTCAAAAATTTTTCATAGGAGTTAAGATTCATGCTGAATATATGAATGCAAAATTTCAGCACGACCGCAATTATATTTTGGAAGTTATTCAAAAAATGAAATATGTGAAAAGTCAATATTTAAAAAAAATTAAATTCTATGGTTCTGATGAGGCGATCCTTTTGAAATTTTGCATGAACTTTCAGTATATCATTCGCCATTAAAAGAATGAATTTTACTCGAATCGGATATATTGTAATGGAAATAAAATATTCTTCTTTTCAATATTTCAATTGAATATTCTATCGTTATGGTAACACTATGGCCACATAATTTTGCATGAGGATGAGGTTTATTATGAACATCTTGCATGTGGCAGCAAAATTTCATTTCGTTTGGTCTGAGATATTTGGAACAAAAATTTCGAATGGCCATATTTTATGGAACACCCTGTACGATTTGGCTGGTTAACTAACTCAATTGCGGCATTTGGGAACTTCCTGAAAATCACAAGTCTCTAGGACAATTCTTTTGAAAGTTATCGTGCTAACGGCCGGCCCCACGGACAGAATTGAATTTGACCACGGATTCGTCATCAGGGAGTGGAACCCTATCGTTTGAGACCATTTTCGGATCAAAAAAATTACTGACATTTGGGCAAATGATACACGTTTAAATAGAACGAGCGCTCAGAAATTATTAATAATGTTCTCGTATTTTGATCAATAACTATCATTTCTTCTTTTCAAAAATGCATTGAGTAAGGTATTTGCCTAATTTTGATGGTAGAAGCTTTATTTACAATTTTAGCTGCTTTTTTTAATGTTTATTTTCCAAAACCTTCACGCTTGGCTTTACAGAACTTCGATTAAGTCATTTTCGGCACAGACCATAGATTCAGAGCCAAAATTAAAGGGTTGATCGGTAGTTTATGCTTTGTGAAACCCATCATATCGATTTGAATTATTAATTAGTTATTTGTTCTTTCCTCATTAAGTACGTACAAAAATATCCTATGAATATTTTTCTGAAGTGCATAAGATATCGTATAAACCGCAATTAAAATCGATATTTGAAAGTAACCTTGGATCTACCTGTCAGTAGAGAAATATGCGCTTTTTCAAATAACCCGTTTGGATGATACTATAATTTTCTCAGATGGTGAATTACATGCTTCATTATGATTCATGCTAGTAATCGCCATATAATTTCACATTTGAAATCATTGAATTAGTGTGCTTAACACATTTTTTGCTACACCTCTCTTACTCTTACCAAACATAAAATAATGTTATTTAAGCTTCTAGGCAGCATATTATGTATCAGAAGAAAGCATAGCTATCTCAAAATTTGTTTAACATCTGTATAACGAATTTCGTACAAGACATTGCACCTTGAATCCAAGTTCCATGTTAAAAACACCCTCCAAAACGAAGTAAATTCCCTCTATAACGAAATATTCAAAGAACATCATTCTTTGAATGGGTATTGGTGAGAAGGTGTAGGTAAGGGTGGGTTTTTTTCCGAAAATTTTTCCGGTTGTACGTAATAAATCCCTACCTGAAACAGTTTTAAATACACCCCTGGCTGTTTGTTTTCAATCTAACAATTACACTAGTGTGAAAGGTTGTGCGAAAATGCCTGAAAAGAAGTGCTTAAGTTTGAATAATAAACTTAAATTAATCAGTGAAGTCGACCGCGACATTTCCGACTATAGAAACAAATTTTCTGTATAACGAAATATCTTTATAACGAATTTTTCGCTGATTTGGCGCTTTCGTTATAGGGAAGTTCCATTGTATATTCAATGATTTGAATGGTGCATCAGTTCATCTAAAATTGAATCTAAAATTGAAGTAACATTTCAAAAATACAGGAAAATAAACAATTCGATATCTAGTTATTTGCATAATATCTGTTTCGATAAACGATAACAATTTTATATTCATGTTTGTTTACAAAATTTCGGATTCTCGTGTAAAATTTGAGTGTCGGAGTCACAATAACCAGGAAACAATTCATTATCAAGTGTGTTTTTTCTACACAGTGTTCGTAAAATATTAAATAAATTCGATAAGTACTTGAAGTCTTATAAAAAATTCAACTTTCTTCATGAAATAACCATAAAAAAGACTGAAGCCAGGCGATTTCACTGGTCATTCTGTATGCTGCACTTCTGTTAATAGAAATAAGAAATAGTTTTATTTATAATTGTTTATTTTGAATTTCCTCTTGGGTTTATTGACCTCTTTCGCCGTTCAGTTCACATTCATCCATTGACTGTCAGTTGAATTATTTTCATAATTGGCGACTTTGCATGACATTTCTGGTTATACAGGGTGAGTTGGTAGGAAAGGGCCAAACTGCAGGAGAATATTATACACGTGAAAATAATTCAAGAAAACTAATATGTTCTTATACGATTCTCATATGTTTTCGAGATACAGTGTGTTAAAGCTAGAACTCAGACTTCAAAGGGTTTTATTAGGAATCAAAATACATGTAAATATATCAGGAAATCGAAAAAATATATTGAAATATCGATAATTATCATAATACATACTGTTTAATATCATTTCCTGTTGTATTTTTTCCTAAAATACGAAAAATCCTCGAATTTTGTTCTCATTACGTTATTTGTCAGTGAAAAAAGAAATTCGGTTTAGTAGAAGCCTCAAATATCACTGCGACCTGAAATGATGCTTTTGATTGCTGAAATGTTAGGAATTCGTTGAATGAACGTTGAAGTTGATGATTTCATATGGACTTACCTATTCAAATAACGTTTTCCACTCGAAACGAACAGATGTTTACATCAGACGTACCTATGTCCAAAATATTTTGTTACATATTTCTGGTTATTTCAGAATTCCTGGAACATAATATATCTTCATTAATAAACGTTATAGAACTACTCAAAAACGATATTCGTACCTTGTTTGATTCGGATCTGTTCGTTTTTCTTCTCAAAATTGCAAATTTCCTAGAGCTTTTTTGACCTCTCATAAGGAGACTTGACAGTTGTCATTGAATTCGATGTCATAAATAAGGAAATTTTCAGAAATGTCAGAAATTTACCAATTTCTTACGTTCTTCTCGATATCTTGAAATTTTTCCTGAATTTTCTTTGCTACAAACCGTCCTCTTAAATCACTCTATCTATTAAAAAAAGACGCATCCATATCCGTTGCGTAGTTTCAAAGATCTAAGCATACATTGGGACATAGGGACATAAGGACAGAGAAATCGACTTTATTTTATACTATGTAGTGATAGTGATTTTTCCGTTTAACTCAGCAGACATTCGTCAGTATCTTCATGCATTTCTATAAGCTACTAGACCGATTTCAATAATTCTTTCACCCTTAGAAAGCTACACTATGCCTGAGTAACATAGGTTATACTTTTCACCAGAGAAAATTAAGGAAACCTACTATAACTTCAATGATAATAAATATGAGTACCAAAATGAGCCATGATCAACTATTTTCAGGTGAGCTGCAAAAACAGTAAGACGTACATGGTAACAATGTATGACAGAAATGTACCTCTTCAATAGTTCTACAAAAAAGTTCGCGATAGCATATATCTATCTTGCAAGGTTTACTCGGTATTACCTTTTAAAGGTATCCGAATGTTTCTCAAATTATGCATTATTTGGGAGCATTTTTTTTGAATACGCTATTGATCCTTATCCAATTAAATACGTCGTTCATACCCAGTATTTAATTTAGAACGAAATTGCCTTTTACATCATTCAATTATGATGAATACATCAAAAGATATGGCAGGTTGAAGATGAAATCGCACCAAAATGCGTCTCCGAGGTAGGCACTAGGCGGGTAGGAGAAGGTACCGAAGTGTGAGGGATGTATTTTGGATTGCCTGATGCCCGTATGTTTATGATCACAAATCAGATCAACAGATGGCGCTGTAGTCGTTATTTAGGTTATTCATCTACTCTGCAACTAAACGGCTGGATCGAATTGAATGAATTTTTGTGTATACAGAACAACGTCTGTTGGGTCTGCTAGTTTAAAATAAAGTATGAATTATTGGAACAGTCAAAATAATAATCACAATTATTACACTCCTGAGGATAATATAAATAACTTCCGTGATCTGCTTGAATTTTTTTATGTGAACGAGCTCTCTTCGAGGTTCATAATTCTCGAGATTTATGATTATTTGTTATTATAATGCTGTCTCATTAACACTAAAATCATTCAATAACTCATTGTGTAATGAAAGTTCATTTCAGCATACCTCATATTATGTAGAAATATCTTGCTGTTACAAAAACTTTTCCTCTTCTATGGTCTACTTGAATTCAATTTAAAATCAGCTTGATGGGCCTGCCTCGAATGATTGTTAGTTTTTCGATTTTTTGCCATAACCCAAAATACTCATTCTCTACCCTCATAAGAATCTCCCCATTTTAGTTTAATACACATAGATAGATCTTCCTGTCAGATCCCCGGTTCTATGTACTCGGTTTTAAAAATAATTTCCCGACTTTCGCTTTCCAATCGTGACATTGTGGTTGGATCTCAAGAGATGCTGGCACCAAGTCGTGACGGTATGGGATTTTTCTATATTATCACCATTCTGTAACCTTCTCTATGGACTATGACTAACGTAATATTTACATTTGTAAGAAAATGAATCATAACGTTGTGTAGTTCGAGGAATATTGTGAAATGTACGTTGATCATAGGTTCCTCATCTTCACGTACGTGGTTTTGACGGAAATGATTGGTATTATCAGTTTTCGCAATAATCATTAAACAAAGACTCCTTCCAAACAACTGATTCACAAGAATTTAAGCATCTTGTAATGGACATAGAGTAATAGATCTATCACAAATAAATTGATCTGTGGTTTTATAGATCTATGGTCTCAGATCAATAAAAAATATAGATAGACCCTTTCAGATGTAAACAGAGGTAAAATGAGGAAAATATCTCTATGTTTATATTTCCTCCAACGCTGTTCATAACATTAAGCTGACTTTGGTTATTCTTATGTACTTAAGAAATATGCCGAAATACTGTATCATTTGCAAGACATGTGAAAAACATGATTGCTTACAAACAGCAACATTCAAAAGTTGAGTACAGTAACGGGGATTGATTTTGGGTAGTGGGTATTAAATTAATTATTTTCTCTCATTCTGTGAACCTTTGCTTAGATAATCGCTTATAATCATAAGTTGGATGCCATTTATTTCTTCAAAATATTCCTCTTTATCTCAGTAGTTTATAAAGAAGTTATATTTATTTCGTTTCAGTACCCCTAAAAAAGCACGACTCTGCCTTTTGTTTATACTGAACTGTCAAATTTCAAAACGAAAACAAAGGCGAATTTTGGCGAGCTGTGGTTACATCATATACTTATAAACTTTTATAGGTATATGGGTTACATCTTACTATCTAACTATGGTTACGTGATTTGACAAACAATACGTGTATTAACTGTCAACTATGTAACTATGGTAAGCTGTAGTTACATCGCCAAAATTCGCCTCTAATATTTGCTTTATATATCTTATTCTCAAATTCATTCCATTGACAGCACGCTTTGGGCCTATCTATGCTTCTCTGTAAGTAGCACTGAGATTTAGGGTACTGGAAATAATCACAGAAAATAAAATAATGTAGCATAGAATTTCTATGACCCGAACTATTGTGACCATAACCACAGACTATAATAGAGATTCATAGATTTCTTATATTTCCGAACTTGTGGTCTCGATGGAAAGCAGTGATGTTGCGAAAAGTAAAAATTTGTTTGATTTATTTCGTGATTCCGCTCAGCTCAAATTTATATTCCAATTAAGAACAAATACGGAACGGATGTGATTAATTTATGCAAACATTAGTCTACAGATAAAACGTTGCCAATTTCTAATTATTGCACAATTATTGGTGTTATTCTCAGCTATTAGCTGAATCTTAACACTGATTCTATTCAGAATTCATATATACAGTGTGTTCTTAAATGCATGCGACAAACGAGAAGTGATTCCTCAGATCATTTCATGAAAAAACTTTCCATAAAAGTAGGTTCAGAAATGCATTGGCTTAGATAATCCTTTGGAACAAGCTTACTGGGACACCCGGTATATTTGACTTGACCTTATTCTTCAATTTTCGTCAAACCCAAATAATAATTTCCATAATATGTATAGTCCGTTCACGAAAGGTTGAGCCGTCGGTTGGCCATGCAAATTTGGCATATTCAACTGTGTATATTCGAATTTTAGGTTACCTATGTTGTTTATTTTCTTGTCAAATTGATACGCAGTGTTGTCATTTTTGCATAGAGTTCTCTGAAACTAGCAAGCTCGTCGGACGAGTCAGGGTACATTCGGCAACGTTGACTTTATTTTACGTTATGACAGCAGATACTGCCAACTTCAGATGAATGAACAAACGCCTACTATGCGCTCAAACTTTCGTGAACGGACTATAACTATTATTTTCGATCCTCTTTCATAAGTACCAATTACATCAACTTCTAAATTCGATAATATTGACGTAATTCCTTGTCAGAAATAGGTATATCGCCTTGTAGACCCTGAATGGCTGTACAAGGAGACTCCAAAATACACTTAAATTCTATTATTAGGGTGATATTATAAATTCCAGAATTAAATTTAGAACGCCCTGAGTTGCGATTCCTCTCTTCCTGTTCAACTATTTTGGTCTTCAATTTGAAAGATATGTGTCAGACAGGTCAACTTCTTTTTTAGAATGGCATACGAACAAACAGCCGTTTGTTAAGAAGAACTAAATTTAACTGGCAATTAGTCAAGAATAATTATTTGAGATGCATATCCTTTGTGCATCAGAGTATAAGGATAATGAACATAGAAATCATTCAATTTCAAATAATGTAGTAAACATGGATACAGGTTGTTCCTAAATTCATGCGACAAACTTCAGGTAATTCCTAACATTGTATTACGAAACAAACTTCGAGACCATTAGTCGCTCGATTAATAATCGAGTTGATTACAAGATTTTTCCGATTATTTGAATATGAATTGTATATTAATTCTTGATTGAAATACATTCTCATTTTGCACAAGGCATACATTTGACAATATGGAATTTCTATGTTTCTATGTTCCAGTAGAGTTTTGACATTTCTCGTAGTGCTTCTGAATACTTTGTGTACGGTTGCCATGAGGATTGCACATTAAAATGGCTGGAAAATTGAGCATGAAAATGGGTCATTGATGCTCAATTTTGTACACATTAAAATCACCTTTTATTTCGAGATCGGCGGAAAAAATAACATCCTGATCACGAAACAAAGCACTTTGTTTTATCGATCATAATGTTTTTCCTGGGGTCGACGTCTAAATTAATATAATACGTAGGAATAATTGAATTCGAATTTGGCGCCCATTATAACAGTTTTCTGTATTGAAAACATTATCATTTTCAGCGCCATCGTCGGCGCCATCTATCTGTCAGAATCAATCAACTAACCGAAAAACGTCTTCGGATTCTAGTAGTAGGGGCGTTTCATATCTTTCTCTCATTAATCTTTGGCGTCAAACTCAGGAGTTTCAAGCACCCAACTGAAATGTAGCATTCATCTCCATTCGAAATGAAACGCAACCACAGAGTAAAGATCATAATTTACCTTTTCTAAGGCTAAACACCCGTAAAAGATACCAACAGAGAAACAATAATTGTGAGACATCTCAGACACAACTACAAACAAAGAAAAAATCAATGGAAAGAAAGCAAACATAAACCTTATTATCTTCAACGTCCACATATCCATCAAACACTTAATTCTCGCTCTCATTATCAGCTAACGAATCCAGAAATAAGTCTGTAAATATTTTTCCCATAATATAAAGTGCATTAATAAGAAGCGATAAGGACTGAACGCATTTAAACCGCGATTATGAAAAGGAAGTTTATGTAATCTCGCTGATTTCTGGAATTGATGGAAATGTTATCGACTTTGAGGCAACAGATGAATGGGATGAGATATAAATAGGAAATTGGAGCGTGATAGTCTCGAGACCATGTGTTAAGAAACTTCGAAATTTATTCAGGGAAGTTCACCGACCAGTGATACATCTTTTTTTTGAGGTTGTAATGGGTTTTTCCTCAGAGTAAGAAGTAAAGTTGTTTACTTTTTACTCTGAGGGTTATTCTATAAGGACTTGAGTGACTTGCCTCATTTTTTCTAATGAAACGCAAACCATTTGAGATATTTCAAAATACTATACAGTGGAACTTCCCTATAATATGAACGTCTGTATAACAAATTTCGTATACAAGACATTGCACCTTGAATCCAAATTCCATGTAAAGAACACCCTCTAAAACGAAGTAAATTCTCTCTATAACGAAATATTCAAGGAACATCACTCTTTGAATGGGTATTTTTGAAAAGGTAGAAGGGTGGATTTTTCCCGAAAATTTTCCGGGTGTACGTAATAAATTCCGACCTTAAACTAAATCATTACGGCAGATAGATCTATCTGAAACAGTTTTAAATACACCCCTGGCTGTTTGGTTTCGATCTAACAATTACTCTAGTATGAAAGTTGTGCCAAAATGTCTAAAAGGAAGTTCTAAAGTTTGAATGATAAACTTAAATTTATCAGTGAAGTCGACCTAACATTGTCGACTATAGAAACAAATTTTCTGTAAAACGAATTTTTTTTAGCGGATTTAGCGCTTTTGTTATAGGGAAGTTCCACTGTATTCGAAAACCAGTTTCAGAATGAGATCCTTTTAGGTAAAACAAAAATTGGAATTGCCTTCTGCAACGAGTATTAGACGATATTTTCTCTACTTCAGTCAATTCTTGTGAAAAACTGTCGAAATTCGATGAAGAATTGTGATTATACATCCTATAGTGATTTTTGTATTGTATCTTAGCCGGTGGCGTGACTGTTACGAAAATAATCTTAAGAATTTGAATCTTGAGTTTCGAATTCTGAAATGATTTATTATTTTTGTTCAGAATTTATTTAGAATGCACAATTGAGAATTAACTTTAACCTGAAATGTCATCTTGGAAAATATACAACCTACATACATGCATCTGAAAATATTAACTATCTCAGGATCCTTGTTATGTAATTGACAATTTTTTTGGTTTTGCATGACTCATTAAGTAGGTATATTTATACACATAATCATGGTTTTCTTGTGGCGCCAATGATACTTTCTGCAGGATATAAATTGATGTCCAATAGACAAATCAAGCTAAGTGATACGCCCCCTGGTGATGATCTGAGTAACCCTCAGAGGAAGAAGTAAACTTTTACTTCTTCTTCTGAGGAGTAACCTTTAATACTGACATGACTCTTTCATTTTGCATTGTGTTGTCGTGATTCATGTGAATATTTAACATTATTTATAATTTTTTAAGTATAATTCATTCAAATCGCTATTGTTCAGTTCCTTAGTGTTCTTCCTGAGAAAAAAAGAATTCCAAGTAATATACATTTTCAAGCCTTTCCTCAAGCTAGGGATAAATTTCATGTTTGATAGAAGGGAAATCGAGGAGTAAAGTGACAAAGTTTTGATGGATCGACGAAAAGCCTGGCAACTGAAACTTAAAATCGGTAAACCAGTCACAGGAAATATGAAAGTTTGCTCTTTGCATTTTGTAGATGACGATTATTTTTATCGAAGTAAGTACGGATTACACAAAACTTGTAGGTTAGATTAGATTCATGGGGTTAATTGTTTACAGATCCCAGTTCATAACAGAGGTAGTTTTTGAAAAATACTGTTGTGCCTACCAGAAATCTTCCTGTTGGATTTACTACCAGAAAGGAGGAACAACCTGAATGTTCTAGTTCTAGTAGTAGAACTGAAAGGTTGAGACAAGGAAGTCTAAACAAAGAAAAACCCACTGAAGAATGCTCTTGTGAAGAGAAAAAGTACTGTTTGAATAAAATAAAATGAAGTTAATTCAACTGTTCAACAAACAAAATTGTTTTCCTTAATTTCCTCAACAGCCTTTCAACCTAATTCATCTTTCACTATGGCTGAAATAAATTGAAACAAATGATGACACCCACCGTCTTCACAAAAAATAAAACTATTTTATACACAGTAATACACACTAGTTCGCTATAAATTCGTGAAATTTTTATATATTGATGAATTATCCAAATTTCAATGAAGCAGATATACACATAAACAATACAACCAAATCCTTCCATGTCAATATTTATAGTTCTACGAATGCCCACCTTGGCGCTGCATTCTTATTTTCAGTACAGTGACTTTATACAAGACAGTGACGACACGAGCCGAAATCCGCCATTAAGAGGCTAATGTCAGATTATTGGAGGTTAAAATTCTGAACACAGTGACAGATTGGTTATGATTTCTTCTTCTTCAATCCTTTTCCATGTGTGGTTATGATTTATGTTCTGTGCAAAGCATAGTTTTACTAGAGCACTTTTTAGAGCCTTAGATTTACTAAACAATTATTATTTCTATGGTGCATAGATATACGTCTTCGATACTAACCATAGACAATTCTCAATTTCTCTATGATACTAACCTAACAAGTTATAATTTCTATGGTTCTGTGCACAGAACACTAATTCTTCTGTTCTGTTCTGTGCTTCCAAAAGAAAACAAACACAATTAGCCTCTTAATGGCGGAATTCACCACGTGACAACTAACTACCAATAGAAATTGAGACATGAGCGTGTCGCCACTGTCTTGTATAAAGTCACTGTAATTTTCAGTACAGTGACTTTATACAAGACAGTGGCGACACGCTCATGTCTGAATTTCTATTGGTAGTTGGATGTCACGTAGTGAATTCCGCCATTAAGAGGCTAATTGTGTTTGTTTTCTTTTGGAAACACAGAACAGAACAGCAGAATTAATGTTCTGTGCACAGAACCATAGAAATTATAAATTGTTAGGTTAGTATTATAGAGAAAATGAGAATTAGGGGCGTTCGGCATTGACCTCCGCGAGCGGACGGATTTTTTTGTCACGTAACCACAGATCGTACAGATAAATCTGAAATATCTGGGAATAAACGAACGGTACAGAGCATCTGCCACAGAACATACTGCTCTGTTCTACTTTTATAGATTATGAGATTTCAAAGATCACTATTTTGGGAAATATGCTCATCTTTTAACGATACTTTCACCCTTTTAGTAGCTCTTCCATAAAATCTCAATTAAATAATTAAGTGCAAAGGCACTGAATGCAAAAGAAACGAGTAATGCAATATCCCTTCTGGTCGTTCAATACGGCGATAGTTGTACCGAAAGATCCTGATCAATTAATTGATTAATTACACGAAAAAGAAACGGGAAGGCAATATCTCCTCCTGCCCATTTATAACTTTGATAGCTATATTGAAAAATTTTAATGAATTAATTGAGTTTTCAATGAATTAATGAAAACAGAAGAATAAAACTGTTAAAATTTTTCAATCTATCGGTTGTCGGATCAGGAAACTCAACATAAAACAAAAAAAAATATAAAAAACATAAAACTCTATGGATAAAATCGCTTTGCTCCGTCGAAATAGACCGAGCGAAAAGATCGACGTCCGATTGCTCAGATTTTTATGACGAACGGTACAGATTTGTATTCCCCTCAATCCGGATGTAATAAACGAACGGTTTAGATCGATCCGACACGTCCGATGTCGATGCCGAACGCCCCTATTGTCTATGGTTAGTATCAAAGATGTACTCTATAATCTTTGGTTAGTATATCTATGCAGCATAGAAACTTTGAATTTTAACCTCCAATATTCTGACATTAGCTTCTTAATGGCGGATTTCGGCTCCGTGTCGTCACTGTCTTGTATAAGTCACTGTAATTTTCAGATATTTTATGTTCTGTGCAGATGCCTATACCGAAGTGTACGACTGAAAACAAATCGGTCAACAGTGTCAAACTCTCGAAAACAGGTTCGAAAGGATTCAGAAATGAATGGAGATGATACCCATGACCAGTAAGAGCTTCTTAGCCTTGAACTTCTTTCCAACATCTGGTCAATTTGTTGTACCTACTCTGCGGAAGCGTTTTGCTCAACGGCTTGATCACAGAGCAGCGTGAAGCAACGCTAATTCTGAATGGCTGATTGAACTAATTTTACCAGTCACGCATTTGAAACTAATTTGTTTGATATCTCTTACATCTCCGCATCATAGTTCTATGATTGAGTTATGTTTTGATTGACTGAAACCTCTTCTGGTTCCAATTTAACGGCGAGCTCATATCCGGTATTGAAAAAAGGTGCGAAAATATCAGGACCGGAATTAGGCGTGAGAGATGGTGTCATTAACCTTCATTATGTTTTTCTCTACTTAGAATCGTAAGGAGTTCATTTACAGTACTAAAAAGAGTGCTTTCAGTTATAGATATTTTTCGTTTTGAGGTTTCAACACTGACTTCCGACCGTATCAAATTTCGTTCTTTGTAATTTGGCATTCCACAAACGTCATTACCTTACTGGACAACGTTTACTTTCAACAAGACGGCGCTACGAGCCACTTAAGCAACGAAACCATTGATCTTTTGCGGAAAAAGTTTCCGGGCCGTGTTATCTCTCGAAGAGGTGATCACAATTGACCTCCGAGGTCTTGTGATTTAACACCTTGCGACTTCTTCCTTTGGGGCCACGTGAAAGAGAAGGTCTACGCCAATAGCCCAGCGTCGATTCAAGACCTCAATAATGGAATTTGTGAGGCTATCGAGGACATAGGGAAGCCACTTTGCGATTTGGTTATGGAAAATTTCATTAAAAGGATATGGTCCTGTAAGCGTGGTCGTGGTGGTCATTTGCCTGATGTTATTTTCCACTATTAACGGCATAGCTTCTTCTTTATAATAAAATAAAAATCCGATCATTTATATCGAAAAATTGCATTTTTCTTTAAATATCAAAATAACACCTCTTATTGGAAAATCCTTCATCATGAGAAGACACTGAAAGATTTTGTCTGGATCTCGATCTCTAAAATATAAACACAGATAAGAAAACCTTGAAACTTTGGGGATAAAAATATCATTTCTATATCGAAAGTAAGATTATTATTATCTGGAACTAATTGACGAAATAATACCAGTTTACATATCCACCAACTGACGATATTTTCTCAAATTCAAAGGCCAAAAGTCGACCACCGACGCTTATAAATTTTTATCTCGAAGAAACCTGTAAGAATTGCGACAACCACGGTATCCTTCGATACCAGTCGAACCAGAGAAATAACACGCAATCTGTGACAGGTGTTTTATCTATAATGATCTTATTGAAATGGACTTATTCTAGTTATTGGTGTACGTTGAGAATGGTTTTGTATAAAAAACATTGGAATGTTGGGAAAATAGTCGGTCGATAAGGTGTGGTTCATACAATTCACCGTGAAATAACAACAATTGTTGAGTCGAAGTCTTTTCTGGATAACTTTAGTCTGCAGATGATTATTATACGCATTCCAGTCATTAGATCTAATCTGTGAATGAATGAAATGAAAACCGATTCATTCATTGCATTATGATAATCGTTTCAAAATGCCAGATGACATTGTTAATTTTTTTGCTGAGTTCTCCTCGCAAGAGTATTAGAACAATTACTATTCTGTGATTTTTACCATCTTTTAATCTGTGGTTGTACCGAATTCTTATCACGATGTTCTATGAAATGTCATTATTTCTGTGCAAATTTAGATTCATTGTTGACATAAACCATAGATTTGAAGCAAAACCATCCATTGATGGTCTTTTTGTGCGCTCGTTCCACTCAAATGATGGCTTTATTGTTTTGCCCTACCAAATGTTCTGTAATTTTCGAATTTTGAGCCGAAAATGGTCTTCAACGATAGGGTTCGACTCACTGATGATGAATTCGTGGTCAAACTAAATTCTGTCCGTCCAGCTGTAAGCACGATTACTTTAGAAAGGATTGTCCTAAGGACTTGAGATTTTCAAGGTGAGTTCGGTTCCCAAATGCCGCGTTTAATCAGCCAAATCATACAGGGCGTTCCATTAAATATAGCCATTCAAAATTTTTATTCTTCAATATCTCTCGCGGCCACATAAGTCTCATGCAAAATTTTGTGGCCATATTGTAAACAGAACCATAAAAAAATTCAATTAGAATATTGAAAATAAGAAACTTCATATTTGCATAAAAAATATCCGATTCGAGTGAAATTTATTTTGTGATTGGAGATTGATATACTGAATGTTCGTGCGAAATTTTGTGGCCATAGTGTTGACAGAACCATAGAAAATTCAGTTGGAATATTGGAAATAAGAAACTTTATATTTCCATAAAAAGATATCCGATTCGAATGAAATTTATTTCATGAATGAAAATTGACACTCTGAATGTTCATGCGAAATTTGGAAGCCATAGTGTTAACAGAACCATAGAAAATTCAATTGGAATATTGAGAAGAAAAATCTTTATATGTATTCCTATAACAGGATATCCGATTCGAGTGAAATTCATTTTGTGAATGAAGACTGATATACTGAATGTCCATGCAAAATTTCAAGAGGATGGCATCATCTGAACCATAGAATTTAATTTTCTCTTAATTATTGATATTTTACATTTCTCGAATAATTTCCAGAATATAATTCCGATCGTGCTGAGATTTTGCATACAGGTATTTAGCATGAATCTCAAGTCCTATACTAAATATTGAGGTTATAGCATTATTGCTCCACCAATGAAGCTGCGCATTAAAGAACACCTGCTCGGTGCTTTTCTTAAATTTTTATCATTCGTAACCAAATCAACGCCCTAGCAGGTACATAAATGCCATTCACAACCATGACCTGCCCAAGATACTGACCTGGCTTTCCTGCCTTACGAATACGTGCAAGAAGCAACCTTAAATAAGTCAAGTCCGAGCCCCCTATTCTAATTCAAACAAGTAGCTTGTTCGCTCAAAGTGCCGTGTATTCAATGGACATTTGTCCCATTGTTACGAACGTGTTGATTCCTAATTGAAAATGACATTTGCAACAAAAGTCCATTGTGGCTCTGTTCTCTGCAAGGTCGACGGACCCAGGACAAGTGCGTCTATGCCAGATTTCTCGATATAAGCCAGAGAATTTCACTATATTCTATGTTCGGAAAGGTCTACTCTCTAAATTCTTGAATGTATAGGATTTTTTTGGCATATTCCACTGTGTATATTAAAATTTTAGGTTATGTTGTTTATTTTCTTGTCAGATTGATACGCAATGTTATCAATTTTGCTTAGAGTTTTCTGATAACTCGCAAGCGTCGGAAGAGGCCGGCTACATTCGGCAACGTTGACTTTATTTTACGTTATGACAGCAAATACTGCCAACTTCAGATAAATAAACAAACAGGAGTCAGAATGACTGAAATTTATTATCTTTATCAGCTATTAGTTTTATGTATTGCGAAAATTTAAGGAAGAAAACATTTCCTAGTTTGATGAAAATCCAATAATATTGCAATATGATTTGTTTAGAAATAATAAAAATAGTAATTGAACTGTTGTTTACGTACAGTATGCGAAATCTGAACGACTGCTCGATATAATCATAGATATGCATGGACAATATCCATGACTATTGTAAAATCCGTCCATTGTACGTCTCCATAGATAAATAAAAGTTTTATTTATCTATGTACGTCTCTATGCTTGGCCTTGATAATACCATAGATTTATAATACTAACTAGATGGCGAACCTGTCAAAAATTTTGAGGCAAACGGCGGCTATTGCAGTTTAATTTGTTTAATAACTAATCACAAGAATCGAAAATATTTATAATTTTAATAGACCGAAATGTCAGAGTTCACAGAACACTAATATATAGAGTTCGTTTTTGATCAATTCTTTCAAAGGAACGTCTATGTTTCAATCAAAATTCGAGCATGGACCTATTATAAATCTATGAATTCGAGCACAGATGGCATAAAACATCAAAATATTTGTGGTTCACCCCAAACTGCAAATGGCGGCCATTTGCCTCACTTTTTTCTACGTGACAGTAAGGAAGTTCGACGTCCAGTTAGTATTATAGGTCCATGGATAATACCCATTAATCACAAGGGAATAATGAGATTATAATTCATTGCTGTCAGATGCTTTATAGATTTAGCTTTGATATAATATTTTTTAAATTGGTATTTCTTCATCTTCAATATTCTAAAGTGCGACTTATGGTCAAGACGGAGTTAGCCTGTTCGTTCCGATTCACCCTGTATTGTATTGATGGTCAATTTTTCCTGAATCTTTTCTCATTGAATCCTTTCAATCTCATAGTTTTCAAGTTCAAACATCTTCATGATAATTTTGAGGGATTTATTTCATTCTCGATGGCACATTTCGAGCACAGCACTTAAATCTAGTCATTATAATAATAGCCTGTTGAAATGAGCTCTACTTTATCGACTCGATAATCGTTCTTCAACATAAACAATGTTCCCAATTGCATCAAATTCGATGACATAACAAAGAAAAACATACCTCAGAAATTAGTCATCCGATTATAAGGCAATCAAACGTTTGGAACGGACTTAACATGGTGGGCGATCCTCCGACAAAGAGCAAAGACTTTGTGGTTGGAACACACACCGTCGTCTTATCTCCATGTAGGCCAAGCAATAGAGATATTTCCTTGACAAAAATACTACCTGGAAGCCACCTGTGCCATTCCGAGCAGGACAGTCCATAGTTTATTCCCACCATGTTTTAAACACGAAAATGCCATTTTTTTATTTGTTATTAACAAAAAACAACAAAAATACGCGTTCTTTTTAGTTTTTTCGTTGCAAAATGGAAACTATTGATGCAGTGATAATGTTGCAATGGGATGAATTGTAGAGAATTACATTGTGAAGAGAATGATGGGTCAAACGATTCGATCGAATAATTGAAACTGGAGAAAAGCGGAAAAAACCGGAAAATTGCGTGCTTTTTCTTTTAACTCATAACTCTGCCATTTTGCAATATTAAGAACTGAAACTTCACACGATAGTAGCTATTGACGTGCAATTCATGTGTGCCAAAATTGGATTCGGTCGGATAAATAGTTTTCACATAATTCCCATTTAAATTTTTTTTGGACATATTTTCGCGGAGAGCTGGATGCGTTTGAGGTAGTCCGATTGAAATTAAAAAAATTGATTTGAAAAGAAGACGTGATCAGTAACAAAACGTCTATTCTGATTTTTCAATAAAACGCATTTATGTGTGTTAAAAACTAGTGAGAACATGAGGGAAAACGACCGACCAAGCGAGAGTGGTCGAGTGGTGTGGGAATGATCGAATTGAGGGGAAACGCCGCGGAAGTCAACGGTCGCAGAGCGCACCAAATGTTGTACACATATACGTTTCCCCTCGATTCGCTTATTTCCTCTCCACTCGACCGCTCTCGCTCGGTCGGCCGTTTTCCCTCATGTTCTCACTGGTTTTTAACACACTTAAACGCGTTTTATTGAAAAATCAGAATATTTCAATTATTCGATCGAATCGTTTGACCCATCATTCTCTTCACAATGTAATTCTCTACAATTCATCCCATTGCAACGTTATCACTGCATCAATAGTTTCCATTCTGCAACGAAAAAACTAAAAAGAACGCGTATTTTTGTTGTTTTTTGTTAATAACAAATAAAAAATGGCATTTTCGTGTTTAAAACATGGTGGGAATAAACTATGGACTGTCCTGCTCGGAATGGCACAGGTGGCTTCCAGGTAGTATTTTTGTCAAAAAACTAATCATTTCTAGCTCTGTTGCTTGGCGTAATGAGTTATAATTCTCGGAGTCAAGTGCTCCTTTCAGATAGATGAATATTTTAATGTTTTATCGATACGCCTGTGTCGCAAACTGGATTTTTCAACAAATATTGAATGTATGTGGAAATATCGTTTTCTATGTCGCAACAAGAATACCTTTCTATGCAACGAACCATCGACTAGCATATAAACATTGAGTTTAAAAATATTTTTAAACTCAATGATATAAAGGATGTTTTAGCACTTTTAGTTTATCCATTTTGGTAACACTGGGGTCTATTAGTCTTTTATATTCATGATACTAGACTACTAAAAGAATGAATCAAGATTCATAAGAAAAGACGGCCTGATTCCACATTCCTATGTTGACGTTTTCTGCACCACTGTAATCGTTGCCGGCGATGCTCAACCGTCAGAGGTAACACAAGATAACCTGCGAAATAGTATAATAGTTTTATGTTCTGTGGTGTAAAATAGTTTGGTACCCTTATTCTGTAGCGGCAAAGAATAATCCAAAGCCAACTGCGCTGTTACAATCATTTATAAAGACCCTGTATAAAGCCTCTTCTTTTCAATATTCCAATTGAATTTTCTATGGTTTCTTAACACTATGGCCACAAAATTTTGCATGAACATTCAGTATATCAATCTTCATTCACAAAATAAATTTAGCTCAAATCGGATATCTTCTTATGGAAATATGAAGATTCTTCTTTTCAATTTTCCAATTGAATTTTCTATGGTTCTGTTCACACTATGGCCAACAAATTTTGCATGAGGCTTGTTATGAGCATCTTGCATTTGGCCGTAACATTTAATTTCGATTGGTTTCGTTTCTTCTAAGATATTGAGAAACAAAAATTTTGAATGGCCATATTTATGGAACACCCTGTACGATTTGGCTGGTTAACGAACTTAACCGAGCCATTTGGGACCCGAACACGTCCTGAAAATTCCAAGTCTCTATTACAATCCCTTCGAAAGTTATTTTGCTAACGGGCGGCTGGACGGCCCCACGGACGGAATTTGACCACGAATTCGTCATCACGGAGTCTTACCCTATCGTTTGAGACCATTTTCGGCTCAAAATTCCAAACGTACAGACATTTGGGCAAAACGATACAGCACTAGTTCAAGTAGAACGAGCTCTTCAAAATGAAATATGAATTTCGCGTTTTTGCCTCATATACCAATGTGATTATTACAAAATCAGTAGCGATTATATAATTTTTTTCAAATAATTACCACTTGTTATCTTGATTTATTTGAATATCATCAAGAGTTGAACTATACCATTTTAGAGGTCAGCCATAGACAGGTAGATATTGTGAAATTCCTCTGCTTCGTCTTAAGATCATTTCCTTCTCACAACCTGCTCAGTATTGCATTTCTTGGAAAGGAGTTGTTTGAATACAAAACCTGCTGACCTCTCTTTTGAATACCGAGAGAAATGAATTATCCTATAGTGTCCTGTCATTAGCGCTCATGCCTCCGCCATGTTTTATGTTGAGTCTAGACTATTCAGGTGTTCTAATACCCGATTTGTTTACTTTCTAAAATCTTGATATCGATTATCTCTCCAATCCATTTAGAGGCGCGGTGTTTAATTTATTCTACGCGTTTCAATCAAAAAATATTCAAAGGGTAAAAGTAGATTTTCTATTGTGAACTGGAAATTCATGATTATGGAACATTAGTTAAAAGATCATTTGGGCTGTTTACATTATCATGGATTGTTCTATCCAACGTTTCGGCAATCATTCGCCAGCCGTTTTCAGGGTGATCGCAAAAGTGAACTTAAAATTTAGCAAAATTAATGCGACTAGTTTCTGATATTAGCTGTCAGAAATTGAATTTTTACAAATTCTGTGTTAAAGGTCACTGACATGATTTCTCCACTAAGATGATCTGTGTAGTAGTTCTAGGGGTCAATATCAGTCCAAATGCAACCTGGCATGAGCACGTCTGCTCAGTTGCCAAGTCAGCTGCACAGAAGCTTAGTTATCTATTTCGTGCGAGGAAATTGTTCACTCCAAAGCAGCTTTTATTACTTTACAAGGCTCAAGTACGTCCAGCTATGGAATATTGCTCTCATGCTTGGGGTTCAGCTCCTAAGCACTCGTTACTCCTACTTGATTCCATTCAAAAAAGAACAGTGCGCCTAATAGATGATCCAACGTTAACTGCCAATCTTCATAGTCTCGATCACCGTAGGAGTTTGGAGACTTATGCCTTTTTTACAGATACTACCACGGAAGGTGTTCTGCTGCCATTGCCTCCATGATTCCACCAGGGGCTCAATTCGATCGACAAACAAGGCTAGCCGATAATAGGTGTATCAGAAGGCTTTTCTTTACCGAACTGCAAGGCTGTGGAATATCTTACCTCGAGATGTATTCCCCCTTGGTTACAACTTACAGCAGTTTAAGACACGCACAAACCGATTTCTTCTAAATTCATCTCTGGGCTCTCGAAAGGGCGCTATAAGCTCAGTCTTTTCCCGAGAGATGCGTATAAAAAAAAAGTTGAATTCAATTGGTACTTCTCTGATTCGAGTTCGTCCTCCTCAATTCAGAACATATTATTGGTCTCCAAACATCCTTTATTTCAATGGAGGGCGCACTGATCGAGTTCGCAGTTATAGTCATGAAGGCTGCTTCCTTCTTCCTCCTTTTCCATCTTTCTTCCTTTGATATTATGGAAGCCTCGTTCCATCTGATATTGTGGTCTTCGTTCATAGCATGTTGAGCCAACCTCTGGTGTTCTTTGATTCTAATCTTGAGGGGGCGTTTAGTTTCCCTAATGTAGTATCTGTCGCATTCACAGGGTATTTCATAAATACATTCCTTGGTAATTTGATTTTCGTGAGTTTTCCCCTGATTGTGTCTTTGGTCTTGAATGCTGTTCTCACATTGTATTTGTTACCAATCCTTCTAATCTTTTCAGACATACCCTTTACATATGGTATGACAGAGGTTATAGTTTCTGTAGGATCATTGTCTATTCGTTGGGGCTCTGTTTGCGTTTCCCTCGGTTCTCTGGCTACATCGAGAATCATCTTGGGATAGCCATTTTTCTTGAGCGTTTTTGATTTTCAATATTGCGATGTATACCTACCTACCTGTAATAAATATACTAACTGACAAAGAAATCCAGTTACAGAACCCAGTTAGTTTAGTTTAAAGAGGGGTTACAGTTCACTGCGACCTTAAGGTCTATTGTGCCCCCTTACAGAGCTGTTCTGGCCAGAACCTCCATAGCTCGCCTTCCAGTTCCAGAGATATAATGAAATCTAATAACTGTGAAGGCTTCAACGAGGCTAGTTTCTCACTCTTACAAGTTTCTCGTCCAAGGCATTCCTTCCTAAGGCTCGCAATGCCAAGGCATTCCGTGACTAGGTGAATGGGGGTTTCTTCCTCTTCCCCACAGAACCTACACTTGTCAGTGTCCGATAATCCCATCCTCAACAAGTGCTTCATGAGGCGACAATGTCCTGTAAGAAAGCCAGTGAGGAGTTGTAATTGTTTCTTACCAAGATCCAGAAGAAGCTGCTTAAATTTTAAATTCTCTCGGTAAAAAAAAATATAGCAAGAAGAGAAAGATTAAAATTTTGGGAAAAAACAAAGGGCCTACAATTTTTTTCAATGAATTTGTTAATAACTTGTTTGTCCACTCCTAAAAACGTCTTGGCATTGATTGTATAAGAAGGTCTATTTCTTCTTGAAGGAGACTTTCCCAACTTACCTGTAGTTCACGTCTCAGAGCCGCCAATGCCGTGGGGGCTGGGGTTAATTTCCAAGCCTTCTACCCATGATGTCCCAAACATGCTCTATGGGCGAAAGATCGGGGGATCTGGGCGGCCATGGCAAAAGATTCACATGGGTCGCTTCAAAAAAGTTAAACTAACTCTGGCAACATGAGGTCGAGCATTATCTTGCTAAAATATTGGATTCTCTAGCCGGTTAAGGTAAGGTAGAATATATGGCTCCACTATTCTTGAAGGTAACGCAGCACTGTCATGTTACCATGAATAAAACCTTAAGGTGACTTACTTGCATGTGCAATAGCACCCCATACCATAACGGCTACTGTACGGTGTACATGACTCTCAATACCTAACTAAGGATTACGTTTTTCTCCCTGACATCGTCTCACCACTCGTGGGCCATCATGTGCACCCAAGGAAAATAGAGATTAATCAGAAAAGACGACTTGATTCCAATCCACATTCCAATGTTGCCGTTCTCTGCACCACTGTAATCGTTGCCGGCGATGCTCAACCGTCAGAGCTAATACAAGATGGGGTCGCTAATGCCGCAATCCAAAAGACCTTATCTGTCGCTAAACCGTTCGGACAGTTACAGGATGATCTCGTTCTCCTTACCACTAATCAGCCATCAGTTAGTATGATGAAAATGGTTAACCACTCAAAAACGCTTCAAGAATATGATAAATCAGAATTAACATGCACAATTGTTCCACATTTTACATTACTCTCCTTCATATTAATCGTAATAACAATGATTTTACGAAGTTTTCAATGAGATGAGTTCAATTGTTGGTTGAAGAAGAAGAAAGTTACCATAGATCATTGTTTAATTGATCAAGGTAAGAAATCTACCGTGTTCGAGGTAAAGAAATTAACGATACTTTCTTCTTGTTATTCTTTTCGCATTTCAATTAATGGCGATAGACATCTGTTTCCCACCAGAATAACAATTTAAAGTGATCGGATAATAATTTCAATAATGTATCGAAATAATGAATGATGTATAGCAAAATCAGGTTCTGATCAGTCATTCATGCTTTTTATACTGTGGTTAGACGGAGAGATCTATGATTTTGTGAACATAAAAATGGACAGTAGAGTTCCTTCAAGAAAAGAATGTACTTACCTTCATAAAGGGTTTTCCAATAAGAGATTTTATTTTGATATTCAAAGAAAAATTCCATTTTTCAATTTAAATGATCGGATGTTTATTTCATTATAAAGAAGAAGCTATGCCGTTAATAGTGGAAAATAACATCAGGCAAATGACCACCACGACCACGCGCACAGGACATTATCCTTTTAATGAAATTATCCATAACCAAATCGCAAGGTGGCTGCCACATGTCCTCGATAGCCTCACGAATTCCATCTTTGTAGTCTTGAATCGACGCAAGGTCTTAAATCACAAGATCTCGGTGACCAATTGTGATCACCTTTTCGAGAGATAACACGGTCCGGAAACTTTTCCCGCAAAATATTAATGGTTTCGTTGCTTGTGTGGCACGCAGCGCCTTCTTGTTGAAACTAAACGTTGTCCATTAATGATCTCTCGATAACGCAATCCATTCACCGTAACGGTTGCTCCAGACTCATTTTCAGAAGAGTAAGGTCCAATGACTCCGCCGGACCATAAACCGCATCAAACAGTCACACGTTGAGGATAGAGAGGCTTTTCAACAATAACTCATGGGTTTTCCGAGCCCCAGATGCTACAGTTTTGCTTGTTGACGAAGCCACCGAGGTGGAAATGGGCTTCATCACTCAAGATGATTTTTCGATGGAATTCCGGATCATTTTCATGCATTTCAACGACCCAATCAGCAAAGACACGACGTTGTTGATGATCGGCTGGCTTGAGTTCTTGTGTTAACTGAACTTCATAAGCCTTAAGACCCAAATCTTTATGCAAAATACGGTGTAATGACGTTTGTGGAATGCCTAATTCCAAAGAACGACGAGGAATGGACAAACCAGGGTTTTCTTCAACAATTTAGGCTATCGGAGCAATATTCTCGACTGTTCTTGAGCGATGTGCACGGGTTTTATTCTTCACATCACTAACTTGTCCCAACAGCTCGAATTTTTCCACCAATTTCTTTATAGCGGTCCGACAAGGTGCTTCACAACGACCCATGTTTTACGAACCGTCTATGCCAAACTTTCACCATTTTTATAGTGAACTTTAATAATTTCAATGCGTTCTTGAAGCGTATATCGTTCCATTTTTATTAATGGCGCAGTTTCTACTTGTCAAATGTCAAAAAATGACAGCTTCAAACGTGACATCTACCGAAATAGCGGGGTATTCAAAATAACACCTCCTACTGCAAAACCCTATAGAATCGTGTAATTTCCAACTTATCCACATTCCACAGCACTCTTTATTAACTTTAAATCGGTAAAATAAATCAAACGATGGCAAATGCAAATCATTTCTATGTTCCTCATCACCTTTTCATAGATATCTCACCAAAAGTAGCATTCGCATCAGACAGAAGAAATGTATCGAGGTTATCATACAAATTTGTAATTCCAATTTGACGGACAGACATGTATCGAACTATTCATGCAAACGTCCAAATAAGCAAATTAATAACATGTTTCCTTTTCCGTCGGAATATATTAAGGAGGGTGTCAAAATCTTTATATAACGACCTTCATTCGTCTTACCTTTATATGTTAATGCGATTCTGTGTTTTGATCCAATTAGAATCATATAATTGTTCTATGTTCGACGGTTTTCTATGTCAATAAATTCCCCCATTCAACTTTCTACAATAAAAATTAATAATTCGTTTATTTTTATTTGTTTTAAAAGTGGTAAACTGTTAAAATGGATTAAATTGTTTCTTTTATAAATAATAATTCGTTACATAAAGCTAATTGGTTTTACACGCTACTTATTTCAATGCCAGTACCATACTTTCTTCAATGCGTGTTCATGCATCTATGACCGTCAAAGAAAATCATCATAATTTCAAAGCGTCATTAATCTTGCGAAAATTCTTGCAATATGGAATAATTTTGTCTGGAAGAAATTTAGGATGCCTCAGTAAGCATCGTAAAAGTGAATAATCTGTTAACACCTCTAGTTTAGGTCACTAGTTTAAGGAGAAATCTCATAAAATCATTAGTAATTCCTCAAGCAGATCATAGTTTAAGTTGTAAAACCACAGACCAATTGACAGTTCATCGGAAATCGCGAAATGACTATTTTATGATAATATCCGATAAGTCTGTAAATATTTGGCTTTTTATTGCTACATGCAATAAAGTATTCACCGTTTTATCTGTCTGACTAACTGGATATTCGAATGTTTTTTTAAATGCAATAACAAGCGGAGAGATTTGGATTGATGAGTGTTTCTGGACGGAAAGATAAACCTTTTTTGTGACGATTATGTTGGGCCTTGAGAAAAACAACTTTGGGTACATGTTTTAAGTTTGGAACGAACTGGGCGATGAACTCTTTCTATTGGAATTCAAAAATAAAATGTTTTTTTATAAATCAAGAGTCGAAAACCTCTTCTTTCGAAACATTGAGTTTTCTTAAGAACCATAGAAAAAGTCAAACGTTTATTCTACGTTTTCAGCGCTCGTTCTACATTCTTAATTTTTAAACGCTCGTTCTACTTAAACGAGTGCTATATAGTTTTGCCAAAATGTCTGTAATTTTCGGATTTTGAGCCGAAAATGGTCTCAAACGATGGGGTTCAAATTCAATTTTGTCCGTGGGGCCGTCCAGCCGGTTGTAAGCACGATAACTTTCCAAGGGATTGTCCTAGAGACTTTAGATTCTCAGGGTAGGTTCGGTTCCCAAATGCCGCGGTTAAGTTCGTTAACTAACCAAATCGTACAGGATGTTCCATAAAATGTGGCCATTCAAAATTTATCTTCCTCAATACCTCAGGCAGAAAGAAACCAATCGAAATGAAATTTTGCGGCTACATACGGAATGCTCATATTTAGCCTCATGTAAAATTTTGCAGCCATAGTGTTAAGAGATCTTCATATTTTCATAACAAGATATCCGATTTGAGTGAAAATTTATTTGGCGGATAAACATCAATATACAGATTCTGTTCATGAAAAATTTCAAGATAGTCGCATCATCTGAACCATAGAATTTGATTGTTTTTAATTAATGATTTTTCACATACAGGGTGTTCCTAAATTGAACGTACAAACGATAAGGGGAGATTCCTTAAGTGAGTTCAAGAAAAAAAGTCCCATAAACATGGGGTTGCAAACGTTTTGTTTCGAGATACAGAGTGTTGAAGTTTGAATTTTTTTCAAGTTTTTTTCTCATAGTATCTACACTTCACAAATATTCAACTAAAATTTGGCGCAGATATTACATTTGACAGTTCTCACGACGTGACATGGCAATTTCGATAGAAGATCTACAGGGTGATATTTTTTCTGGAACTGCCACCTGTTCTTCTGCAGAACTTTTTTTTAGTAAGCAACTGTTAATTTGAAAAAATGTAAAAAGAAGCTTTGTTCTTATACTAAACTTTTCGGTCTCCTGTAGTTTCGTCGTATCTACTAACGATTTCGAAAAAAAAATTTTGAACGATTCTATCGAAATTCTCGTAACTATGATAGGAAGGCCAGTTTGTAATCTGTGGTGAATGAATTCAGTTTTTTTCTCGAAATCATTGGTAAATACGACAAAACTACAAGAGACCGAAAAGTTTAGTATAAGAATAAAGCTTCTTTTTACATTTTTTCAAATTAACAGTTGCTCACCCAAAAAAAAGTTCTGCAGAAGAACAGGTGGCAGTGTTCCAGAAAAAATATCACCCTGTAGATCTTCTATCGAAATTGCCATGTCACGTGGTGAGAACTTTCAAATGTAATATATGTGCCAAATTTCAGTTGAATATCTTGTGAAGTGTAGATACTATGAGAATAGAATTCAAACTTCAACACTCTGTATCTCGAAAACGAAACGTTTGCAACCCCATGTTTATGGGACTTTTTTTTCTTAAACTCACTTAAGGAATCTCCCCTTTTCGTTTGTACGTTCAATTTAGGAACACCCTGTATATAATTTTTTAATAACTTCCAGAATATAATTCCGATCGTGCTGATATTTTGCATTCATAAATTTAGCATGAATCTCAAGTCCTATACAAAATTTTGAGGTAATAGCATTATTGCTTCACCAATGAACGAGCGCTCAAAAGCACCTGCTCGGGGCCGTTCTTTAATTTTCATTCAATGTTGACGTAAAAATTGACATTGTTTTCCGAATTTCACTGAATCAAGAACTTATATTATTTTCAGATCGCATAGATGGGGTTCATCAACTTCGGATCTTCAGCGTTACCTACCATGAATTAGCTTGAATTATTCAAGAGGAGAGATTCTACTTTTACCATAATTCCGTAAGTAACTAATTTGAATCAACGTATAAAAGATGAATAATTCAGATAGAAGGAAATACTCATCTTGAATCGTTAATAATTTCGATTTAATCTTGCACTGTTGCGAAACCACGGTAATTGGATATTTTGTAAGATTAGTTGGCAACATTGTTTAGATCATAGAGATATCGATATAATATTCACACTGAATAAAGGAGTCATGTACTAATGTATTCTGTGATATTAAGATATCTATGGCTCCATAGAATCAATGGACCGACGTTAATAGGGGTAGGCAAAGATTGTAATGATATCGACAGCTTTTTACAAGAATATTTTTCCACTATTATACAGGGTGTACTACGCTAGTTTGGCATGTTTTGTCAATAGTTGGCGCATGTAGTAAGGATTCCAAAATGGTATAATACTTGTTAAACTGTAGCTGCTGTAGTTCAAATTTATTTTCGATTGCCTTTGAATACACTTTTTCTTAAACTGCTTCCCACTAAAAAAGTCCAATGGATTCAAGTCCGGTGAACGGGCTGGCCACGAGATTGGACCAGAACGTCCGATCCATCTTCCGGGAAAAAATGTTACCAGAAAAAAAAATTTCCAGAGAAATTTCTCAGGAAAAATTTTTTCTGGAAAAATTATTTTCTCTGGAAATTTTTTTTCTGGTAGCATTTTTTCCCGGAAGATGGATCGGACGTTCTGGTCCAATCTGATGGCCGGCCCGTTCACCGGACTTGAATCCATTGGACTTTTTTACTGGGAAGCAGTTGAAGAAAAAGTGTATTCAGAGGCAATCGAAAATAAATTTGAACTACAGCAGCTACAGTTTAACAAGTATTATACCATTTTGGAATCCTTACTACATGCGCCAACTTTTGACAAAACATGCCAAACTAGCGTAGTACATTTTTTTTCAATACAGTCAGTTGAAACTAGGCAATTGTTTATTTTGATTTTTTTTTCTGAGAAGCAAGCCCTATTTTTATGAAACCTAGAGCAGCTGGTATCCAAATTTTGATTACAGTTTAGACAAGCATTATTCAAGGTTACACAGCAAAAAAAAAAGTTGGAAAAAGTTGATATTTGTGGCAACAGGAGCGAAAAGACTGTCACAGGGTGTGGAATTTTGCGTGTTTTTTTAAATGCTCATTATTTTAAAATCATGCAATTTAGATTTTTTTTATATTTTTCTGACAACCAGCATTACTTGCCTTTTCACCCGGTTCCGGGTTGACGTCGAGTTTTGGGACACCCTGTATATGGTTATGTCATAGAAAATTAGCAATATTTTGCTCTGGCTGAAAGCTGTTTTATAACAACAAATTTGAATTCAGACAGTATATCGAAGTGGAGGTGTATTGAATGACATAAAATAACCATATGTGAATGTTAAGTGGGTGCATCATCATCATGTGGCGAAATCCGATACAGAAAGCGCTATATTTGTCGTTATAACGGCTGTTCCTGTTTGACTTATTAGTTTTTTAATGAGATGTAATTCAATTGCATGAACTTTCAATGTTAGTCGCACTTTATAGGAGAATATACAGGGAGTTTCTGAATTTATGCGAATGATTTAAGGGGATGATTCCTCAGAATATTTTATGGAAGAAAGTTCCCATAAATGTAGTTCCGAAAATGCATTGTTTCCAAGATACAGGGTGTTGAAGTTTTACTTAAAAACTGACTGAAAAAGTGGTACGCCACTGAGATTTTTCGAAAAACAATTATTTTTGAATTATTCGTTCACTTTATAACGAAAAATCTCTCAAGAGTTTTTTTCATGAAAAAATAAAACATCTTGACGTAGTATCTCTACATAATGTGTTGAAGTAACGACAAATACGCGTTTAATTTTCTTGAATAAAATCGGCAACCCACACGAAAAAAAAGCAGAAGAGATTTTTTTTATCACAAATTGAACGAAGAATTCAAAAATAATTGTTAGTTTAAAATATATCAGTGGCGTACCACTTTTTCAGTCAGTTTTTAATTAGAACTTCAACACCCTGTATCTTGGAAACAATCATTTCCGGAACTACTTTTAGGGGAACTTTCTTTCATAAAATATTTTTCGCATCAATTCAGAAACACATTTTCGTTTATCATTCTGAAAATCTATTCGGCTTTCTATAGAAATGCACGAAAATGAAAATAATATATAATAAAATTGCAGGTTAGATTGAACAGTTGGTGCACTGAATTCGCCGTTTTCAGAACATTCCGATTTAGGTAGCTTTGAATACACTTTTTCTTAAACTGCTTCCCAGTAATAGAGTCCAATGGGTTCAAGTCCGGTGAACGGGCCGGCCACGAGATTGGACCAGAAAGTCCGATCCATCTTCCGGGAAAAAATGTTACCAGAAAAAAAAATTTTCGGGGAAATTTCTCAGGAAAAATTTTTTCTGGAAAAATTATTTTCTCTGCAAATTTTTTTTCTGATAACATTTTTTCCCGGAAGATGGATCGGACTTTCTGGTCCAATCTCGTGGCCGGCCCGTTCAGCGGACTTGAACCCATTGGACTCTATTACTGGGAAGCAGTTAACGAAAAAGTGTATTCAAAGGCAATCGAAAATAAATTTGAACTACGGCAGCTGCAATTAAACAAGTATTATACCATTTTGGAATCCTCACTAAATGCGCCAACTTTTGAAAAAACATGCCAAACCTACGTAGTACATTTTTTTTCAATACAGTCAGTTGAAACTAGGCAATTGTTTATTTCGAATTTTTTTTCTGAGAAGTAAGCCCTATTTTCATGAAACCTAGATCAGCTGGTATCAAAATTTTGATAACAGTTTAGACAAGCATTATTCAAGGTTACACAGCAAAGAAAAAAGTTGGAAAAAAGTTGATATTTGTGGCAACAGGAGCGAAAAGACTGTCACAGGGTGTGGAATTTTGCGTGTTTTTTTAAATGCGCATTATTTTAAAATCATGAAACTTAGATTTTTTTTTATATTTTTCTGATAACCAGCATTACTTGCCTTTTCACCCGGTTCCGAGTTGACGTCGAGTAATGGGACACCCTGTATATCTATCTCTCAAGATTTACTCGGTATTACCTTTTAAAGGTATCCTAATGTTTCTCAAAATTATGCATTATTTGAGAGTATTTTTTTATGAATACGCTATTGATCCTTATCCAATTAAATACGTCGTTCATACCCAGTATTTAATTTAGAACGAAATTTCCTTTTACATCATTCAATTATGATGAATACATCAAAAGATATGGCAGGTTGAAGATGAAATCGCACCAAAATGCGTCTCCGAGATAGGCACTAGGCGGGTAGGAGAAGGTACCGAAGTGTGAGGGATGTATTGTATGAATGTATTTTGGATTGCCGATGCCCGTATGTTTATGACACAAATCAGATCAACAGATGGCGCTATAGTCGTTATTCAGGTTATTCATCTACTCTGCAACTAAATGGCTGGATCGAATTGAATGAATTTTTGTGTATACAGAACAACGTCTGTTAGCTGTAAATGTATATCACCTTCTATAGATCACATCGAATAACCAAACAACCTGTATATCAGGGGGCCAAAGATTCATGTATCCAACATGAACCACAATTTCCGTGACAATATCACATGATCTTATCAAATTCGATCGTATCCTTTTCGAACATACTCCTAAAAACATTGGAAGGGCTTCTTCTCGCGTGAATCCGTCCGACCAAAGAATACCGCCACGCCACAGACTTCTTCTATGACCTGGAAGTCTCACGCTACGTCCGTCGTAACCTCGTTATAATCTCATCAAGCCCTCGGGGCCTAGACGATCACCTGAGGAACCTCATCTTCGTCGTTACACTAACCGCAACTGTAGGGAATCCGACGATGTGTGGGAAAGTGGTTTGGATCGAGCTCCGTCTGCTCGTGCGAACGATATAAAGGGAAATTAAGTCACAGAATACCATGTTCTGTGATTAAATCGTCTGCGTAGAGCGTGTGAATCGCGATTAACCCCGGACCGGCAGGGTTTCCAATCGTTTAGATAGACATGAGCTATGATGGGTTAATTTTCTACACTGCGCAAAAAAACTAACGCACATTCTGAAAATCTCAATTTTAATGAAAGTTAACTCTACATTGACTTTATAACTTATTTTTTATGTTCTCTCGGGAAGGTTTTGAACGAAACAAGACACATTAAATGGAAGAAAAATTCAGGATTTCACCGAATCTTATGTGGAAGAAGAGAAATAAACAATTTTAAAATACTGGAATGCTGATAAGTGATTTAATACTTGGTAGTTCCACCCCTTGCGTTAATTACAGCTCGGCAACGACGGTTCATACCCAAAATGAGTGATCTTAAAATGTTCTGATCTAATCCTTCCCAGATTTCTCTGAGTTGGATTCCTAAGTCATTAAGCCTTCTATCGAGGTTGTCCCAAACCTGCTCAATCGGATTGAGATCTGGACTTCTTGCTGGCCATTTCAACCTCTTCAAGGTTTTCCTGAGCGATGCGCGTACGATTGGGTTTGGCATTATCGTCCATAAAAATGAAATTTTCACCAATGTATGGGGCAAATGGCACTACATGCTCTTCAAGAATGTTCCTTATATACCTATCAGCATTCATAGCTCCATTATCAACGACCACTAGGTCTGTCGAGCAGTCAAAGATATTCCACCCCATACCATAATCGACCCTCCCCCGAAACCAGTAGTATTCAGGAAATTGCACTGAGCATATCTTTCATGTGGAAGTCTGTATGCAAAGGAAACGTCGATCACAATGGTAGAGGCAGAATCTAGACTCTTCTGTGAAGGTAACTCTTTCCCGATCAGCCTCTTTCCAATGGATATACTCTCTCGCAAAATCCAAACGCGCCCTTCAATGGGCTGGGGTAAGAGCTGGGCCTCTTGCCGCGTCACGAGGCCTTAAATCATATTCTCTGAGGCGATTTCTTATTGTCTGAGTGCTAATTTGCACCCCATGAGTTTGCTCAAGCAGATTTTGAAGGAGGCGAGCGGTTGCAAACCGTTGTCTCAACGAAGAAACCCTCAAGTAACGTTCTTGAATGGCAGTTGTTACCTGTGGTCTACCCTGTCCTGGTCTTCGGACATGCATATCTGTCTCCCTGGATCGATGCAACATTCTGGACACACTTGTATGGGAAACTCCAAACCTTCCTGCAATTCTTGTGTATGTCCACCCGTCTTCTCGCAAAACTACCGCTTGGTCACATTCCTCTTGGGTCAAATTGCGTGTTTCGCGTTGCATAGCGATCGAGTGTAGAAAATCAAACGAAAGAAAAACTATTGATCACTAGAATTGATCGAGAACAACTGATTTCAGAATGGAGCCAATACATTCAAAATCTGATAATATCATCTTTTTTTATTCCTACCGGGAAAAACATCTGTATTGAAGAAAAACGTTGAAAGTGGATAATGGGGCCCTTTCACTAGGAAGGAAGAATGCGCAGTTAAGTCGCTGCACGTTTGCTGTAACGCAAACGTGTGCATTCATATTGCCCACACACATACACTTTTGCGTGTTGGTTTGGATGTGCGACAAGCGTGAGATGACGTCGAAAAAAGACCTGATGTTAATGGCAGTGGCGTGTGTTGTTATTAAGGAAAAAATGTCCAAGGTATAAATATCGAACCCGACACTGTGTTGCTAAACATATGAAACGTGCAGAGACTTGTTGCCCATACACGGTCGTTTTGATCATTCTTCCACGTACGGAGAAGAATGCACACGCCACACGACGGAGATGATTGCGCATTCCAAATTTACGCCATACACACACTGTTTTAACTGTACCCCGTACAACGCGCATTCAAGTCTTCGCGCTTCCCTCTTAGTGAGTGGGCCCTTTAACATATGCATGCATAGTTCTGATAAAAATAATTAGCATTGAGAACACCTTCATTTATAGAATAAATTTGAGATTTCCATAATGTGCGTTAATTTTTTCGCATAGTGTATATGAATTGAAGGTTCGAATGAAAAGCAATACACATAAGCTTCTTTATTCACAGCATTATTTTCATACTTACATACATATTATAAGTTGGTATATCTTAAAACCACTAGCAATATCCTAAGACTTGCAGGACAATGTTGCCAATCGAAGAAAAATAATCTCAACAACCTCTTTTCATAATTTTGCCATATTTTCTCAAACAAATCATTGAATTTTACTGCCACTGGAAATTGTTCAAATCGTTTTTCTCGTCGTTTTCTTTCCATTCCTCAGCTCGAACAAAAATATCAACGTTGCACTAAAAATACCAACTAATAGAAATAACATTGGTGCTTCAATATGCTCAAGAGTCAATTTCTGGGTTCCATTGGTCACAAGTGGTGGTATCAACGCTTGATGGTCGTATTTTGACATCAGATAAGTGACGAAACCATGTGCCCTTAAGTAGCTCAAATATTTGGATATACGTGGTGTTAAGACATGGCCCGGGCGTAATAGTTCGACCAGCTGAATCTGGAGAAGAGCAGGACGCAATTTCTTCAATAGACTTCTGCCATCTTGGTCTAAATAATTCCTTTGAACAAAGTCGAAATGTCGATCTATCATAGCTGTTATCATATTTCTCTGGTACGCAGCCTGATCAATACAAGAAGTAGTAAAATTACACGGTTTATAGTATTTTTCAATATAATCGACAGTTGTTGGTGTTTTGAAGATATATTTTCTGTAAGGAGGTAAACCAACGTATAATCCAGCTTTCATGGCGTCCTGAAGCGAATATATCTCAGCCTCGTACATATTTTCTGTTAATATAGTGGTGTACTCTGTTTTATACACCAAAGAAACAATGAAAATAAAGCAGGATATGCTTATGAACAAAATCAATTGATGGTAGTAACGAATTTCAAATCTATGACTTTTCTCCACAGTAAGTTTCATAAGAACGAACATATTCTGCAAGATTTGAGTGGGCTTACATTTTCTATGGAAGAAAAGGATCATAAAATACCATATAACACAGATGTAAACTACGGAAAACAACAGTATGGCCCAAGTTTTCAGTGTGAATATGATTTTAAGATATTTCCACTTTGGTAATTCAGCAGATGAAGGGACAAACCACGAGTAATAGTCGAAAACAAAGGGCTCAGTGTAATCAAAACCATCAATGGGGTAAACATTCAACATTAAGTCATATTCTTCAGTAAATTCCTTTTTTATAATTGTTGCATTTACTTTACTTATGTCGGTCCAGTAATACCTCCCGGTCAAATTCATTAGTTTCATTATTAACAAGTGTTCTTCCATTTCTACACCTTTATTTTTACATTCGATGCACATGGTGTAAGGGGGAGAGTAATAATAAACCACTGATATTTCAGAACTCGTCCAAACATCAGGTGTTCCATCACAGAAGAATTCATATCGAAGTCTATGCTCACAACCATTATTGTTACCCTGAGGTTTATCAATGAGAACATTCGATATATTTTCGCAAAATCCAATAGTTTTTACTGTGGTATCGATGTTTCTTAACTTACGATATCTATAAGGTTTGAAAGTACTCAAACTACCACTTATTGGATTCATTAATAACACTCTAGTTATAAAATTCGAAGCCAATTCTTCCAAAGTTTGTGTCGTGAAAGTTTCCCCAATCAATATGAATTTAGTTTTCCTATTAAACTCCATCAACTTCACAAGACTTATAATCTCACTCATTTTATTATTTTCTGTGTTCAGGATATAGAAATTCGGTTTCGGCAAGAACATAGAGGGTTTCGCTTGTATTTTCACGTCAATTCGCATCACTGGATAATCTATGTTGTAGTCATGATCCACAGAAATTATTAAACTTTCTCTGGATACTGTATGAATACGAACGATGTGGTTTATGCACAAGAGAAGGTGGTAAGTGGAATTAATTTTAGGACTGGCCAACATTTTCCGGTTGACATTGAAATGTCGACCAATTTAAAAAAGCAAATAGTAATTTTTCCAGAAGGCATCGTTTCAGTGTCACTATATCTGATGGTCATTAATCATCTGGCACGATATTTGCTCAGTAATGTCTTCGTGTTTCATCTACTTCTTGGTGGACGTGTTAGATGGCTCTTTCATGGAATTTTATTACTATCATTATTTCCATCTGTAGCTATTTATACGATAAATCGGATGTGTTAATTGATATCTTTCGTGATATTTTCGGTCTGTGTACTTAGGGGGTGCATAGAAAGATTGTGATCATTCGAAAAGAGTTAAGTAAGTCCGAAACTTCGTGTTTTAACAGTGAGTTTTTCTGCTTTAACTTTTGAAAAGTGTTCCTAAATTCATGTGACGAACTCAGGAGGTGATTCCTTAGATCATTTTATGAAAAAAAACTTCCTTTCAATATATGTCCGGTATGCTTTGTTTCCTAGATACAGAATTAAAGTTTTACTTGAAAACTGACTGAAAAAATTAGTATTCCACTGAGATATTTCAAACTAACAATTATTTTTGAATTCTTCATTCATTTTGTGACAAAATGGTTATTTAATCAACTAGGTCATTAAAGACAGCGACTAATGGTCGAGATATTCTAATGCGTGAGCGAAGCGAACGCGTTAATAGTTCGAGACCATTAGTCGCTCGATTAATAACCGAGTTGATTACAAGATTTTTCCGACGATCTCAATATGAATTGTGTATGAATTCTTGATTGAAATACATTCTCATTTTGCACGAGACTTACATTTGACATAATATAATTTCTATGTATCTATGTTCCAGTAGAGTTTTGACATTTCTCGTAGTGCTTCTGAATACTTTGTGAACGGTTGCCATGAGGATTGCACATTAAAATCACCTTTTATTTTGAGATCGGCGGAAAAAATATCTTCTGTTTTTTTCTGCGTGTGGTGCCGTTTTTATGTAAGAAAATAAAACATTTGAACTAGTATTTGTCGGGACTTTAACACATTATGTAAAAGCGACGCTACGTTACGATGTTTTAATTTTTTTACATGAAAACGATGACTCACACGAGAAGAAGGCAAAAGAGATTTTTTGTTACAAATTGAACAAAGAATTCAAAAATAATGTTACTTTGAAATCTAATTTTTTCCGTCAGTTTTTCAGTAAAACTTGAAGAACCTGTATCTTGGAAATAATGTATCTACGGATCTACATTTTTGGGAAGTTTTTTCATAAAATGATCTGAGGAATCACCTCTTGAAGTTTGTCGCATGAATTTAGGAACGTCCTGTAAAACATGGTTTCACAGAAGAATAGAAATATGGCTAACTGCAGTGTGGATGAATGTTTAACAAAGAAGAATTTTTCAATGTTTGCATTCCAGAGGGATTTCGTTCAGAAGAAGAAGTTATACAAAGTGTTTTTAGATGAAAAGAAGCCATTTGATTGAGTGATTATCAGTTGAAGAATAACCAATTAGGAAATTTCGAATATTTTAACATGAAAAGTTTTCCCTTACTACAGTACAATAAGATAAACCGTTTAAAGTTGATAAAGTTTTAAAATCACTACATAGTATAAAACAAAGTCGCTTCTCTGTCCCTTTGTATGCTTAAATCTTTGAAACTACGCAACGAATTTTGATGCGTTTTTTTAAATAGATAGAGTGATTCAAGAGGAAGGTTTATATGTATAATAACGTCCATTAAATAGTGGAGAAGTACTGTTATTTTTGAGGTTTGTAATGTGATGTCCGTGCGAAGCGGGGCGGGTCGCTAGTGAGCAATAAAGGGTTTTCCAATAAGAGGTGTTATTTCAAATAGCCCGCTATTTCGGTAGTTGTCACGTTTGAAGTTGTCATTTTTAGACATTTGACAGGTAGAAACTACGCCATTAATAAAAATGGAACGATACAAGCCCCAAGAACGCATTGAAATTAATTAAAATTCACTATAAAAATGGTGAAAATTTGGCAGAGACGGTTCGTAAAACTCGAACATTTTTGAGTCGACTAACTCGAACATTTTGAGTCGACTTGAAGCACCTTGTCCGACCGCAATAAAGAAATTGGTGCAAAAATTCGAGCAGTTGGACAAGTTAGTTATGTGAAGAATAAAACCCGTGCACGACGGTCAAGAACAGTCGAGAATGTTGCTGCTGTAGCCGAAATTGTTGAAGACACCTAGGTTTGTCCATTCCTCGTCGTTCCTTAGAATTAGACATTCCACAAACGTCATTACACCGTATTTTGCATAAAGATTTGGGTCTTAAGGCTTATGAAGTTCTGTTAACAAGAACTCACACACAAGCAACGAAACCATTGATCTTCTGCGAGAAAAGTTTGCGGACCGTGTTATCTCTCGAAGAGGTGATCACAACTGGCCACCGAGATCTTGTGATTTAACACCTTGCGACTTGTTCCTTTGGGGCCACGTGAAAAAGAGGGTCTACGCCAATAGCCCAGCGTCGATTCAAGACTTCAAAGATGGAATTCGTGAGGCAATCGAGGACATAGGGCAGCCACTTTGCGATTTATGGAAAATTTCATTAAAAGGATATGGTCTTGTAAGCGTGGTCGTGGTGGTCATTTGCCTGATGTTATTTTCCACTATTAACGGCATAGTTTCTTCTTTATAATGAAATGAACATCCGATCATTTATATTGAAATATGGTATTTTTCTTTGAATACCAAAATAACACATTTTATTGGTAAACTCTTAATTAGACAGAATCATGACGATGAGTCAGATAGAGTCAACAATTGAGACATTCTGGATGACTCCCTGCTGTAGGCCCGTCATAGAAAATAACATCAATCGTTTAACCTATAACAAAGACCGATCCACCACTAGAAGGCATAAAAACTAAAAAGGCCGCAAGATTAATAATCATCTAGCAGTGGCGGCTTGTCCTATGAGGCAGGTGAGGCAGTGCCTCACCAAATAAATTACCGAAATCACAAATAATATCAAGCGAATTAATCCAATATTTTATTAATCAATTTCATCATCCCATTATGTTCTTCCGTCTCAATATTTTGTACGATACTGCACTCGTCTTCCATAATATCCGACCTCAATCTCAAGCCGGGTACAGCTACAGACGTCTGTAACATTACACGTTACTGACGTTACGATCAATGCACAAAAATCGGACCGTAACGTTACATGTTACAGGCGTTAAGGTCCGATTTTTGTACATTCATCTCACTTCCTATTCAAGGCGTAAACGGTGAGGTGAGTCTTGCCTCACGCGCTTCCTTGTCTAGCGCGTTATTCACATCGACGTGACGAGATCATGAACCTCCCCTTCGTTGTTTATCTATTGCGGCTTCTAAGGTGAATTTGAGGCTAGCCTCAGTAACAACTTTTAGAATATTTGAAGCGTTTTATCTCAGAAACGGTGCCTCGTAGGAAAAAAAGTATTGATACATTTTTTGAAGATAATTTTAACATCTACATTTTTGTCTGAGTTACCTTTTTATGAAACTTACCGTTTTGCTGAAAATCGCGAAAAACTCATTTTCGACCTTTGAACTTGAATAAATTTTTGTCCATCCACGGGAATAATTGGGAACTTTTATATATTATTTATTATTATGTTTTGAACAATTTTACCGATTTTCAGCTTGTTGGTATTTTATGCAACTTCACCCTAATTTTTTGGTCTGGATTGACCGGACTATCTACCCTTGATCCGTGATCGTTTCGTTTCGTTTCATCGGCAAACTGCACATATTCGGGTTAATCGTGAAGCAGAAGATAGTGAAATTTCACTCTGGTTTGGGTTTATTGGGTTTGTGCAGTACTCGTGATATTGCAGAGTTTTCAATAAAACAGAAACAGTTTTTGAGTCATAAAATCTGTACTATGAAGAAGTTATCCAACCTATTCCAAATCTTGACTATCGGTGCGGTAGGAAAATCGAATCGGAGGTTTCAAAATGAGAGTACTACTGGCCTACTGGCAGTGTAACTCTAATCAAATTGTTTTTGGCAGTGTTAATAATACATATTCCGATAGGCTTCAGTGAAAAACTGGTTGAAGCGAGTTGGAAAACTTATCTCAGGGCAATTACCACCCAATAAAACGCTATAGAATCATTGGAGTATTAATACCGAAGGATTTTTTCATAATGATAAGTATGCAGCTGACAAAAAAGAGTTTATAAGATTAATATTTTTTTTGATGTGCCTCATCACTTTATTCTGTCACAAGCCGCCACTGTCATCTAGCTGTCCAAAGAATACCAGGAACTCCCACTAGATTGAGATTAATGGAAACACTTAAAATCGAATAGCATCTGTCTGGGCACAACACAAAGAGGGACATTCAAGGCACCATTGTTCTCTGCGCTGTTGACATTTAATGAGAAGGAACACACCCTGATTCGTTTTTAGGCTTGGATGGAGCCAGTGGACCGTGTTGTGGCCGAGAAAAAATGCAACTTACGGGTACTACCGATTTACGACCGTTCTCGGAAAGAACTGACATTATCATTTCAATGCGGACATTACGGGCAAGAAGTTACGACTGTACAAAACGAACATAACGTAATTACAGCTTCAGAAATTAACAAGAATATTACTGTAGGCTCGAAATGGCTGTTAAAATATACACATCTACAGGGTGTTTGTTGATTCGAAGTGTAGATCCTCCGAAGAGGATATAAAGGGTTTTCCAATAAGAAGTGTTATTTTGAATAGCCCGCTATTTCGGTAGATGTCACGTTTGAAGCGGTCATTCTTTGACATTTGACAAGTAGAAACTACGCCATTAATAAAATTGGAACGATACACGCTTCAAGAACGCATTGAAATTATTAAAATTCACTATAAAAATGGTGAAAATTTTGCAGAGACATTTGTGGGCCGCTATAAAAAAAATTGGTGGAAAAATTAGAACTTTTGGGACAAGTTACTGATGTGAAGAATAAAACCCGTGCACGTTGCTCAAGAACAGCCGAGAATATTGCTGCTGTAGCCGAAAGTGTGAAAACCCAGTTTCGTTCGTTCTTCGGAATTAGGCATACCACAAACGTCATTACACCGTATTTTGCATAAAGATTTGGGTCTTAAGGCTTATAAAGTTCAGTTAACACAAGAACTCAAGCCGGCCGATCATCAACATTGATCTTTTGCGGGAAAAGTTTCCGGACCGTGTTATCTTTCGAAGAGGTGATCACAATTGGCCACCGAGATCTTGTGATTTAACACCTTGCGACTTCTTCCTTTGGGGTCACGTGGAAGAGAAGGTCTACACCAATAGCCCAGCGTCGATTCAAGACCTCAAAGATGGAATTCGTGAGGCTATCGAGGACATAGGGCAGCCACTTTGCGATTTGGTTATGGAAAATTTCATTAAAAGGATATGGTCCTGTAAGCGTGGTCGTGGTGGTCATTTGCCTGATGTTAATTTCCACTATTAACGGCATAGCTTCTTCTTTATAATGAAATAAACATCTGATAATTCATATTGAAAAATGGATTTTTCTTCGAATATCAAAATAACACCTGTTATTGGAAAACCCTTTATTAAATGAAAATTTGTTTAATGCGGACATTACAGGCAAGAAGTTATGACTGTATAAAACGTAATTACAGCTTCAGAAATTAACAAGAATATTACTGCAGGCTTGAAATGACTGTTAAAATATATATACATCTATGTTCTTCGCGATCATAAAGCGAAATATCCTTTAAATTCTAAGGAAATATCTGAAGTTTGAGTAAATTCTATGAAAACAAACACGGTGTAATTATTTCCCATAGACATAATGTCCTGTCATAGAAGAGGATCTTTAAATGCGAAGCTATCCACATAGCCCTTAATAAAAGTACATGGTGATTCTTTATATTTTAATCAATAACTACAGTGGAACTTCCCTATAACGAAAACGCTAAATCCGCAAAAAATATTCGTTATAAAGAAATTTCGTTATACAGAAAATTTGTATCTATAGTCGGCATAGCGGTCGACTTCATTGATAAATTTAAGTTTATCATTCAAGCTTAAGAGCTTCCTTTTAGACATTTTCGCACAACTTTTCACACTAGCGTAATGGTTATATTGAAACCAAACAGCCAGGGGTGTATTCAAAAGTGTTTCAGAAGGATCTCTCTGTCCGCCGTAATAATTTAGTTTTAGGTCCTGATTTATAACGTACGTCCGGAAAAATTTCGGAAAAAACCCACCCTTATACTTTCTTACCAATACCCATTCAAAAAGTGATGTTCTTTGAATATTTCGTTATAGAGAGAATTTACTCCGTTTTAGAGAGTGTTTTTAACATGAAATTTGGATTCAAGGTGCAATGTCTTGTACGAAATTCGTTATACAGCCGTTCGTTATAGGAAGGTTCCAATGTATTTCAGTTAATATTGGTCGTACAGAAATGTTTAAATGGGCAAATTTGTAGTAATTTTATGGGTATTCAGTATCAGGAAATTCATAAAACCATCGAAGGTAAACCTAAATTCAGAATAGAGGAAGAAATTGACAACCTCAATCCAGAAATGAAAACCCTTAAAAGTTCGATCGAGATATCGACTTCCTGTAGAAGTAAATGGGGGTCATTCTGAACCATAGAAATAGGATAACATAGAGTTGCCATCATTGAAATGAACGTGGTATCAGATCTGCAATATTACTACCACCTCAACGTCAAATTTGAAAATCGTTGAATTTTCTGGAAGAATTGTGATTCTTGCGCCTGTTTCTAGTTAAATTATGATTTTTTCTGCTTAATAATATACAATGAAATGGTATCGTGCACTGTAAGGCCTTCTTCAAGTAGAGAAGAGACAGATAAGAAGAAAATTAGAGGAAAAACATATCACAGGTAGGGATGAGTACTGAACAGATCCGCATTCGAAATTTTTGCTAGTCTGTCTTGGTAATCTGATATTTTTTTATATGTGTTTATTATCGCCTGAAAAAATATTGTTTATTTGATATTCAATTGACCTTATTTGAACAGGATTCCTAAAGAAACAACACGTCGTATTTTTTGAGTGAAATTTGTAAACAGAAAAAACTGGCAACTTATTTCAACCCTGAACTTTCCGCCATATTGGTCCCCGACTTAGACCCGCCCAGTGGTACTATTTTTCCTTACTCATGTCATAGCATCTCTTCTCTTTTATATCTCGATGTTCAGAACACTTAATTTACTCTTAGTTAAGAAATAAATATCTTTAAATGCGAAGCTATCCACATAGCCCATAATCAAAGTACAGTTAGTATTCAAGGGATTGCCGTGTCCAAAATCTTACGGTTAATATGCCAGGTGCGAAAACAATGTAATGCTCACACTTGACACACATTCCAATTCCGTGTACTACCTTTATTGTTCTGAGATATTCTATTTTCATAATAATGAACCGTGAGAAGGCCGCCTAGAGTTCATGATAATTTTTCGATGGAGGAAAGCGAAAATAGATAAAAACGCATAGAGTAGACAGAGTCATAGTAGTCTCTTTATAACAGAAAGTTTTATACACTGCGCGAAAAAATTAACGCACATTATGGACATCTCAAGTTTATTCTACAACTGTAGGTGTTCTCAATGATAATTATTTTTATCAAAATTAAACATGCATATGTTATCCACTTTCAACGTTTTTCTTCAATACAGATGTTTTTTCCCAGCAGGAATAAAAAAGATGAGATTATCAGATTTTGAATGTATTGGCTCCATTCTGAAATCAGATGTTCTCGATCATTTCTAGCGATTAATAGTTTTTCTTTCGTTTGATTTTCTACACTCGATCGCTATGCAACGCGACACACGCAATTTGACTCAAGAGGAACGTGCCCAAGCGGTAGTTTTGCGAGAAGAAGGGTGGACATACACAAGAATTCCAGAAAGGTTTGGAGTTTCCCATACAAGTGTGTCCAGAATGTTGCAGCGATTCAGGGAGACAGGTATGAATTTCCGAAGACCAGGACAGGGTAGACCACGGGTAACAACTGCCATTCAAGGACGTTACTTGAGAGTCAGGATTCTGCCTCTACCTCTACCATTGTGATCGACGTTCCCTTGTATACAGACGTCCACATGAAAGATATTCCAGTGCAATTTCCTGAATACTACTGGTTTCGGAGGAGGATCGATTATGGTATGGGGTGGAATATCTTTGACTGCTCGCACATATACCTAGTGGTCGTTTATAATGGAGCTATGAATGCTGATAGGTATATGAGGAACATTCTTGAAGAGCCTGTAGTGCTATTTACCCCCTACATTGGTGTAAATTTTATTTTTATGGACGATAATGCCAGACCCCATCGTGCGCGCATCGTTCAGGAGTAGCTTGAAGAGGTTGAAGTCTCTTGAATGGAATGGCCAGCAAGAAGTCCAGATCTCAATCTAATTGAGCAGGTTTGGGACAATCTCAATAGAAGGCTGAGAAGTTCAGATAATCATCCAGCTCTTAATGACTTAAGAATCCAACTCAGAGAAATCTGGGAAGAATTAGATCAGAACATTTTAAGATCACTCATTTTGAGTATGATCCGTCGTTGCCGAGCTGTAATTAACGCAAGGGGTAGAAATATCAAGTATTAAATCATTTATCAGCATTCCAGTATTTTCAAAATTGTTTATTTCTCTTCTTTCACATAAGATTCGGTGAAATCCTGAGTTTCTCTTCCATTCGATGTGTCTTGTTTCGTTCGAAACCTTCCCGAGAGAACATAAAAATAAGTTATAAAGTCAATGTAGAGTTAACTTTCATTAAAATTGAGATGTTCAGATTGTGCGTTAATTTTTTTGCGCAGTGTAGATAAAAACCCATATAATAGACAGAGCCATAGTAGTTTCTTTATAACAGAAAGTTTTATAGTTCCTGTTTTTCTATGGTCTGAATACGTTCGAATAACAATGAACGAAGAAGATGTATTTTTTAATTGGTAACGCATAAGGTTCCTTGAAAATGTTATAAATTCAGCATATTAAAATTATGAGATGGACGTCTGAAGGAAATAACTCAAAGTCCAAGCTTAATTTCAATAATACACTTTCTCTACTTTTATCGATCGCATAAATATTACTTCTTGTGTTGACATATGGCTGAGATGTTTGAATTATGCGCTTCGAAATAATAGTGTTTATTCTGTCGCCTTTCCTTTTTCCCTGATTAATATAAAGTTTCACTTTCATTTCAGATTATTCGCAATATTGTAGATTTATTACCATATAAAAAATTCCTGGAAGTGTTCAATTGAATACACAATAAATACAGTGCAACCTTAATATAACGAACCTCAATATAACGACTTCCTCGATTAAACGAATTTTTCATAATCCCCTTGAATCGTCCATAAGAGTCAATGTAAAACATACCTCTACATTACGAAAACTTTTTACGAACAACCTCTTTATAACGAATTTTCAACTACCAAAAAGAGTGTGAATACCTCTACTTAACGAATTTTGTCAACTCAAAACCTCTATATAACGTTTTCACCAATAACCAGGTATGTATGTGATTCAGCCGGTCAGCAGGTTTCGACGCGTATTACGAAAATTAGGTACGAAGTTAGTTGATGGAAAGTAATCAGTGTTGCTCCTCACTTTTTTGCAATGGCTCTGTCGCAGAAAAGCGGAGCATCATTAATTATGTTGACAAAAATCCTTCCACAAAAAAAAATAGACATAGCTAATAAGTTCGGGATTCCCGCAAGTTCATTGGCTACAATTTCAAAATCTAAAGATAAGTTTTCCGACGAAATTGGTTTGCCTTCAAACATTGGAAGATTGAAACCGTGGGAAACAAACATCAATTTATGACTTTTTTCCAATCAAGATGAATAAAATCAGATTTAGGCTTTCATACCAATTTGTTGATTTTTCACCTCTTTTTATTTTGTTCTGCGAATTTTTGAAAAGAAAAAAACCTACCTACTCACTTTATTGTTTTGAAAAAGAAAATATAAAATAAATGAGTAATTTGATAAAATGAGTTTTCATTTATATGAGCAAAATTAGTTCGCTATAACAAGATGAGTACGTAATGTCGAGGTGAATAAAACCTCGGTATAACAAATTTTGGACCAACCTCACCTCAATATAACAAACCTCAGTTTTAAGAATTACTTGATATAACGAATATTTACTGGTTCCCTTCCGATTTGTTATATCGAGGTTCCACTGTAGATTGAAGCCTCTCTATGATTCTGTTTGTACGGAAGAATGACGTCATATTTTCAGAAGGTTTTGTTTTGAGCGCTCGCTGTACTCAAACGAGTGTTATATCTTCTACCCAAATGTCTGTAATTTTCTAATTTTGAGCCGGAAATGGTCTCAAACGATAGAATTCGACTTCCTGATGACGAATTCGTGGACAAATTCAATTCTGTCCGTTAGGTCGTCCGACCGTAAATACGATAACTTTCGAAGGGATTGTACTAGAGACTTGGGACTCTCAAGGTGAGTTCGGTTCCAAAATGTCGCAGTTTGATTCGTAAACCAGCCAAATCGTACATGTGTTCCATAAAATATAGCCAATCGAAATTTTTGTTCCTTAATATCTGGGGCAAAACGATGAATGAAATTTTACGGACCAATGCAAAATTTTGTGGCCATAGTTTCAAAAGAACCATAAAAATTTCAATTAGAATATGGAAAAGAAGAATCTTCGTATTTCCATTATAAGAATATTCGATTCGAGTGAAATTTATTTTGTGATTGATTTTCTACATTTTTCATTTTTTATAATTTCCAGAATGTAATTTCGATCGTGCTGAGGTTTTGGATTCATATGAGATATACAGGGTGTCCGATTACTCGACGTCAACCCGGAACCGGGTGAAAAGGCAAGTAATGCTGGTTGTCAGAAAAATATAAAAAAAATCTTAGTTGCATGATTTTAAAATAATGCGCATTTAAAGAAACACGTAAAATTCCACACCCTGTGACAGTCTTTTCGCTCCTGTTGCCACAAATATCAACTTTTTCCAACTTTTTTTTTTGCTGTGTAACCTTGAATAATGCTTGTCTAAACTGTAATCAAAATTTTGACACCAGCTGCTCTAGGTTCCATAAAAATAGGGCTAACTTCTCAGAAAAAAAACGAAATAAACAATTGCCTAGTTTCAACTGACTGTATTGAAAAAAAAATGTACTACGTAGGTTTGGCATGTTTTTTCAAAAGTTGGCGCATTTAGTAAGGATTCCAAACTGGTATAATACTTGTTAAAATGTAGCTGCCGTAGTTCAAATTTATTTTCGATTGCCTTTGAATACACTTTTTCGTTAACTGCTTCCCAGTAATAGAGTCCAATGGATTCAAGTCCGGTGAACGGGCCGGCCACGAGATTGGACCAGAACGTTCGATCCATCTTCCGGGAAAAAATGTTACCAGAAGAAAAAAATTCAGAGGAATTTCTCCGGAAAATTTTTTTTTGGAAAAATTATTTTCTCTGGAATTTTTTTTTCTGATAACATTTTTTCCCGGAAGATGGATCAGACGTTCTGGTCCAATCTCGTGGCCGGTCCGTTCACCGGACTTGAACCCATTGGACTTTTTAACTGGGAAACAGTTGACGAGAAAGTGTATTCAAAGGCAATAAGCGAAAATAAATTCAACTACGACAGCTATAATTAAACAAGTATTATACCATTTTGGAATACTTACTAAATGCGCCAACTTTTGAAAAAACATGCCAAACCTACGTAGTACATTTTTTTTTCAATACAGTCAGTTGAAACTAGGCAATTGTTTATTTCGAATTTTTTTCTGAGAAGTGAGCCCTATTTTCATGAAACCTAGAGCAGCTGGTATCCAAATTTTGATTACAGTTCAGACAAGCATTATTCAAGGTTACACAGCAAAAAAAAAAGTTGGAAAAAGTTGATATTTGTGGCAACAGGAGCGAAAAGACTGTCACAGGGTGTGGAATTTTGCGTGTTTTTTAAATGCGCATTATTTTAAAATCATGCAACTAAGATTTTTTTATATTTTTCTGACAACCAGCATTACTTGCCTTTTCACTCGGTTCCGGGTTGACGTCGAATGATAGGACACCCTGTATATTCTTTTGAATTGAGAGCTAACAAAATACAATGCATGAAACACGAAAGTCCTTAGATACCAGAGTTCAGGGAAAAACCTCAGTAGAAAAAACCTTGACTCCCCGTTTTTACAAAATTGAAAAACTTAAAACTACTTGAATAAATACCTTCAATATTTAGATACAAAATTCTTGCTCTTTGACCAGGAGGGTGTTTTGAACCATGTCTGGCCTTCCAAGTGATAGGTTATGTTATTTATTTTCTTGTCAGATTGATATGCAATGTTGTCAATATTCTCTGATAACTAGCAAGTCCGTCGGACGAGGCCGGGTAAATTCGGCAACGTTGACTTCATTCTACGTTATGACAACAAATACTGCCAAGTGCCAACCTCAATTAAATAAACAAACGCCTACTTCGTATGTTCACATATTATTGAGCACAAAGTATATAGTCCGTTCACGAAAGGTTGATCACATAGTAGGCGTTTCTTTATTTATCTGAAGTTGGCAGTATTTACTGTCATAAAGAAAAATAAAGTCAACGTTGCCGAATGTACCCGGTCTCGTCCGACGAGCTTGCGAGTTATCAGGGAACTCTATGCAATAATGACAACATTGTGTATCACTCTGACAAGAAAAAGAAGAACATAACCTAAAATTTTAATATACACAGTGGAATATGCCAAATTTCCATGGCCAACCGACGGCTCAACCTTTCGTGAACGGACTATAGGCATCCTTGCATAAAGAACAGAGAAATGTTAAAGAAACCATCGAAATATAATATCCTATCTCTGAAAGAAAACGCTTTACGATTCGATATGTATTACTGTCATTTGAATTCGATCTGTCACTGAAGAAAGATTCAATACGGGAAAGTCTCTACTGGACAATTTAGCGTGGTTGAAATGTTGGACGATGATCTACCTCCGCAAGAAGCAGCACCTGGGGAAGACTCCCTTTATAAGCACTTTCTTCTACAAGGGATCATAGTGCCAAAGATCCTCACTTTCGACGAAGCTTCAAAGTGCTTGAGTAACCTAGGCAAAGACGAAAGTGGCGTTAGATATGCCTACCTCATGCTTTCGGCAACCGATATGAAGCTCACAGACATCTCCAAGATAACATGCTTCAAACATGTCCTATTCGTGGATGTAAGTGGAAATTACTTGGAATTGGAGGCTCTGCAGGCAAGTAGAAATGCTACCATCAATTCAATATACAGAATGTTTCAGAATAAGGTATCAAAAGTTCGGGATCTCAATCCGCAGATGATTTTATGACATAAGGTTCCTATGGACTATAGTTCTTTAACGCACTGTTTCTGAGATACGGGGTGTTGAAATTTGAAGAAAAAATTATTTTTTCGAAAGTATGTTCGACACCGAATATGATTTCATCATACAAACTCCGTTTAGTTAGTCTATGGATTTCATTTGCGTTCTGGGAGGTTATGAGTACGTATCAGAACCATGGACCTATAATACTAACTGGACGTCGAACTTCCTTACTGTCACGTAGAAAAAAGTGAGGCAAATGGCCGCCATTTGCAGTCTGGGATGACCACAAATATTTTGATGTTTTTTGCCATCTGTGCTCGAATTCATAGATTTATAATAGGTCCATGCTCGAATTTTGATTGAAACATAGACGTTCCTTTGAAAGAAGTGATGAAAAACAAACTCTAGGTGAGTGGCCTATCAGATTTGGTAACTTGGCAAATGATGGTTTTTTTTAGTCCATCCTGTATAACTGACAACTATAATTGAAAAGCAGGGACATAGATCAAATCTATATCTTATGACTTGCTAAATTTTGGACTTAAATCTCAAATATTGAGCGAACTAGAGTCATTTTCGTAACACGCCATTTTAATTCTAATAGGCCACTCACCTTGTGACACCTGATATATTAGTGTTCTGTTCTCTGACATTTTGGACTATTAAAATTATAAATATTTTCGATTCTTGTGATTAGTTATTAAACAATATTGGTAATCATTTCATAGTCCGGTCTATTTAGACCAAAAAATGAGAGTGAAGTTACATAAAGTCCCAACAAGCTGAATTTCAGTGAAGTTGTTCAAATTATAATTATAAACAATGTCTAGAAGTTCCTCATCATTCCCCTGTAAGGAAAAAATTTAATTCAAGGTCAAAGGTCAAAAAAATGAGTTTTTCGCGATATTCCAGCAAAACAGTAAGTTTTATCATGAAAGTACCTCAGACAAAAATTGTAGATCATAAAATTATCTATAAAAAATGTATCAATACTTTTTTCTTACGAGCCACCGTTTCTGAGATATAACGATTTAAAAAGTTATAACTACGCGCTAAGTACACTACCTCATAGGTGGCGTGGAAACGTGTGCATATTATGACGATAACGACTTTTATAAACTTTTTGAATCGTTATATCTCAGAAACGGTGGCTCGTAAGAAAAAAAGTATTGATACATTTTTTATAGATAATTTTATGATCTACAATTTTTGTCGGGGGTACTTTTATGATAAAACTTACCGTTTTGACGTTTGACCTTTTAAATTTTTTCCTTACAGGGGAAGGATGGAGAACTTTTAGACATTGTTTATAATTATGTTTTGAACAACTTCACAGAAATTCAGCTTGTTGGGACTTTATGTAACTTCGAATGTCTAAATAGACCGGACTATTAATTCATTGAAATAAAATAAATAAAGGAATATTGTTAATTCTAATATTTCAATTCATAGAAAATGTGACACCTCTCAAATCCACCCCAAATCGCAAATGGCCGACGTTTGCCTCAAAATTTTTGACAGGTTCGCGATCTAGTTACTATTATAAATATATGATCAGAACACAATTTTTTCAATTCAATACTAATTTGAATGGTGCCCGTGTCCTTTCGTGATTATAATATTCTGAAACACCTTGTATAAGATACAAAGACTCGAAATAATCCAATACTCGATCAGGTTCTTTGCGAGATGCCCTTCCTGATCCTCCTGAAGGCCGAAAGAAACAAGATAACATCTGCAGGATTGAACCCTTGCCCTTATCTCCAGGTTCTTGTCCTGAACAAGAACCAGATAAACGAGACTACCAACATAAGTCAGCCATATTTAGAGACACTAGATCTCAGCAACAATATTATCTACGAAGTACGTTTCCAATCTGATAACCTAAAGGAGCTGAAACAGTTGGAGATGGTCGGAAATCAGTTGGTAGAACTGGCTGGGGACTTCCCCGTTTCCTTGGAGAAGCTGTATTTGGGCCACAACAGAATTCATAAGATTGTTGCTTCTGGTAAGCCTATTGGATTGTTCCCAACAAAGACTAAATCATCACACAGATGTTGTAGCTAGTTAGTTAGTTTAAAAAGGGTTACAGTCCACTGCGACTCCAAGGTCTATTGTGCCCCTATACGGAGCTGTTCTGACCACACCCTTTACAGCTCGCCGTCTATTTCCAGAGATCTGATGAAGTTCCTCACTCGTACAAGTTTCTCGCCCAAGGCATTTTCTCCTTAGGCTCGCAATGCCAAAGCATTCCGTGACTACGTGAATGGGGGATTCTTCCTCCTCCCCACAGAACCTACACTCGTCAGTGTCCGATAATCCCATCCTCAACAGGTGCTTCCTGAAGCGACAGTGTCCTGTAAGGAAGCCAGTGAGGAGGTGTAATTGTTTCTTACCAAGATCCAGATATTTTTTGGATCTTGCTGTTTCAAAGTTCCGAAGGAACTTAGTGGAATGATCCATCCCTGGAAGATTCCGCCAGAGTTTTTCCTTTTCAACTCTCTCCTTCCCTAGAAACTTCTTATTGGTACATTTACCAATACCACAGAAGGATTCTGGGCCAATGAGTGACAAGTGTATTGGCCTCTTCGTTTCCTTCGATTCTGGAATGACCGGGAACCCAGATTAAAAAGACCTTTTCTTGCCTACCTCATTGAGTTTGTACCGCAGATGTTAAAAGCTTTATTGTTCATTATCTGGCCTGTTAACGTTGTTTTGGCATTAATCTACATTATTATTTGTAGAAAATACTTTTCTTCTTTTTTGGTTTGATGTTCTGAGTCTGTCGACTACGAGTCTGTGCCCTTTTCTCTGTTCAAATCTTCTTCGTTGGCATTTTTACTGTACTTATAAATCAGTACTAAACTTTATCTACGATCACTAGTGATCAATGGGTATTATTATTATGGCCGATCAAATAGACGTATGATGGGTAGATTATAAAATAGTCGTAGAAAAACTAACATTTTCCGCCTTTTAGACCTCTCGAAGCTGGTAAACCTGAAGGTGTTGAATCTCCGAGAAAATAAGATCCACAAGTTGGACGGATTCACCGAGAATCTCAGAAATTTGACGTACCTCAATCTCAGAAGGAACAACATAAAGCAGCTTAGGCAATTCAGAAAACTAAGATGTCTGCCGAAATTAGATACTCTTGTTGTATTGGAAAATCCGGTTATGACGAAAAAAACAGAAAGATTCGGGGAGGAGGAAGAAGAAGAAGAAATTGAGGGTGAAGAAGAAAAAAAGGATTATTTGAGAATTTCTATTCTGGTTTTACTTCCCAAGTAAGTCCATCAGAACTGAAAGAAAAATATTTCTATGGTCACTTCTCCTGACACAGAATGAAGAAGTACTTATTCACAAAGAATACAGAATGAACTTCTTTATTCTATGCTAATGTATGTTTTATATGTTTTCGAATAGAGAATCTGTATGTTGAAAATTAAATGTGATGCATTGAATGAAAAATTACAGTTTGAAACGAATAAACAAGGAAGGTGTAACCTTGGAAGAGAGGGACGAAGCGTTCTTCATTGGGGAAGAGAAAATGCAAGAAATAATGGAAGAGGAGAGCAGTGATGAAGAAAGTATGATTGTTACTACAACGGAAATAACCACAGATTACACGACAGAAACAGAAACTGAAGCAGGAGGTGACCTGGCAGAATATGGCGGTTGAAGAAGAATCATTAAACGAATTTAGTTTTTTATAGTTCCACATTTAAACTTAACATTTATCTTCATTCACCGACCAAAAACCACGGCCACCTAAAATTTTTCTGGAGTTTGTTCTCCCAGAACTCCGTAATTTTTCGCCGATTCAATTGTTTCTATGCCAAATCGTAGATAAATTCTTTAGCATTAGAACAAACTTCAGGAGTTTTCAAAAAGTTTTGATAGCATTATTATACAGGGCGAAAAGAAACCATGTATTTGTGGCTCAATTTCTTAATATTCTGTGGAACACTTCGGAAAATTTGTAGGAGTAACGCTCCAGGCCTTTTTTTCGACAAATTTAAGATTTTATTTCAGCTTGATATCTTAATTTCTTTGAAAACGCCAAGCCCTATTAAGGGGAAGTGTCACGTGTTCCCTCTCCTCGAGAACCTCACTTACTAATTCATAGTTTACTTTTCTAACTTTTCACTTGACTTGATTTTTGTTTTAAAATAAAACTCAAGAATATCTTGATCTGCCCATGCTAAATTTTCGGCAAAAATTTAAATTCTATCTACTGAGCTTATCGCGCTTATAAAACACCAGGTGTTTTATTTAAATACGTGTATCTTCAGAAGACATCAAGATATCAAGGTGGAATAAAAAAAGAAAAATAGTGAAAATAATGGTCTTTGAAATGAACTTAGCGTAAACTCACAAATTTCCCAAACTGTTGCACAAGGTGTTATGAAATTAGGCCACAAATGCATGGCTTCTTTTCACCCTGTATAAATATGCTATCAACATTTTTGGAGAACTTTTCTGAAGTTTGTTCTGACACTAAAGAATTAATCTACAATTTGGTGTAGAAACAATCTAAATCGTTGAAAGTTACGTAAGTTGGCCACCTAACTTCAGCAGAATTTTAGGTGCCCAAGTTTTTTGCCAGTGAGTTTATTTAGCGAAGAAAGAAAAATTATATGAAAATATCTTATTCATGTTGAATGAAAGAACTGCAACTTTCTGTAATAATTTATTTGAAAAGGTCAAACACTATTGTTAATACCTTGATAACAAGATAAAATCGATTCTACAGGAAAAGTTACGAAATCGGTGTTTAGAATTAAATATAAGTAGTCGTTTATCTTTGTCTTCATCTATGCATTTACGCAATACTTAACGACGTATTTGATTTCTTTTATATCTTAAATCTTATTACACGTATCCTGGAATAATTATCGATCAACCTCGTCCTAATTCATCTTCTGTTCGTTATTAAAAACAGGATACATAGCTACCTTTTTTTCAATAGCATTCCTCCATTAATTTATGATAAAACAAGAGAGTACCCACCCAAGTATTTTTCTCATAAACTCCATGTTTTTCCTATTAAATCAACCGCACCTATCATTTCAAACACTTTATGATAAATTAATTTATTATTCATAAATTGAATCCATCGAGATTGAAAGGAAAAAGTTTCAGAAGAATGTTGATTCGGAATGTATTAAAAAAGTGGAAGTGAGAGGTTGGAAAATATCGCATTAGATAATCAGCCATTATAATAAAAAATATGTCCCTATATACCTACAGTTGTCAATAAAATAAGGAATGAATTGACGATAATGACCTATGTGTGGTTAGGTAACATCATTCAATTAAAATCAATGCAAAAGCGTCATTATGTAGGTTCTGAGGTATTTACGCATTGCATTATGACGCCTTCACTTCATGAAGTAAAAGTGATCCAAGTTGTTTGTAATAAGCTGGTCGTCCTTCCTATTGCGAAATTGACCGAACGCAGCCGTATTTCCATAGAACTTTACAATGGCGGCCAATATGCATTTATGCATTGGAATATCTCTATTTCAGCCCAAACGTTTGTTCTCTATGATATATCATCGGCATAGACTAACTAAACGGAGAATAGATGAGACACTAGTAGAACAAGCTTCAACGACATCTTTTTTTGTACAACATTACTAATTCGTGAAAAAAGCTCAATTGAAAAAGGAATCTGTATCGTAAAGCTGCCTCAAAAAGAATTCTGTAGTGCACCTTTTGAATAGGTAGGTACACCCATATACAAAGTGCAAAAAGTTTTTTGAAATTCAATTTCCAAAAGGAAATCAGAAATGGATTCGTGCAAGTTATCGATGAGTGAGGAAATTTATTTTCATGAAAATAATAGCTGCAACGAACTTTCATCTGGTTTTCTTTTGGAATCGAGAAGTGAGGATCAATAATCAAATTCTGGATATAATAAAAATTTATTAACTGAAATACAGTACAGTCTCTATAATCCGGCCGTGCGCCACTCCGGCACGTCCAGTAATCCGGCACTCGGCGTCGGAGGAGGGGTCAGCTGTTTTCATGTTTCTGCATGTCAACAAACCGTTTTTTTACATTGACCTTAACTGTGTTTTGCTTACATGTAATATTTTTATCGATTTATACATAATATTATGTAATGATTTTTATAGTGTACTTGTTTTGTAGTAATTATACAATGTTTTTATGGTCTATTTAGCTTTTTTTACCATATCTCCACTAATCCGGCAATCCGGCACTACTGATCTCAATATAGGGCCGGATTAGCGAGATCCTACTGTAGATATCACCAATTGAAAATACAGATTCATTTCATAAATATCTAATCAATAAACTAATAATTGCATTGAAAATATTCTCAAAAACTAACAATAATGAATTCAATAATACAAAATATGAGTATTTACCTACTAAACTTATTCAATAAATGAAAAACTTTTTTGAAAACTATCTTAATCCTTATAGGTAACAGAATATAATATATATAATATATATTTTGAAATTACCTTTTTGCATCTCGATTTTCACATCCAATAACACAGCACGTCTTCACTCTTGCAGGCATATCGAAATTTATTGTATTTCAAAAAAAACGTGTCAAACCACTCCTTGTGTCAGTTGACAATTCAAATTTTTTTTGATAATAACGATTTAACATACTATTTCCTCGATAGGATTTCCATGAATGCAACGACATCTAACTATCAAATTGAGAATAATTTGTTCGTGTATTAGTATCCTCCTCCGACAGGTGGCGCGACATATACGAGTGGCTCATCTATTATTTTAGTTTGTCTATGATCATCGGAACCTCGAAAAATGAAAAAATAAAGTCAACGTTGCCGAATGTATCTGGTCTCGTCCGACGAGCTTGCGAGTTATCAGAGAACTCTATGCAATATTGACAACATTGCGTTTCAATCTGACAAGAAAATAAAAAACATAACCTAAAATTTTAATATACACAGTGGAATATGCCAAATTTCCATGGCCAACCGACGGCTCAAACGTTCGTGAACGTTTTCATTCGCACTGCTATCATAGATATGCAAGTCACAGAATAATAAACAGTGGTTTTTGGTAGGGTTCGACTGCCTGATGAATCCGTGGTCAAATTCAATTCTGTCCGTGGGGTCGTCCGACCGTCCGTTAGCACGATAACTGCCGAAGGGATTGCCCTAGAGACTTGAAATTTTCAGGGTGAGTTCGGTTCCCAAATGCTGCGGTTAAGCTCGTCAACCGGCCAAATCGTACAGGGTGTTCCATAAAATATCGTCATTCAAAATTGTTGTTGATCAATATCTCAGACAAAACGAAACCAATCAGAATGAAATTTTGCGGCCACAAGCAAGGCGCTCATAATAAGCTTCATGCAAAATTTAGCAGCCATAGTGTTAACAGAACCATAAAAAATTCAATTGGAATATTGAAAAGAAGAATCTTTGATTTTCATAACAAGATATCGGACCCGAGTTAAATTTATTTTGTGTAAAATATTGATCATAGACTAACTAAACGGAGAATTTTTTAGTTTGTCTATGATATTGATATACTGAAAGTTCATGCAAAATTTCAAGGGAATAGCATCATCAGCACCATAGAATTAATTTTTTTGATTATGGACTTTACTTATAGAATCAATTTCAAGTCCTATACAAAATTTTGAGTTAATAGCACTATTGTTTCACTAATGAACCAGCGCTCAAAAGCACCTGCCCAGTGCCTTCTTTTTTATGTCATTGTGACATAAGTTTGTCACACGTTTTTTAACATTATTTCGAAATTGAATTCGATAATTAGGATGACATACCGCTATAGAAATCTATGGGAGATGATTACTTACCCTTCAATAGTGTCATGTAGCGGTCTCAGAAGAACAGGAGATTCGAAAAATCATCACTTGAAATGCCAGACCTGGTTTAAAACACCCTCCTGGCCCAAGAGCAAGAATTTCGTATTTTGTTTCTGAATATTGAAGGTATTTATTCGAATAGTTTTAAGTTTTAATTTTGTAAAAACGGCGAGGCAGGGTTTTTTCTACTGAGGTTTTTCCCTGTGCTCTGGTATCATACGCCAGAATTGTATGGTACCCCGTTTTGCACCAACCTCAGCTAGGGACTTTTTTGTTTCACGTATTGTATTTTGTTAGCTCTCAATTGAAAAGAACATATATATTGTTGTTGGTTCATGATATCTCCCTATCTCTGCATAATCACAATGCATTAATAATCCAAACAGTTTCTTTTCACGGCATACAGAGGATACACAAATGCAGGCTCACGCTCAACAAACTTTACTGTTGTCCTAGACCGTGGTTAGGATTACATGGGTCAGTCAGTTTGTAGGCACAATACGGTACTTACATGGAATGTCAAAAGCCGTTATGGAATCAAATCGTGAATGTCTAGCAGTTGTTCCTCATGTTTATTTTGCTTGTTAGTTTGGGAACATCGTTGTAACTACAATGAGCGAGTCCTTGCAATTTTAGCGAAATACGAGATCCCGCTATTGATATGGCCATGTGGTTTAGAATATTAATCTGTCGAACAACGAATAACCCATGATTGTCCTAGTGTACTACTAGGAACATATAGTCCGTTCACGAAAGGTTGAGCAATCAGTTGGCCATGATAATTTAACATATTACACTGTGTATATTAAAATTTTAGGTTATGTTCTTTATTTTCTTGTCAGATTGATACGCAATGTTGTCAATATTGCGTAGAGTTCTCTGGTAAGTCGCAAGCTCGTCGGACGAGGCCGAGTACATTCGTTTAGGAATCAAACTTATCTATTATGTTCGGAAATTAACGCATCCAAAAGCTTCTTCTGACTATTGTCCGAAGTTCTTAAAGATTGCTTATATTGTTTGAGTATAAAGTACATATAACAAAACATTCTTTCTTTACTTGGATAATAGGAAAAGCTCTGTGTTATAATTAATAGCTCTCGACTGTTAGAAAATTATGAATTTATGTTTAAGTTCCCAAAAAAAGTTTTATCAATAGCAAACTTTACTGTGACGTGTGAGATGTAGCCAAATACCACAGCGATATCAATACATGTGATTTTAAATCTATTGGATAGTGTATTTTTTTCGGTAATATTTTCTCTTCGAATCATTTCTGTCAGAACAAAAAAATGTTTTTTGTCGACCGGAACATTCTGAAAAACATATGTTCATCGTTACATTGAATCCACGTTTCAAATATTAATATTTTGGGATGCGAATTTTGTATTTATCGCATAAAACATAAAAAATATAAATATAACCTATATTGGCAATTGACAAAAAACCAGAAACCGCATTCAAAACGAGAGCCATGGCCGGTTATTCGTTCTAGGACAAAAAGGGAATAACCAAGGGCTGAACCAATGGTTACTACAGTTATTATTGGTTATCCACTTGAAATTTATTTATCTTTGATTGCAGTGTTCTGTGTTGGTAATATATTAGGTGTACAAATAAGTTTCCGCGGTTTTTCATTTGACCTCGTCATCCCTCCCGAATTTCTTTCCCTAGAACTATCTCTTCAAGTTTAGAAATAGATAATAATCACTTGGGGTTGAATCTGCAGAATGTGGGGGATGAGGAAGCAATTCGAGGCGTAATTCTACCATTTTGCCACCGTCTTTATTGATTTGTGAGCTGCAGCATTGTCTTGGAGGAAGAACCCTTTTTTCTTTGATAAATTTGGGAGATGATTCCTCGATCAAAATAAGCAGCCTCAGCTGCAGAGTTTTTCACATTAAGTTGGTAAATCAAGAGTTCCCGCAAATGATGCTTATTCTGAATAAAACTTGACATTTTTGCACGAAAAAAATTACGTGATGCTGATACGGAATCACTAGTACTTTAAGGTTATGGTGTTGCCAGATGACTAAACTTGGGATATTACGTTTTACATCTGACAATTTCTCCATAACCTTCTGGTGGGACCATCTTTTGACAAACCGCGGAAACTTATTTGTACACCTAATAAAAATGTAAAATTCGTGATATGATCCCTTATATCAATAAATAACAAAGATTGGCCCTAACTTTGGTTATTTTATGATTTTCAAGATACATGAGCAATGATGTTTAAGTTCATTTGATTCAGAAAAATGCAAAAATACTGTTTTATTTGCAAGACATTTGAAAAACATGATTGTTCACAGACCGCAACATTCCCGAGTTGAGTACAGTAGCGTGGGTTGGTTATGGGTAGTAGGTATTAATGTTATTAGGTTTTCTCGTTCTGTAAACTTTTAACTACCGTCACATAATAACGATGAAGTGAATGCGACTTATTTCTCAAAAAAAACTCTTATAATTTCAGTTTGTAACGAAGTTATATTTATCTCGTTTCACTACCCTTAAAAAAAAGCACGACTCTGCCTTTGTTTATATTGAAATGTCGAAACAGAAACAAACAATTTCTTTGTATATCTAATTCTCAAATTTATGCCATTGAAATCGCGCATCTGACCTATAGTCCGTTCACGAAAGTTGGAGCGCATAGTAGGCGTTTGTTTATTTATCCGAAGTTGGCAGTATTTGCTGTCATAACGTAAAATAAAGTCAACGTTGCCGAATGTACCCGACCTCGACCGACGAACTTAGAACTCTATGCAATATTGACAACATTGCGTATCAATCTGACAAGAAAATAAACATCATAACCTAAAAATTTAAAAATATACAGTGGAATATGCCAAATTTTCATGGCCAACCGACCGTTCAATCTTTCGTGAACGGACTATATCTATGTTCTTCATTGATTTGAGTATGATCCGGATGTTTTTATGCAAATTCGAGTACTGGCATTGAATATGATTTATATTCTGTTCGAACGATAGTGAAAGTAACGTAATATCTAACATCGATGGTACTTTAATAGTAAGGTGTTATGTTACTAGAATGGGTGGAAGTTACAGCAAATCCTTTTGCCGCCGTAATAATAGCAGAATGCCTTTTACCACTAGAATAATAATTTCTTGCATGATGAGGTTTAATTGTTTCGCATGTCGGCTAATGACGACTTGCATTTGAAGTTGGGCAACCTATTAATAGCCCATATGTGGTTATTGTTACGAAGCTGATGGGTACTTAGATATGCCAGACTTATATGACCGGAAAAAGTTCAAACAATGCCCTTACGGAAGTTGCGAAACAGCTAACAGTCTTATGAATTTACAGTAAAACGATATAAAATTTCGAAACGTTTTTATGACAATCACAGAATTCGCAATAAAGAACATCAAAAAATCGCGTTAATTTTGTGGTCAAATGTTATAATTTGATCATAGAAATTCATTTTTCCTGTGCTCTGTTTCACGAAGGGAATTCATTTGTTTCTCAATATTACAGTCGCTCTTGGAGAATTTTCTACTTTACGAATGTTACAGAAAAATTCCGTATGTATTTTCCCAACTTATTTTGATTCGAAAAAACGCAGAATAAATAAATTTTAGTCCGTTCACGAAAGGTTGAGCCGTCGGTTGGCCAAGAAAATTTGGCATATTCCACTGTGTATAATGAAATTTAGGTTATGTTGGTTATTTTCTTGTCGGATTGATACGCAATGTTGTCAATATTGCATAGAATTCTCTGATAACTCGCAAGCTCGTCGGACGAGGCTGGGTGCATTCGGCAACGTTGACTTTATTTTACTTTATGACAGCAAATACTGCCAACTTCAAATGAATAAACAAACGCCTACTATGCGCTCAAACTTTTGTGAACGGACTATACGTAGGATAAACAGTATAATAAAGCAACGCAGATTTCAAAGGATCAAATTTTTATCATTTTCCTCAATAAAACAATTTCGGACCCTTACGAAAGAAACTCAAGAAAAGCCTTGAACAAGTGCTTTTGAGCGCTCGTTCATTTGTGGAGCAATAATGCTATTCCCTTATAATTTTGTATAGGACTTGAGATTCATGCTAAGTAGGTACTCAAAATTCTTCATATTTATTGTTATGATTCCGCTCGCGTGATGCTGCTCTCACACATCAGTGTCCAGTGAGCTAATTCTCGTTCATCTAAGGTTGTTTCAGATGAAATTATCATACCGTGTTGTTCGGCTTCTTGAATTCAATTATCGATTATTTATAATCTGAATTCTGTAATTTAGATGCATCTTTCTAACTAATAGGCATTTAAGTATTATTCTTAAGTGAAGTGTAACTTCTTCATTCACCGATCTGATTGATATGAATTCGAGTTTCGCTCTACTTCCCATCGAATCAATAAATTAATTATATTCTTTGTTACCTGAAATCTTAACGATTATAATTAACCTGTTATTGATATAGCCTGCAGTCTTTTGTTACGACCTTGTATCTGTAGCATTCGATATGGAATTTAATATTCAGATTGGAAAAAACTAATTAGTTCGTCGATTGAAAAGAAAAAAGATTGCTTCATAATCGAAACATGAAAGTTATCGACGTTTAGCTGAAACCAGATAAATTTTCTTTCATTCCGAAGTTTGAAACATACAGTAATTAGACCGACAAACTTCTAGTGGACATTATAGATCGTATTTTAGACAGATTCGACCCAAATCATATAATGCAGAATTGCTTCATTAAGGAGCTAGTGCCCTTTGAAGTCTGAAGATGACGTCTTGTCCTCACTTTTTGACACATATTCGCAAAACGGAGTCCCATAAAATGCTGAAAGTTTACACATTGGCTAATATCAAAAATACGCATTGATTAGATTGAGTGCATTTCTTTTATGTCAAGAACAATCGTATCATTTGGGGGCGAAGGGTATTTTTAGTTGAAACTTTCTTAACTTTCATTATTTCGCGAGATTCACATCATATTCATAAACTCTGATGTTTTTTCTTGAAAAAAGATGCTCTTGTATAATAACGCCCAGATACTGCATTTCTCCGTAATTACAAGTTTTCTTCTTCTCGGTCTTCAGAGTTAGTTAAATGATAAAAATAAATTTTTTCTCAGAAATGCTGCATCTGGGCGTTATTATACAAGAGCATCTTTTTTCAAGAAAAAACATCAGAGTTTATGAATATGATGTAAATCTCGCAAAATAATGAAAGTTAAAAAAGCTTCAACTGATAATACCCTTCGCTCCCCTCCCAAATGATATCCGATTGTGCTTGACATGAACGAAATGCACTCAATCTAATCGATGCCTATTTCTGATATTAGCCATGTGTAAATTTTCAGCACTTTATGTGACTCCATTTTGCGAATATGTGGCAAAAAGTGTATACAGGACGTCATCTTCAAAGGCCACTAGCTCCTTAACGAAGCAATTCTGCATTATATGATTTGGGTCGAATCTGTCTAAAATACGATATTCAATGTCCACTAGAAGTTTGTCGGTCTAATTACGGGACACCCTGTAGTTTTGATTCGAGTACTAACATAAAATAAAAATTTGAGAAAAGTCTTGAGCAGGGTTCTCTGAGCGCTCGTTAATTGGTACAGCAATAATGCTATCACCTCAAAATTATGTATAGAACTTGAGGTTCATAAATATATGAATGCGAAAGCTTAGCACGATCGGAATTATATTCTGGAAATCATTCAAATAATGAAATATGTAAAAAATCAATCATTAACAGAAATTCCTTGATTCAGAAACTATGAGCATCTTGCATTTGGCAGTAATATTTCATTTCGATTGATTTCGTTTTTTTTGAGATATTGAGGAACAAAAATTTTGAATGGCCGTATTTAATGGAACACATTCTACGATTTGACTGGTTAATGAACTTAACCTAAACATTTGCGACCCGAACTCACCCTGAAAATTTCAAGTCTCTTGGACAATCCCTTAAAAAGTTATTGTGCTAACGGACGGCCCCACGGACAGAATTGAATTTGACCACGAATTCGTCATCAGGGAGTCTAACCCTATCGTTTGAGACCATTTTCGGCTCAAAATTAGAAAATTACGAAAATTTCCTTTTGGGCAAAACGATATAGCGCTCGTTTAAGTAGAACGAGCTCTCAAAAAATGTGTTTTGATGTGTACTCATAACCTACCAAAACCCAAAAAATATCGTGATCGGTGCTGAAAGTATTCTCAAAAAACCAATTTTTTTCTTAAATTTCAATCTCAGAAACAATGCGTCAGAAAACCATGGTCCATAGGAACTTTATACGGGGTCTTCATAAATAATTGTAACACCGTAGGTTTCTTTGGAAATTTTTCATCTTATCGTTTCTAACGCAAAGTCTACAAATTTTCAATTCCAGTCACATTGTATTCAATTTCTTTCGGAATAGCCCAAACTCATCGTTTGTTTAAATCTAAAATTTACATCAGAATATGAATACAGTGGAATTTCCTATAACGAACATATCTATAACGAATTTCTCTGTATAACGAATTTCGTACAAGAAATTGAACCTTGAAACCAAATTCCATGTTGAAAACACCCTCTAAAACGAAGTGAATTCTCTCTATAACGAAACATTCAAAGAACATCCCGTTTTCTAATGGGTATTGGTAAGAAAGTGTAAGGGTGGGTTTTTTCCAAAATTTTTCCGGGCGTACGTAACAAATCCCAACCTTCGACTGAATCATTACGGCGGCAGAGAGATCCTTCTGAAACAGTTTTGAATACAGCCCTGTCTATTTGGTTTCAATCTAACCATTACGCTAGTGTGAAAAATTGTTCGAAAATATCTAAAAGGAAGTGCTTAAGTTTGAATGATAAACTTAAATTTGTCAGTGAAGTCGACCGCGACATTGCCGACTATAGAAACAAATTTTCTGTATAACGAAATTTCTCCATAACGATTTTTTTTTGCGGATTGAGCGCTTTCGTTATAGGGGAGTTCCATTGTATTTATAATATTCTAACGCCAACTGCGCTGTTATAATCATTTATGAAGACCCTGTATAATGATAAGAAATGACTTTATTTTGATCCCTAGAAACATAAAATCACCCTAAATTACCTTATACTGAAATACCCTGTACCGGGTTTTTCATTATAATTTGACCCCCCCTTTAACTTTGTTACTGAAGGAGATACAAAAAAATTTTGCGTATAAAAGTTTCACGCAATCAACTGAGGCTTTTTGATATGACTCCACAAACTGAAATATATACAGGGTGGCCAACATATTGATGACAACTTCATTTTTTCGAATAGAACACCCTGTATATTTTTCCATATTTGGTTAGTTCTTTTTCCCATGATTTCGAATATGTAACATATGTTGGTCTATCTTTCTTATTCTGAGCACCACAGAGTTTCAAATTTCAATAGCGTTTTGGAAGTTCGCGAATGTTTAAGTTGCCAATTTGATCTTTGGATTGGTAATGGCGCACCCATTTTATGGCCACCAAATAGTCCCGATTTAACGCCGTTCGACACATTTTTATAGCCGTTCCTGAAGGAAAAAATTACTTTAGCAATAATGATAATCAATGAAAGCGGAGAACGATATTAATGATATAAAATCAACCAATATTAAACCCCTAATTCGGAACTGATATCGTTAACGCACAAAGAATAATGATAATATTGTAATGATTATAAACAAATTTTGAAGCTTTAATTTCTGACTTGAATAAGAGCCAAAATAATGCTATCAAAAATAGTCTAAACAACTTGAGACAACTATATGAACTATATGTATTGAATGAAAGTGATCATTTTTCATTGGTTAAGTATTCATTCTAAAATAATACTTTTAAGTAGATTAAGGATATAATGAATTTCGTAGGTATTCCACATATTTTTTTATTCGGTGTCATCATTTCAAAACTTCGAAAATTGAAGAGACATATCCACTTACGCATTTATATTCAAGATCAGGAGGAAATAGCCTATCAAAAAAAGAAAGAATATAGGTACAGGTGTCCCATTTGAAAAAATATTGTCGCATTCAATGTTGTTCACCCTGTATATCTTTCCATTGACGGTATTAAAACTCCAAAAATGAGCATTTTCAGTGAACGCACTGTATCACTTGTAAAATGATGACAGATCTTGGCAGGTATTTCAGTTTCTGGACTCATATCAGAAAACCTCAGTTGATTTCGTGAAAATTTTATACAAAACATTTTTTTGTATCTACTTTAGTAACAAAATTAAAGAGGGGTCAAATTATAGTGAAAAACCCGGTACATAAAGTCGTACCTGTAGACACATTAAAACCAGCCTTGTTTGAGTACAAGAGTTGACGAGTATCAGGTGCTTCTAAAATCGTAAAAATCAAAAGTTGTTGACCGTTCCGATAAGTACACACCAGAGTCCATCATTCACAATCTCCACATACCATCGAGTTCCCAGTGTATACACACCGGCATGGCCTAAAGGTTATGGTTTATTGACCCAGATGTCTAACTAGTTTTACCATTTACGTATACCATGCGAGAAAGCCAATCGCGGTGAAAAATTCATTTCAACTTGCCCCCCGGTTGTTTTGGCTGCTGATAAGGCGCTTTCAAGATATCATCTTCGATAGATTTCATCTTATGAATTTTCCATTTACCGGCGATCGTTTAGGAAAAAAGAGAAATCCGTCGTCTATGCTACTTTCGGTAAATATCTTTCGGTCATTAAATTCGATTTGAACGGTTTCTTATTCGGAATTTCATATCTCTTACCTTGCGTATCGCAATTCACCTACTTCTTTCCACCATAACGATTTTTGAACGATTCAGTTTTGCACCAAATATCACTTCATTTTGCAATTCAAAATGTCCTCGTGAGAGTTGTTTTCATCTTAGTAAAACATAGAAAGCAGTGGTAGATATTCCTCAGTGGTCGTGAAGTTTCATCACAGATAAATGTTCTGTGGTTTCATTTCCATACCATCCATTCAAAATCATAACACAGGGTTCTATAATCAAAATTAGTTTATCTATGATCTAAAATGGTTCTTAATATATCGTCTTTACTTACAGGGATGATAGTCGAAAGGGAAGATTGTAAATAATGACGTCTGTGATATGCCAAAACTTCGTGCAGAATGCTTGGAAAAAGGAGTTGTGTTCCAACTGTTTCAAGTCAAGGAATGAACATCAAGAACGTACTTCTTTGAAACCTCTGCCATTATTTTCCAGAAGGATAGAGGGGATCATCAAAAGCGGGAAGAAAACGAAACTCAGCCACAGGTAAGTCAATTGATTTGGATATTTTTAAGTGCCGCTTCAGCATTTTAACATTTCATTTTATGTTCTTCTACGATTCGAATCATAGAATGCTCAACAGTGTTGAGCACAGAATATAAACATACTCTGTGTTTCAGATCAATAAAAACATAGATAGGTCCCAAGCGCGATTTCAAACGAATTTGAGCCGTATTCATAGTTCGCCCTTGAGTTGAGTGACAGTTAATGTCACCTTTATGTCTAGTATTCATAAGGCCATAAAAACTCACACTCACCCTCAAGGGCCGACTATGAATACGGCTCTTTGAGGATCAGATATTCAAAGCAAGTGTTCGTTTTTGTTTTGAAATTAGACAATTCGATATGAACAAAAGGCAGAGTCGTGCTTTTTTGGGTTCTTAAACCTAATAATAATAATAATTCACTGAGATCAATTGGATATGTCCATCAACTTTTCACAGAAGATGATAAAATTAAAATGTTTATTTTTCCGTTTATTTTCAAGTTCATATAATTGCATTATGTTTCTTGTTCTATCAGATCTGTGCGGTTTCCGAATCAACTCACCGAAGTCATAGGTTATGGAGGTGAAGATTGGTATTCAGATGGCGAGGAAGAGACCAACGATTCGTACGAAGATGACTTCGACGACGATTCTTCTTCTTCATTCGATTCGGATGAACTAGACGCTGAACTACGCAAAATAACTAAAGCTAACACGGACTACAACACCACCAATTTATTGGACGAACCTGACACAAAAAAATCATTTGCGTCTTTGATGTTGGGAAAACCAATAATGGACTCAGACGGAAAGAAAAAAACACTTATGGTCACCGTCAAGCCATTCGGGGAAGACTCGAATACATCGAAAAAATCTTCTAAAAGCATCGCGCACATTCCATTATCGAAAAACAAGAAGGAAACTGTAGCAGAAACTAAATCTAGCGTTATCTTGAAATCTTACACGAAAAACGAAGATATCATAGAAAAGAAGGAGAAATCGCTGCTCGATGAAATCACAGAAACTTTGGAAAACTCGAGGAAGGAATCTGTTCAGATAATATCAAGGAAAAAAATCGAGCAAGGAATCGTACTTCCCCTGCCGAACAAAGAAACCAATAAGGAGAACATAGAAAACGAAAACGTGAAAAAAGAAGAACTGCAGAAATTGGACAAAAAGATTACTCTTTCTAGGAGCCCGGCTTTGAAAAGAGAACATGCTTTGATGTATCAAACTGCTACAGCAAAAATAGAATTAATGAATAGTAAAAATTCCAAATTGAAAAAAGAAAACGAGAGCAAAGAATTGAAAAAGACTGAACAACCTGACAACAGCGAAAAGGAACAAAATATTGACGAGGATATAGTTAAAAATGAAGTAGCAGTAAAGAATGAAATAAACAACGATAACTGTTGGGAACCCATAAAAGAGAAGTCTAATAGTGATGAAGATAAAAGTAAGTATTGAAATTTCAATAGTTCCTATACTCCGTTCACGAAAGGTTGAGCCGTCGGTTCGGGTTGGCCATGGAAATTTGGTATATTCCACTGTGTATATTGAAATTTTAGGTTATGTTCTTTATTTTCTTGTCAGTTTGATACGCAATGTTGTCAATATTGCATAGAGTTCTCTGATAACTCACAAGCTCGTGGACGAGGCCGAGTACATTCGGCAACGATGACTTTATTTCACGTTATGACAGTAAATACTGCCAACTTCAGGTGAATAAAGAAACGCCTACTATGTGTTCAACCTTTCGTGAACGGACTATACTATTTCAAAGACTGAAAATGGTAAACCATCGGTTTAGGCATGTAAGATGGCGGCGATTTGTAGACAATGGAATGACGCATGCGCATTAAGTGCCATACATCCTTTTAGTTGCCAGATTGTGCAAAAGTTATATCTTTGGAATCGAATCTTTACTTGTCTAGGATTTACAAATTTCTTTTGAAAGGAAATTATAAAATTAGTTTCAACAATTATTGTCTATTCAGATGATCTGCGCAGTTATTGATGAAGTGAAGGTTTAAAAAGGAAATAAACACGACCATTTGTATCCAAAAATTAATAAATTACGCTATTAATCAAATTTTTTTAATTTTCAGAGAGGTCGGAATTTTCTCATTTTACAACCTGATTGAAAATCATTTTGAATTTGAATATAATCAAACCACATTTGGAAATATACTGTATAATTGCACTATATATTTTATTCTTCACATTAGGTGAAAAATAAATTTATAAATGTTATCTTTTCAATCAGAATTATCAGGATATATTCATTATTTGGAAAGAACTGAAACAATTTCGATTTATTCATTTTAGAATTGCTTATGAACTGAAGAACTGAACTAATCAAGGAAAACCTACACTCACGCAACTATTTAAAAAAAATATACATAATCACATTTCTATTCAACAAAAAGTTAAAACAAGCTTTTTCACTTGAATTGACTTGGTAAAAAGTAATTTGAATAGTGGAACCTCGTTATAACAAATCGAAAGGGAATTCGATCGATTCTTCAAATGCAAGAATAATCGTAGTATCTGGCAACGTTGCAGCCACTTGTTAATAGAACGAACCGCCGCCATCTTACATGCCTAAACCGATGGTTTACCCTGAAAATTATCAGTTTCTTGTCGAAAAAACCATAGAATATGTATTTTTTAATACCGCATTGGGTTATACAGGATCTTAATAAAACCGGAAAAATGAAAGAGGTAATTCCTCAGATCATTTAATGAAAAAAGGTTTCCAGAAATTAAGGTCCGGAAATGTTTCAAATATGAAAAAGTGTGGGGTGCAATTTTGATTAAGAAAATCAAACATTTGAATGTACCTAACGTTCTACAAATCTCTACAAATACGCGATGATTTATTTTCTCACATTAAAACAGCGCACCGCACGAAAAAAAAGCAGAAGAGATTTTTTGTCACAAATTTAACGAAGATTCAAAGAATAATTGTTAGTTTGAAATATCTCAGTGGCGTATCACTTGTTTAGTCAGTAGTAGTTAGTAGGATCTTGAAAACAATGCATTTCCGGACCTACATTTATGGGAACATTTTTTTTTCATAAAATGATCTGAGGATTCACCCCTTTAATTTTTTCGGTGTTATTCAGATACACCCTGTATATTTTTTTATTACCTGGCAATGAAATCCTGGAAATCAGTTGAAATTGGCAAGAATGGATTGTTTTGTGCCTATACTTTGGTTTTTGATTTGTAAAAACCTCAGATTATTTGTTGTACCAGAAATAAGTACAGGGTGAGTGGAAAGGAACGGGTCAAACTCCAGGAGCGTATTGTACCGGGTGTCCTGAATTCGTTGTCTAGTGAGGGGATCTCAGAAATCCGATGAGCTAAAACAAAATGTAATAAAGAAAAATTGACTACTTCAATGAATTCAACTGAAAAAAGTGCCTGTATAATGTTTTAGTTTCATGTTTATAATTTCAGTAATGAAAAAGTTATGGGAACTTTTCATCTTACGCCATTTTCCAATTTTCTCTAATAGCTCAAAAACGGTTTGACTAAGAAGGTTGTAGTTTTCAATTCTCTCATTTTGTTTTAGATCATCGAGATCCCCTCACAAGATAACGAGTTTAAGACAGCCGGTACACTTGAAAATAATTTTAAAAAACTCATCCTGTGAATTTGCTATCACAGTGTCTCACTGTGTGAACTATCAATGATAAAATTTATGGCAAATTTCAGTTGAATATCTTATGAAGTGTAGATACCATAAGAGAAAACCTTTTGAAAAATTCTACCTTCAAAGCACCGTATACAGGTTTGGAAATTCACATCTGAAATATACGATATACAATGCATCAGACAGAGAATTTTTCCCTCCAGTTGCACAGATGAATAGTCGAGACAATCACTTGCTGTAACACACTGAATTCAGTTGTCTTACTTCATTATTCTACTCTTGTCTCTCTCTTATCGTTTAGAGGAGCGTAATTCTTTAGTATGGTAGGCAACAGTAAATACTTGAATCGAGTATTACGGGCAGCCTGACAAATTAAAAATTCTATACGTGTAGTTCGGCTTCCCTACCATACTGCGATAAGAGAGAGACAAGACTAGATATTTGCAGTGAGACAGTTGAATTCATTCAGTTATCGTACTTGATTATCTCGCCTATTCATCTGTGCAACTGAAGGGAAATATTCTCTGTCTGATGCCTTGTATATCGTATGTTTTCGATGTGAATTTCCGAATCGGTATATCTCCAAAACAAATGAGGATCCTGTAAGAACATATGAGTTTTTTTAAATAATTTTCACGTGTACAATACGCTCCTGAAATTGGCCCTTTCCTCCCTACTCACCCTGTATAATTACGTAAATTGAAATTTTTTAATAACGCATTGAGTGATGTTTTTATCAATCTAGGAAAAAATCGGAAAACATGTCAAACTTCAGCAATGTATAGAAAGTTGAAGAAATTATCTTGTTTTTTTTGTTAAAAACAAAAATGTTCCAGGCAACGCCACCCCAGACAGCAGCCTAACCTCCACGTCATCAAACAGCGACTACGACAACGTGGCACCGTCGCAATCGCGAGAACAAGCAGGCGAGCCCGACGGTAGAGCCGATCCAGACAATCCGGAACCGCCGGCCCTACCTTTAACCCCGCCCCCAATCCTCGAGACCCAATCGTCTTTCCTACATTCTTCCAACGTTGCCATTCCTCAAAAACCGAAGATCGCTTCCAAACCAAACACCGTACTGATCAGAAAACCGGTGGTGATGCACCATTTGGAGACCAAAAACCAGGTTTTAACCACTTTTGCAGCGGAACCACAGGTTAAAGAGCACCATAAAGAGTTAACCAAGCAGAATTCTGATACTTCCGACGTTGCCACGCATATCTCTAATAAAAGGAGAGCTCCGAACCCACCGGAAGAAACTGGGTTGTTTTTGAGGAAACCACTGAACTCAATAAATGGGGAAAGTCCGGTGGTCAGAAAGATGGAACAGCGAGAAAGGGCTTCTTCTTGTCCGAAACTACCACAAATTGTAGCTACTAGTCCGAAAGTTAATGTAGATGTGATACCAGAGCCTGCTCCGAGAAAGACTCTTTCTGTGTCCACTGACAGTTTGGCAAGTATGGATGACGGTAAGAGAAAGGAGAAGACCAAAGGGAAGTTTTCGTTGAAGAAGTTCTTGCGCATGGGTTCCACCAAGGATCTGACCAAGTTACCTTTAGAAAGTTGCAGGTTTGATGAGATAGACGCGGCACCGACGCCTAAGCCAAGGTGAGAGTGAAATATTTTGCGAAATGTACTTCCAGTTCTTTATAAAGGGTTTTCTGATAAGAGGTGTTATTTTGATATTCAAAGAAAAATGCCATTTTTCAATATAAATGATCGGATGTTTAATCTTTACTAATAATATTATGAAGAGGAAAGATTTGTATGTTTGTGGCGTTGATACCAGTTAACTCATAAGCTACTTGACCGATTTCATTTATTTTTTCACCCTTAGAAAGCTACAATATCCCTGAGTAACATAGGCTATACGTTTCCCCCGAGAAAATTAAGGAAACCTGCTATAACTCCAATGATAATAAATATGAGTACCAAAATCAGCTATTTTCAGGTGCGCTGCAAAAACCTTAAGACGTACATGGAAACAATGAATGACAGAAGCGATAGCATATATCTATCTTTCAAGGTTTACTCGGTATTATTACCTTTTAAAGGTATCAAAATGTTTCTCAAAATTATGTATTATTTGGGAGTATTTTTTTATGAATACGGTATTGATCCTTATCCAATTAAATACGTCGTTCATCCCCAGTATTTAATTTAAAACGAAATTGCCTTTTACATCATTCAATTATGATGAATACATAAAAAGATATGGCAGGTTGAAGATGAAATCGCACCAAAATGCGTCTCCGAGGTAGGCACTAGGCGGGTATGAGAAGGTATCGAAAAGATGTATGAATGTATTTTGGATTGCCTGATGCGCGTATGTTTATGATCACAAATCCGATCAACAGATGGCGCTGTAGTCATTATTTAGGTTATTCATCTACTCAGCAACTAAACGGCTGGATCGAATTAAATGCGACAATTTTGCTTGTTGACGAAGCCACCGAGGTGAAATGGACCTCATTACTCAATATGATTTTCCGATGGAATTCCGGATGATTTTCATGCATTTCAACGACCCAATCAGCAAAGATACGACGTTGTTGATGATCGGCTGGCTTAAGTTCTTGTGTTAACTGAACCTATAAGCCTTAAGACTCAAATCTTTATACAAAATACGGTATATTAACGTTTGTGGAATGCCTAATTCCAAAGAGCCGAGGAATGTACAAACCTGGGTTTTCTTCAACACGTTCGGCTACAGCAGCAATATTCTCGGCTGTTCTTGAGCTACGTGCACAGGTTTTATTCCTGACATCACAAACTTGTCCCAACAGCTCGAATTTTTCCACCAATTTCTTTATTGAGGTCCGACAAGGTGCTTCACGACGACCCAAAAATGTTTGAGTGTTACGAACCGTCTCTGCAAAATTTTCACCATTTTTATAGTGAATTTTTATGATTTCAATGCGTTCTTGAAGCGTGTATCGTTCCATTTTTATTAATGGCGTAGTTTGTACTTGTCAAATGTCAAAAAATTACAGCTTCAAACGTGACATCTACTGAAATAGCGGGCTAATCAAAGTAACACCTCTTATTGGAGAACCCTTCATATGTTACCAAGAAAAATTAAAAATTTAAACAGCACCTTTTGGTTGTAACAGTGTCTTTGTCAGTTAGTACATTTTATAGATTACTCATGATTCCTAGCATAGATTTCACATGGTTGCCGAATTATCTCCACTTATTATTCCCCCGCTTCGTGATTTTTCAACATCTCTAATTGTAAATTATTTCAGGTTAGTGATAGTTCATCCCTCAGAGTTGAACGGAGCCAAAGTACAAGTTGTCGCTAAGCCCCTCATCATCCACCAAACGGAATCTCCAAACAGGATCAGCAACGACTACGAAAACATCAGTATCAAATCTTCCAAACCCCCACCGCCTCCTAGAAATATCGAAGATACCCAAAAACCACCTTTAACACCACCACCAAAGTCAGCAGATGTGCTGAATATCCAAAAACAGGTACCAAACAGTCCTTACATTCAATATGGTGGGTTTCACAGAACTTGAATAGCCGATTATGGTGTTGATTCGGATTTGAATCTATGGTTTATATCAAAATGTCATAACGAAGCAATATGCCAAATATTAAAAAAAATTGGTAACTGGGCGGTAAACTATAGTCCGTTCACGAAAGGTTGAGCACATAGTAGGCGTTTCTTCATTTATCCGAAGTTGGCAGTATTTGCTGTCATAAAGTGAAATAAAGTCAACGTTGCCGAATGTACCTGGCCTCGTCCGACCGCTTGCGAGTTATATGAGAACTCTATGCAATATTGACAACATTGCGTATCAATCTGACAAGAAAATAAATAACATAACCTAACATTTCAATATACACAGTGGAATATGCCAAATTTCCAATTTCCATGGCTAACCGACGGCTCAACCTTTCGTGAACGGAGTATATTATAGTCCGTTCACGAAAGGTTGAGCCGTCGGTTGACCATGGAAATTTGGCATATTCCACTGTGTATATTAAAATGGTAGATTATGTTATTTATTTTCCTGTCAGATTGATACGCAATGTTGTCAATATTGCATAGAGTTCTCATATAACTCGCAAGCGGTCGGACGAGGCCAGGTACATTCGGCAACGTTGACTTTATTTTACGTTATAACAGTAAATACTGCCAACTATGTCCGTTCATGAAAGTTTGAGTGCATAGTGGGCGTTTGTTTATTTATTTGAAGTTGTCAGTATTTGCTGTCATAACGTGAAATAAAGTCAACGTTGCCGAATGTACCCGGCCTCGTCCGACGAGCTTGCGAGTTATCAGAGAACTCTATTCAATATTGACAACATTGCGTATCAATCTGACAAGAAAATAAACAACATAACCTAAAAAATATTAGATACACAGTGGAATATGCCAAATTGTCAAGGCCAACCGATAGCTCAAACTTTCGTGAACGGACTATAGCTTATACGAATATACCTATACAGCGTGACTGGTGCATATTACCTCGAAAATATCATAAATTCTGTAATTATACCCATAAGTAATGAATCAGGGGTTCAATTCATCCTTATGGACGATAATGCTAGGCCACATCGCAGTAGTGGTGTTCGAGAAGCCCTGAAAAATAAAATTTCCTATTCCTAATTTGTATTTGTTGTTTGAACTTTATATATTAAAATTTTCGATTCGATTCGATTTCATTTCATTTTTTTCGAAGTTTAAGATAGCCTCAATTATAAGGGGGTGCAGGGACTTTTGTGAGTGTAGGAATGGTCATGCCAATTTTGTGATATTCTTCACAGAAAAACAAGTTTGGATGCCATATTAGGTAAGCGTTACATTCCGGTGGCTTCACCTCTATCAAAGCCATATAACAGAGCTCAATCAACGTTGTCTCAGTTCTGTGAAACCCTGGTTTAGGCTCGTATTCATAGTTCGCCATTGAAGGTCAGTGAGAGTTTGTATCGCCCTTATGAATACTAGCCTTAAACGTGACCTCAACTTTCACTCATCCTCAAGGGCGAACTATGAATACGGCACTTAGTGCCGTATTTATAGTCTTCACTCAGGGTGAGTGTAAGATCGCACTTGAGTAGCTGTAGCCGTTTAATAGTGCATACTCACTGAGTGGACTGCATTTTTTGTCAGCCTCGGCTTGAGGGAAAGCGTTAGCACCCATGAACTGAGTATGCTTTATGAAACGGCTACAACTATTCAAGGGTGATCTGACACTCACCCTCACCTTGAGGGATGACTATGAATACGGCCCTTAGTAGCCTGTAATGGCCATCGATGAACGTCCCTTTTTTACAGGTTTCTAGAAACAATTCTTTAGTCAAAAAAGAAGAAACAGTATACGCGAACATAGGCGAAGTCAGGTCGTCCATAGTTCCGAACAAACCTGTTCGAACAGCAAGTATGAGGGAAAGGGAAGCCCAACAGCAGAAGCAGAAAGAAAGGGAGCAGAACGGTTACAACGCGGCAACGTTGCCGTTGAAAGGCAACAGCGAGAACGTGTACGAGTACCTGAACAGCGGAAGATCTAGCTCTCCAGACTCTGACTCAAGCAGAGAGAAGCACAGCCCGAAGAGCAGCAAGTTAGGCAAGCTCAGCAAGAGGTCGGAGAGCAGCATCGACGTTTCTGGAGATTACTTCAAGTACAACAATATACCTAGATCGGTGTCGCTTACGTACTGTGGAAGCGAGACTGAGTCTGAAATTTACTCACCATACGGATTTTACGGCAGTGAATCGGAGGTGAGAACAAATACTTTTTTTCCTTTTAGAGTTCCAACCTTTTAGCATTGTTCAAAGATATTATATACCAACTGACGAAGAAACTGCAATACCCGGAAGGAGCTGTTAAAATTTTAATTCCGCATCGCCGGAAACGATTACAGTGGTGCAGAGAATGTGAACATTGGACTGTAAAATGGCCTCAGGTCGTCTTTTCTGATGAATCTCGATTCTCCTTGGGTGTAAATGATGACCCAAGAAGGTCTTTAGTCTCTATTCGAGGTAACATGACAGCACTGCGTTACTTTCAAGAAATAGCGGAGCAATTTTATGTTCTCCCTTACCTCAACCGGCTCAAGAATCTAATATTTCAGCAAAGTTAGTTTGAACTTATTTGAAACGACACATGTGAATCTTTCGTCATGGCCGCCCAGATCAGAAGGCTTGGAAATTAACCCCAGCCACCACGAACTCTGGCGGTTCTGAGACTTAAACTACAGGTTGCTTGGGATGATACCCCTCAAAGAAGAAATAGACCATCATATTGCATCAATGCAAAGACGAGTTGGGTAGGGGAGTGTATAAATAATCGCGGTGAAAAGACATTATTGATAAATTCATTTAAAAAAATTGTGAACCCTTGCTTTGTTTCCTTCAAATGTCAATCATCTACTACTTGCATCTACACAAACAAAATTAATTTAAACAGGTTCTTCTGGGTGTTGCAGTTTCTTTGTCAGTTAGTATAGTTTGTTACTCGACCTAAAGGGTTTTCCAATAAGAGGTGTTATTTTGATATTCAAAGAAAAATGCCATTTTTCAATATAAATAATCGGATGTTTATTTCATTATAAAGAAGAAGCTATGCCGTTAATAGTGGAAAATAACTTCAGTCAAATGACCACCACGACCACGCTTACAGGACCATATCCTTTTAATGAAATTTTCCATAACCAAATCGCAAAGTGGCTGCCCTATGTCCTCGATAGCCTCACAAATTCCATCTTTGAGGTCTTGAATCGACGCTGGGCTATTGGCGTAGACCTTCTCTTTCGCGTGGTCTCAAAGGAAGAAGTCGCAAGGTGTTGAATCGCAAGATCTCGGTGGCCAATTGTGATCACCTCTTCGAGAGATAACACGGTCCGGAAATTTTTCCCGCAAAATATCAATGGTTCGTTGCTTGTGTGGCACGTAGCGTCGTCTTGTTGAAAGTAAATGTTGTCCAGATCAATACTATCCAATGTCTGCCATAAGAAATCATGAATCATCTCTCGATAGCGCAATCCATTCACCGTAACTATTGCTCCAGCCTCATTTTCGAAAAAGTAAGGCCCAATGACTCCGCCGGGCCATAAACCGCACCAAACAGTCACACGTTGAGGATAGATAGGCTTTTCAACAATGACTCTTGGGTTTTCCGAGCCCCAGATGCGACAATTTTGCTTGTTGACGAAGCCACCGTGGAAATGAACCTCATCACTCAAGATGATTTTTCGATCGAATTCCGGATCATTTTCATGCATTTCAACGACCCAATCAGCAAAGACACGACGTTGTTGATGATCGACCGGCTTGAGTTCTTGTGTTAACTGAACTTTTTAAGCCTTTCGGCTACAGCAGCAATGTTCTCGGTTGTTCTTGAGCGACGTGCACAGGTTTAATTCTTCACATCACTAACTTGTCCCAACAGCTCGAATTTTTCTACCAATTTTTTATTGCGGTCCGACAAGGTGCTTCACGACGACCCAAAAATGTTCGAGTTTTACGAACCGTCTCAGCCAAATTTTCACCATTTTTATAATGAAGTTTAATAATTTCAATGCGTTCTTGAAGCGTGTATCGTTCCATTTTTATTAATGGCGTAGTTTCTACTTGTCAAATAATGACAGCTTCAAACGTGACATCTACCGAAATAACGGGCTATTATAACACCTCTTATTGGAAAACCCTTTACTAAATACTCATGGTGCGTAAGGGGTGCCACCTTTTGGAATTCCACTGCAAAGTCAGAAATAAGGCCCTAAGCAAATACGACCACTTGACGACTGTTTGTTAGCCCCCCTGAAATATGGCATATGCTAAAAAAAATCGTTCAAATCCATCATCTATGGCAGTGAAAAGTCTTTGTTCCTCCTTGGTCCCACCTGTCCTCAAAAGCTGGAATCTACACTTATACTGCATATTGAGTATCATTGTGTTCTTCAAATAACTGACAAAGATTACGAAGCGGCAACGCCGCAATAATTTATTCCGCAGCCTTAAATAGGAGCCTCATCCTTGTTCAATTACCAATGGTGTTCCACAGGGTTCCATCCTAGTCCCAATACAATACACATTTCGTTTCGAATGACTTTGAAATCTCATAATGACATAACTTCAACACCACTTTCCGGATATTGATCTGAACTAACAATTAATTGTCTCTAATATCTCACCCCCTCGCAGGTTACTGAAGATGACCACGAATGGATTCAAAACGGCAAAACCCACAAACTGAGGTCGAGGAAAGGTCGCAGCATCGTCCATAAAAACCTAGAGGACAACTATGGAGCTGTGATAGTGGCCAATCACGAGGCCCTAGCCCAAGTATTAGAAAATGTAAGCCACGCGCTTGAAAATTTCGAAAAAATATCGAAATTAAAAATGTTTTTTTGTACAACTGTCAAAAAAACTTGACTTCTCTTCATCACTATGGATGCGTAAATGATTACTTTTTTCACCGTTAAAAATAGTTATTTATTATACAAGGGGAAAAAAATATTAGATTTTAGCTCGTGGTTATGTTGTGTCCCGACGCGAAGCGGAGGTAGACAAAAAGCCGAGAGCTAAAATCTAATATTTTTCCGGTGTATAATACACTATTTTTTTTCTATGACAGGAAAACGACCATTTTATAGTGAAAAAAATATAACCTTTCACGAAATTACTGTTTTGCCCACGGGAAAAAAAGTAATTTCGTAAAAAGTCATATCTTGTGACCTATCAAGAGATATGAATTGTCACTTTTTTCCCGTCACAGAAAAATAGTTATTTTTGTATCTAGTGCGCGAAATGCTACTTTGGTGATCGAGAACTGATTTTTTTAAATAGGCGCAGCCGAGTTAAAAAAAATAGTCGAGATCACCAAAGTATTTCGCGCATGAGATGCAAACAAAATTTTTCTACAAACGCTTAGCTTAATAAAAAAAAATATTGAACTAGTTTGAACTGTTTTTCCAAATCAAGTAATTAGGTATTATAACTATGAGCAATATATATTCTATGTTGAAAGCTACACTCAATGTTAGAGAAAACGTGGATTTCAAGAAATTTACCAAGTTAAAATATAAAAATCTCATATAGTTTACATGCAGTGTGCGAAGTAAGTATTTCGCACACTACTTTGCGCACGGTGTCATAGTAACAAAGGAAAATGAAAAAAAGGGTCACTTCGCATATTCTTGCCAATGCGCGAACCTTGTCATTTTTTGACATTTGTAGAAAAAAGTCTTTTTTGTACAACTGTCAAAAAAACTTGACTTTTCTTCATCGCTATGGATGCGTAAAATATTACTTTTTTTCACCGTTAAAAAAAGTCTTTTTTTCACCGTTAAAAAAAGTCTTTTTTCACTGCTGATAATTAAAATTAGAACAACTTGAAGATAATGAATATTTTAATTAGGTACAACTAATTTCACAAAATTATGATTGTATCTGTACCTTATGAAGTAAATTATTAGTTTCGTCATCAGCATCTCTGAGAAATTTATTGATATTATCCCTCCATAACACTTGAGATTTCTTTCCTCGGTATCCGACGCTTTTGTTCTTAATAAGCGGGACCAATTTTGAAAAATTCCATATATCAATATTTTCCTTGACATTCGATGTTTTTTTAACATTGAGCTCCATAACTTGGAAGGTTTAAAAATCTTTTATTTCTCCTCAAAATAGCATGTGAGCACATTTTCAGAAACCTTTTTTACGTTGTTCTTGTTGCGCCATTCTCGAAATTGGTTATATGTTTTCTCATATTATTAGCTTTGATTTGGCTGGTAACATATAAGATACAATTATATTTGCTTCTTCAGCCATATCTGCGGGGGTATCACTACCACTATCATGTTCAACATTCATCTTCTTTAAAATAATTCGAAATTGAAACAACTACTAGCAAATACTGTCAAAGATTCAAACAATTTCAACAAACTGTTTCTATAGTTACGACACAGAAAGATCACTGGATTCATTTAAATATTGTACTGAAAGCATTATCTTCAATGATTATACGTATTTCAGACGATGTGAATTCACATTCACAGTTGTACAAAAAATGTTGTTTGTATTTCGTGCGTATAAAATTCGTGTTTTCATGGCACATTCGAGTGAATTTTTGGCCTCGACCTGCGGTCTCGGCCAAAATTGACACTCTCATGTGCCATGAAAAAAACACTCATTTTACGCACTTAATACAAAAATAACTATTTTCTACAAGCGTGCACTTTCATTCTCTTTCCCGCACGTATTTCAATTCGTAAAGAGTCACATTGCCAACAGTGTGGGAAAAACCCCTGCTATTCCATTACTGCACGCAATGCAATTGGTAATGGATTAGCAAGGGTTTTTCTCGCACGCTTTTTCTAAAAAATAACGCAAATGCGTGTGGTAATGGATTAGCAAGGGTTTTTCTCGCACGCTTTTTCTAAAGAATAACGACTTGTCAGAGACTTTTGTCATTCATGTGTATTTAGAATGATCAATTCACATTTGATCTGTGTGTTGAAATCGATCTCGTATAAGCGCTTGTAGAAAAAATATTGTTCCTAACTCGTGCGGAAAGTGTTTTTCCGCACTTGTTAGGAAAATAACTATTTTAACGGTGAAAAAAGGTAAAGAGTAAGTTGCATAGAAATATTACATTGGAAGCATTGTCTCAATCATTTTATATTTCAGACGATGTTAATTTACATTCACAGTTGTACAAAGAATGTTGTTTGTATTTCGTGCGTATAAAATTCGTGTTTTCATGGCACATTCGAGTGAATTTTTGGCCTCGAACTGCGGTCTCGGCCAAAAATTAACACTCTCATATTCCATGAAGAAAACACTCATTTTACGCACTTAATAAAAAAATAACTATTTTTTGCAGATACAGCAAACTGTACATATTCCGCCAGCGCTGAGAGGTTTGAAGACTTCCTCGAATCTAAGATGGAGCAATTTCACGATAAAAACAAGCGGTCCGTTGTTGCTGGGTAAGAGGACGTTCCACCAAGCCCATTGGGGTACACACCATGTTACTCTTGCCATCAATAGGGGTCTGGTTTCATCTTGTACGTTGTCCTTGGGTACTTACAACTTGAACCCGGTGACGGAATTCAACGATTTGGTACCAGTGAAGTACTTGGGGGAGAGTGAACCAGACGAGTCCAAGCAAGCTCAAGGTAAAGAAAGTTTATGGTTATATTCTGTGGTTGAGCTGTAGAATCTATGATATGATAGATTTCTATAGCTCAACCATAGATATAGTATATTTCTATGGCTCAACCGTAAAGTTATGGTCTTTTCGTGAAAAAGTTCGTAATTTTTGAGGACAAGATTGTAGTACATATTTAGATAATTAAGGGGGTTGCATTCAATTGCAGATATCTTTTGGATCTTGCTGTTTCAAAGTTCCGAAAGAACTTAGTGGAATGATTCATCCCTGGGAGATTCCGCCAGAGTTTTTCCCTCTTGGCTTTTTCCTTCTCCAGAAATTCCTTTTTATAGGTACATTTATCTATACCACAGAAGGGTTCTGGGCCAATGAGTGAGCTTCGTGCGCCCTCTTTGGCAAGTGTATTGGCCTCTTCGTTTCCTTTGATTCCCGAGTGGCCGGGAACCCAGATTAAAAAGACGTTATTTTTCTTGACTACCTCATTGAGTTTGTTCCAGCACTCCCAGATCATTTTAGAGTCGATGACGTAGGACCTCAGTGTTTTAATAGCAGCTTGACTATCTGAGTGTATGGCTATATCGCACTTCTGATAGTTTCTTTCTAGATTTATATCTAGACATATTCCAATAACTAAGATTTCCGCTTGAAAGACGCTCATACCGGAACCTAGCGACAGTGCACACTTGGTACTTGGCCGTATATCCCAGCGGCAGCTCCTGTAGAGGTTTTAGAACCATCTGTATACCATTTTACGGTATTTTCTTTGAGGTTATAGTCGGTGTATTCCCGTTCCCATTCCTCTTTTTTAGGAAGCAATGTCCTGAAGTTTTCCTCAGTGCTTATTACATCACTAGGGAGATGATCATTACATCACTAGGGAGATTTGCAGATGAGATGCAGTTATTCAGAGAGGACAAGACTCTCTTATTCTTTATTCTCTCATTACCTGTACCTTCCCTGGATATTCTAAGGATAGCCTCATGGGCTACCCTATCAACCACTGTATGTAGAGGTGTGAAATCCGTAATGACCGCAAGTGCCCTAGTTGGGCACGTTCTCATAGCTCCATTGGCGCACACTTAGGCAAGCCTCTGTACTTTATCGAGCCTTTTCCTCGTACTTACCTGACTTGCCTTAGTAAACCAGGCTACTGCCCCATATGTGATTATAGGTCTCACAATCATGACGTACATCCATCGCAGTATTTTTGGGTTACAACCCCAATTTTTGCCGCATAGGCGTCTGCACGCCATTAGAGCACTTTTAGCTCTGTCTTGAGCTATAGTAAACTGCGCTAAAATTAAATTTTATTCATTTAAGTCCTCTTTTTCAGCAACCATAACTGTGCTTCCTTGGATGCAAGTGAATACAATCCAGAGTTTCTCAAGTACCGCGAAATCAAAAACACCTAACGAAGAAACATGCAAAGAAAATATATTCATCATGTTACAACTAGTCAACGCACTGAAAAACCTCCAAGCTCAGGGGATCGAGGAATTGCCAGTGTCCTTGAGTTCTTTCGTTTTATGCAAAGACATGGAGAAGGATGTGTATCAGAAATTATTCGTTCTTCAAGGGTAAGTACATTTTTTAAAGAAATGCTGATTTCTATTTGTTAAAACGGCAACGTTGTAATTATCAGTGTAAACCACGCGTGAACGAATCCTTACTGCTGTGATAACATAACCTTTAACTCGAAATTCTTTCAAATGGTTGGCAAACAAGTTTTTCTAATGGAAATTTTATTACACTTGTAGTCTTTGATAATGCTGAATAGTTCGGTTGTTGACGTATTGGCAACGTTGTAACTATTTTGTAGGTCAACCAATCCGATTATTTACGGTTACGTGTTATTCAAACCGCCATTTTTGATCGTTCAAAATCAAAGATTTGTTTCGCATTTTCAATTATCTATAGTCCGTTCACGAAAGGTTGAGCGCATAGTAGGCGTTTCTTTATTTATCTGAAGTTGGCAGTATTTGCTGTCATAACATAAAATAAAGTCAGCGTTGCCGAATGTACCCGGCTCGTCCGACGAGCTTGCAAGTTATCAGAGAACTGTATGCAATATTGACAACATTGCGTATCAATCTGACAAGAAAATAAACGACATAACCTAAAATTTTAATATACACGGTGGAATATGCCAAATTTCCATAGCCAACCGACGGCTCAACCTTTCGTGAATGGACTATATACACCCATAGGTAAAAAAACTTATCTACCTGAAATTTTGCTGAAGTTTGTTGACCAAGAACATTCGTTATTTTTCACCGATTTCAATTTTTTAACGCCAAATTGTAGATAAATGCCTTGTTATTAAAACAAACTTCAGAAAAAATTTTAAAAGTGGCGATATCATATTTTTGCAGGGTCAAAAAAACAAGAATTTGTGACTTAATTTTTTAACACCCTGTGGAACAGTGCGGAAAATTTGTAGAGTTTATGATCAGTTTATTACAAAGATCACTCTTTTTGCTATCTTTCGGTTTTCATTTCGCCTTGATATCTTGATTTCCTTCAAAGATATAAGTATTCAAACGAAAGCATAGCTCTATAGAGGGGAAGTATCACATGATTCGTCTCCTCGAGAACTGCACTTACTAATTCATCATTTATTTTTGATTTAAATTAAAGTTAGCTAATATTAAGGTGAAATAAAAACTGAAAGATGGCGAAAAAAATGATCTTTTTAGTAACTGAGCTTAAACTCTGCAAGTAGGCGTAGGGGTTCATTCGGCAACGTTGACTTTATTTTACGTTATGACAGCAAATACTGCCAACTTCGGATATATAAACAAACGCCTACTATGTGCTCAACCTTTCGTGAACGGACTATATACCGATTTGGAAATTCACATCGAAAACATACGATATACAAGGCATCAGACAGAGAATTCTTCCCTCCAGTTGCACAGATGAATAGGCGAGATAATCAAGTGCGATAACTGAATGAATTCAACTGTCTTACTGCAATAATCTAGTCTAGTCTCTCTCTAATCGCAGTATGTTAGGGAACCCGCACTTCACGTATAGAATTTTTAATTTGTCAGGCTGCCCGTAATACTCGATTCAAGTATTTACTGTTGCCTACCAGACTAAAGAACTACGCTCCTCTAAACGATAAGAGAGAGACAAGACTAGAATAATGAAGTAAGACAACTGAATTCAGTGTGTTACAGCGACTGATTGTCTCGACTATTCATCTGTGCAACTGGAGGGAAGAATTCTCTGTCTGATGCATTGTATATCGTATATTTCAGATGTAAATTTCCAAACCTGTATAGTCCAGATATATAAAATAACGCCTTGCAAGTTATCAGAGAACTCTATACAAGATTGACAACATTGGATACCAATCTGACTAGAAAATAAAGAACATAACCTAAAATTTTAATATACACAGTGGAATATGCCAAATTTCCATGGCCAACCGACGGCTCAACCTTTCGCGAACGGACTATATACATATCTCAGTAATTATTGGACAGAATAAACAAAAATTAGTTCAAGTTCCGGAGAATTTCATATTTCGAGAAAAATTAAAATTCTCTTTGTATAACAAACGATAGGCCTAATTTCATTGTTGAATCATTTTCCAGGCTAACAGAAGAACTGTCCAACAAAAACGAAAGTTTGGAACGCTCTGTATGTGCGCATCGAAAGCTTTACAGCTGTTACAACCGACTACGAAGATAACATCACTAATTCAATCCTTACTGGGCAACGAAAGGGCAACTTCACTCACTCAGGTAAAATCTGTGTTGGAATTTTCCCTGTGGGGCCCTTCAGATGTCGCCCTAGGTAGCACAATAAGAGAAAGGGAATTGGCCCTTCAAAGGTGGCTAGATCTTCAAAGAGCCACAGTTCTACATGGACTCGTATGCACAAGAGTACAGTTAACCGTTTACGAAGAGTACCATTTGCTTTTCTTAGTCAGGAGTAATGCTAGAATGATGTGCGATGCCTCCCTACTTTTAGAATCGAGCAATATGAAACAAACCGTTACCAACGGAAATAAATAATTTTAAGCATAGTTATTTTAATTGTTGAAATTTTTGGTGATTTGTTAAGTTGTTCAATTCGAAATGAATTTTGTCGAGTGTTTAAGAATTTTTGTGATTGCCAAATAAGGAATTTTTAAATGCTCATATTTAGTTGTATAATGAATATTGATATTCACAAATTTTGATATTTTTATTGAATATTTATTCTAAATTATTTTTTACCTCTAAATGTTTTCTTCTCGAAATGCATTATATTTTGTACTTAGTACCTATGAATATTGTATAGTTTGTATATTCGTATCCTGATTGTAAATATAGAAGAAAGTGCCTTGTTAAGTATTTTTCTATTATCAATATTGATTTATCTGAAAGAATTATGTGAGAAATAAATTTATTATATACCGACAATGAACATTTTTACCCATGAAACCTTAGGCCTTTTCGGATACTTGCTCAGGTTTACTCGATCCCTAACCTTATCGTTTGTTTACCTAACCCGAACATCCAACCTGTGTTCGGAAAGTACGGTGCTTTAACTCGATCCCTGACCCAATTTGATTTATCGTAACCCTACACAAGAGCAGGGCTGTACAGTCACCACCTGCGCACTGCAGTTTAATTTTGTATTTGAAAGAGAAGGGAATTGGCCTTCTACTCTTCTCCTAGTAATTTCATATATTATACTAGCAACCCGCCCCGGCTTCGCACGGGTGCCTCGTACGCGCTATTTATAGGCACGCTCTTGCCACCACATGGCTTCGTTTTATGTAAAATTGCGTTTTAAAAGATGAAGAAAAAAAATTTTTTTTTCATATTTGAAAAGGAAAACTTTTATTTCATTTCACAACAGTAATGAATTCATTTCGATTACAAAAATGAAGTGTTATTTAGTTGAACTTCTCTAAGTAAATGAAAGTGAATCCAAAGTAAATACTGAATCGAAGCGTTATACGTGTCCGGAAACTATCCGTTTTTGTGAAGTGCTCTCTGGTAAACCATATTTTTGTTTTTCGTCTGACGTTAACACAAACAAAGCGGATGGTTTCCCAACTCGTGAACACGCAACGTATAACTGCCCATGTGAAAAACAATGATTTTCTAGTCAGGCCAGTAGATCTACATTTTTAAGTAGATTTGTGAAACCGGTAGATCTACCTTTCTAAGTAGAATAATTTAACCGGTAGATCAATTGAACCGATAGATCAGATGAACAGTAGGTCATTCGAACCGTTTTGTATACGTCGATAGATCATCATTGGTTAATGATGTTCATAGATATTTGATCTATTTCTGGGTATCTGTCTGACTACACTACACACCCTGTATATACTCAGAGCGTCTATTGAACATTTATTAGAAAAGTTATACAAATGTCAAAAATTTACCAATTTCTTACGTTCTTCTCGATATCTTGAAATTTTTCCTGAATTTTCTTTGCTACAAACCTTCCTCTTGAATCACTCTATCTATTAAAAAAAACGCATCCAAATCCGTTGCGTAGTTTCAAAGATCTAAGCATACATTGGGACATAGGGACAGAGAAAGCGACTTTGTTTTATACTATGTAGTGATTCCTAAAATTATGCGAAGAGAAGAGAATTTGGCTCAATGTGAAATGTGTAGTTCCATGAGCCAAGAAAATGATGTGAAACAACTTCTCCATAATTTTTTATACATATTCTTCTGTGCTAAGCTATAGCTTTTTTTACTTCTTCAACATAGTTACTCAAAGATAACATTATACATGGAAGGGCACAGCAGAAATTATAAGAAATATTTCACAAAAGCCAATAAATGCAAGCAAAGCTAGAGTCAATCCGAAAAAAGACTGGGACTGAAAATATAAATTCATAAAATATTTAGTTATGTTATTGATTTAAGATCACTCGGTGGTGAACTCCCTTTACTACCGAGGGATTCCATGCCAATCGAGTATGACCTTGACGCCCACTACGAAGTGATCATAGGTGATCGCCAAGAAAATGTGGAAGGTTTGTCTAGACTTCGTAAAAATCATCTCATCTGGTACACAGATGGGTCCCTAAGGGAACGAGGAGCAGGCATAGGCATATACGGTCCCAAATACAGGGAATCTGAGCCTTTGGGAAAGACAATAACAACGCTCCAAACTGAAATTCTGGCCATAGAAGATGCGCCCAAGTATGTCTGTCCAGACAGTACAAGGAAGCCAGAATTTGCATTGCCTCTGATAGTCAGATGGCACTGAGGCAGCTTATGGCCGTTGATTGTAGATCAAGGACCATTTGGAGCTGCAAACAGTCCCTCAAAACACTGGCGAAGTACAACAAGCTAGTTTTAGGTTGGCTACCTGCCCACCAGAACATTGAGGGAAATGAAAGAGCTGATGCCCTTGCAAAAAGAGGAGCAAACACCCTTCACCGGACCCGTGCCCTCCTGTTGGGTATCACATACACTGATTAGGTAGTAGAGGTAGGCGTTTGGGAAAAAAGGGAGAAACACTCTTACTGGATAAACAATCCGGTCAAAGACAAGCAAAGAGACTACTCGAACCTTCCAAAGAGCCCTCCTGTTGGGTATCACCTACACTGATTAGGGTAGAGGTAGGCGTTTGGGAAAAAAGGAGAAACACTCTTACTGGATAAACACATCCGGTCAAAGACAAGCAAAGAGACTAATCGAACCTTCCAAAGAGCAGGCTCAACAAGCTCTATCGTTGTCAAAAAACGAGTTACGGCTGCTAATCGGCCTTCTCACAGGGCATTGTCCCGTGAGATATCACCTACACAAGATCGATAAAGAAAACTCCGACATTTGTAGGTTATGTGAATCGGCCACTGGAACCACCGAGCACATACTATGCCAATGCACTGCGTTGGTGCAAACCAGACTTACTCTACTAGGTGGCTAGTTATTAACGCCAGCCGACATAAGAGCGAAGTCTCCTAAGGAAGTAACCAGCTTTGCTAAGGAGGTTAGATTCCTGGGAAAAACGTACTTTTAGCATGGTAACGCACAAAAGACCTTATTGATCGCAGTGCAGAAGGGTAATCAACGTGCCGATCGACCACTATCTAATCTAATCTATGTTATTGATACGTCTCACACTTCAAATCCTAAACCTGATGTGTTCGTATACTCAGAACCGTGATCCGAGTAGATCCGTCACGTGACCAAATGATCGAGTTGATAACCCTGAGTAAGTTTCCGAAAAGGCCTCTTATCTATCTAAGCGCATGTGCTAATGCAAGAAATGAAACACATTATTTCCATTTTCTTAACATTTATACAGCATGTATACATTCAACAATGAGAAATAAATTATTGCATTTGTTATTCACAACTTAAGTTCTTAAACACATTCCAGAAGCTACAATAGAACCAATTACGGTTGAAAATACGTAGCAGTGTGTTTATCTGAAGACATGAAACAGAGGTAGTACAATTTCATCTGATTGCCTGAGAAAACTAAAAACAAGGTATTCAGCAATGTTGCGCTTATATCTGTTGAGTTAAAATTGAGCTAGATTGCAAATATAAAAGTCAAAGTATTGCTTTAAGAATTAAGCATAAATCTAAAACAGACTACTAGATAAAATATACAAGATTCACATTGTTTCAAAAAAATTTCACCCTATTGCAGAGTAGAAGTAAAATTAAAGATGTTAAAAAAGTATACACTGTGTTAAAGATTTCAAACAATTAAATAATAAATAAATAACACAACCAGAATAATTTGAATTACAGCTATACTGAAATTTAAGTAAACTTGCGCATTTTCCAGAACTTGAATTCAAGTTTGATAATTGTCATGTATCTCAAACCCTGAACAAATAACGTATATGAGATCCAAACCGAAAATAATTAATTTAAAAGTCGTCAGAAATAACCATATTACATTCGGCAGTCATAAAACTATTTTTATATCACCTAAATCGACTAATATCTTCATTTGTTAACTTCCATGACATTCGATAAAAAATAATAAAAATCAAAAACTCCAGAGTATTTTCAGATCTGTTTTGCCTTAGTTTTTCTTCAAATAAATGTTTGAATAGTGCAAAAAATCGGAAAAGTCTCTGGTATTTTGATCGAGTATTGTCAACATCGTTACGTCCCATTCGGCAACCTTTTTTAGACTTTCCTTTCAGGAAGATACAAACTGAAGTTCCTCAATTAGATAATAAAGTTGAATTAGAGCCAGATCATCTAAATGCTTGCTAAGTCCCAAGCTACTTTACTGTCCACTTTAAAGTCCTTTGTTGAAATAGACCTTAGCTGGTACTTTACCGTTACAGTTCTGCTTCATTTTTTCATATTCTTCAGGTTCCAGTTTGGAAAGAACTGATGTGCTTATTGAACTAATAAGAATAATTGGAATTAAATGGAGTTTTACATAATTATGCACTATTCTGATTAAAATGTACTTACCATCGTTGCGGGAATATTGAGCACGCCACTGGTACCATCAATGATAAACTACAACAAATACATCACAGTTGGCAGGTATACCAAAAGTAAAGCACACAACGTATAAAAATTCTGACAATGTGAAAGATAATGTCGATATATTCGGTAAATATCTATATAGATATTACCGCGCAGTAACCAATTTTTCAAAATATTTGGCATATTGTTTCGTTATGATATTTCGATACCACAATTCCAAGTTGAAAACCAGCAAATTAATATAATAATAATAATAATAATAATCTTATTCCTGACTCTTAATCAACAAATGTTGGTGTCAGAGCCTTTATAAATTGTTACAAAAATAAATAAATATAGATAAATCATTCATAATTCATAAATGACCACCACGACCACGCTTACAGGACCATATCTTTTTAATGAAATTTTCCATAACCAAATCCCAAAGCGGCTGTCCTATGTCCTTGATAGCCTCATGAATTCCATTTTTGAGGTCTTGAATCGACACTGGGCTATTGGCGTAAACCTTCTCTTTCACGTGGCCCTAAAGGAAGAGGTCGCAAGGTGTTAAATCACATGATCTTGGTGGCCAATTGTGATCATCTCTTCGACAGATAAAACGGTCGGAAACTTTTCCCGCAAAACATCAATGGTTTCACTGCTTGTGTGCCCCGGCGCTTGTTGAAAGTAAACGTTGTCCATATCAATACTATCCAATTTCGGCCATAAAAACTCATTAATCATCTCTCGATAGCGCAATCCATTCACCGTAACTATTGCTCCAGTTTTCTTCAACACTTTTGGCTACAGCAGCAATATTCTCGGCTGTTCTAAACCGACGTGCACGGATTTTATTCTTCACATCATTATTTGTCCCAACAGCTCGAATTTTTAGACCAATTTCGGTCTGACAAGGTGCTTCACGACGACCCAAAAATGTTCGATTTTACTAACCGTCTCTGTCAAATATTCACCATTATATACTGATTTTTAATGTATTACTTTAATGTTACTCTGTAATTGGGAATTCTCCTGTGGGTATAATAAATCATTATTATTATTATTATTAATTTCAATGCGTTCTTGAAGCGTGTATCGTTCCATTTTTATTAATGGCGTAGTTTCTTTCTACTTGTCAAATGTCAAAAAATGACAGCTTAAAAATAACTCCTATCATGGGAAAAATTTATCCTGAATTTTAAGGGATAAGGAATGAATAGTGGTGGGTAGATGAAAGTCAAGTAAAACTAACTCTTACAAATACTCGACACTCTTCCTATCTCAGCTAACCTAACCTAACCTTATGTACTAAAGCTATCCTAATCTAACCTGACCTAACCTAACCTACATAAACGTAATATATACTGCAACTAGCCATTGGCAACTATTAAAAATCACTCAAAAACACTTATTTCCCACTAGGAAAAAAAAACAGGCTCGTATTGAGAGAAATGACACTTAAATTATGAATGATTTAGATGCTCTTTTTCAATTTTCTCGGAAAATATTGATTTGCCGGTGCTCAAATTGAATATGTGACATCAAAACATCATAACGAAACAATATGCCAAATATTTCAAAAATTGGTTACTCGGTGGTGAACTAGATACAGTGGAATTTCCCTAAAACGAAAGCGTAAATCCGCAAAAAAATTCGTTATACAGAAAATTTGTTTCTATAGTCGGCAATGTCGCGATCGACTTCACTGATAAATTCAAGTTTATCCTTCTAACGTAAGCACAACTTTCACACTAGCGTAACGATTGAAACCAAACAGCCAGGGGTGTATTTAAAACTGTTTCAGAAGGATCTCTCTGCCCGCCGTAATGATTTAATTTAAGGTCGGGATTTATTACGTACGTCCGGAAAAATCCCACCCTTATACCTTCTTACTAATTCCCATTCAAAGAATGATGTTCTTTGAATATTTCGTTTAAGAGAGAATTTACTTCGTTTTACAGGGTGTTTTTAACACGGAATTTGGATTCCAGGTGCATGTCTTGTACGAAATTCGTTATAAAGACGTTCGTTATAGGGAAGTTCCACTGTATTAACATTTCATAATATTCCATGAACTTCTTAAAATTTTCTACATCCAAGTTTGATCGTATAAAGAACAAAATATAAAATCAAACTTACAAGCATCCAACTCCCATAACTTGTATTGGAGCATGCAAAAACTTGATTCTCTGCATCCAAGGATATGGCTCTATCTTTTCCATTATAACGGGCAACACCAACATACCAGGAGCACACATTATGATACGAGATATAACAACTTGCGATATACCCTTAACAGCGGCCAATCTAGATTGACCTACTATATTTCCGTCTTCATCGGTACAATCAACACCATTCAATATCTCAGTTTGTCTCATTAGAGGAATATTCACCCAATTGGCCGCAGCTACTGCCGCAAATGGCACATAACGCTAAAAAAAGTAATATACAGGGTGTTTAAAAAAAGTGATAATCTCTCTATGATAGATAGAAAACCGAGAAATAATTGGGGTTTGTTCAGTAAAAAATTTCGTAGCGCCATCTGTATTCGAGATAGATGGCGTTGACGGAAAAAAAATTATGCACATCTTTTAAGATTTTGCCAAAACTACTGGCAACATTGCGATGAAATTTTATATGAGAGAGTTGAAGTGCTGCCAAGGACGTAGACGTAAACGTTACAATTGACATGTGCTCATGCGCACTCATCAGTTTCTTACGTTCACGCTTGGGCCGGCTTTACGTACGACGTAAACTAGCGTCCTGTCACGAACGTACGTAGTACGTACGTACGTAACCGAAAGTTGAACGAATCCGACCGATTAAGGGCGAATGCTGGAATTTTGAAATGAATTGCTTCTAGCCTTAAAAATTTAAAAATAATCTCGTAGCAGATGTAGCTGAAACTTTGTTTTGAGAACATGATTAATTAACTTTTTACTTAATATCGTCCTTATTATTTATAAACTGTGATTTTGCATTTTTCTGGGAAGTGTTGAATTTTTTCAATGCAATACTTCTGTTACGAGATTGCATATAAGTACCAAGAACTAATATATTATTTCGATAAGTTACAAATGTGGAATTTCCTTTCAAATGAGAGTGATATTTACATACAAGCAACTCATTTGTGATGATGTCCTCTAAAATTCCTGCTTTCGGCAAGAACTCAAGTTATAAAAAAATTATTTTCATTATTATTCATTTTGAAATTCGAATGTAATGAAGGAATCCTACAAATATATGTTCACTTCATCAATTTGTTTATAGGAAACAGACAATCTGAATCGCTAATATCAGAAACTTTCTGTCAGAATACAACAAAAAGAAATAATAGGTTAGCTTTAGTCTCTGATGGTCTGCCGTACGTACGTATGGCAGCACTTCAACTCTATTTTTACTCCAAGACGTAAATGTTATATTTCTCACGTCTACGTCCACGTTCGGGCTTACGTGCTGCGCGCACTTCAACTCTCTATTAGAGTATTAGAGAGTTGAATATGTTTTGGAAACTGATACATCCCATGAATTTGTTTTTATGTCTGACTCTCATAGAGGGCGCTAGTTATACGGTTCGTACCTATTAAAATTGACAATACTGTTAACTTTTTTATTATATTAAATTTTTTGAGCAAAATATAGAGTAACTTAATAGTTATTTGATCAACTAGGTTATCAAAAATCAAATTCAAGCGGAAGACCTGGTCATCATTGGTCAAGACCAACAGTGACCAACAATGACCGACTGTATTTAAGCGCTTTTGGTCATTGCTGGTCTTTATCATGTGACGTCATGAATTGCCCTTCAACGTCATTGATTAAGACCGCAGATGACCTAAGGTGAACATACTCGAGAGCCGAGTCAAGCTTCTGGTCATTGAAGAAATAAGGTTAAGTTTTATGTTTATATCTTATGATAACACATGAATGTCAGATTCAAATAAACATTCACTTGCAATTACAACAGATATGAAAACTTCTAAACTGGACATGACTCAATTGTAGCGTAAATCTGAAATAGAAATGTTGAACAACATTCAGCTAGCAAAAATAAAAATAAATCATGTAATTAACTTAAGTGGTTGTACGGATGTGGTATGGAAAATAGTATTAAAATTTTTGTCCAGGGAGTAATACAGTAGGTTTTGGGGATTTTTCTAGGTTCTCATTGAATATAACTAGGTAATGGTAATTTTCAAAACAAACGGTATTCAGTCCCATACATGCATTTTTACTGAAACGAAACTCTAATTCAGAAAATCGTTGGTTATGTGTTTGTTTCATTCTCGCTAACCTACATTAACAAAAATGGCGAAGATGACCAGAACTGCATTTGAGCGGAAGCTGGTCATTCGCGGTCATTCCTCAAGTGCCAAGACCAAGGGCATGACCAACAATGACCACAGTCATTACTGGTCATTCGCTTGAATTTGATTAAAGACAGCGACTAATGGTCAAGCGCGGAGCGAACGCGGTAACAGTTTAATTTGGTATGAATTCTAGGTTGAAATACATTCTCATTTTGCACAAGTCTTACATTTGACATAATAAAATTTCTATGTTCCAGTAGAGTTTCACAGAGTGCCTCTGAATACTTTGTGAACGGTTGCCATGATTATAGCACATGAAAATAGCAGAAATTGAGCATTGAAATGGGTCATTAATGATCAATTTCGTACACATCAAAATCACCTTTATTTGGAGATCGACGGAATAGTTATTTAATCAACTAGGTTATTAAAAACAGCGACTAATGGCCGAGAAATTTAATGCGTGAGCGGAGCGAACGCGTTAATAGTTCGAGACCATTAGTCGCTCGATTAATAACCGAGTTGATTACAAGATTTTTCCGACGATTTCAATATGAATTGTGTAAAAATTCTTGATTGAAATACATTCTCATTTTGCACAAGACACACATTTGACAATCTGGAATTTCTATGTTTTTATGTTCTAGTAGAGTTTTGACATTTCTCGTAGTGCTTCTGAATACTTTGTGTACGGTTGCCATGAAGATTGCACATTAAAATGGCTAAAAAATTGAGCATTAAAATGGGTCATAAATGCTCAATTTCGTACACATTAAAATAACCTTTTATTTCGAGGTCGGCGGAAATAGTTATTTAATCAACTAGGTTATTAAAGACAGCGACTAATGGTCGAGATATTTTAAAGCGTTCGCTTCGCTCACGCTTTAATAGTTCGAGACCATTAGTCGCTTGATTAATAACCGAGTTGATTACAAGTTTTTTCCGACGATCTAAACATGAATTGTGTATGAATTCTTGATTGAACTACATTTCCATTCTGCACAAGACATACATTTGACATGATGGAATTTCTATATTTCTATATTCCAGTAGAGTTTTGACATTTCTCGTAGTACTTCAGAATCCTTTGTGTACGGTTGCCATGAGGATTGCACATTAAAATATAGCATAAATTGAGCATTGAAATGGGTCATTAATGCTCAATTTCGTACACATTAAAATCACCTTTTATTGCGAGGTCGGCGGAAAAATGTATTAATTAAGCAAAATTCACAAGAAGGTAATAAGATAAAATAGAGTTAATAGGGGTAGATGTTTAAAATGTCTTCCATATTCATGAATGCAAAGTATATTTTTTTTCTAAGGAATCCATTAATCTTCTTAACGGTTGGGAGTCAGCTGTGAGGTCATCAGAGTAATTTTAAAATCAAAATAATAATGTGTACCGTTTTTGAAATATTATTTCGAAAACGGTACACGTTATCGAGTTTCTTCAAGAACTTTTTGGTGGAAAATTAAATAAAGTTTAAGTTCACTTGAATTTTGCTCAATATCTCTAATATTGAAAACATGTGTTCGATACTAGCTCATACAAACCATTTAACTAGCGCCCTCTAGGTCAGACATAAAAACAAATCCATTGGATGTATCAGCTTCCAAAACATATTCGGGTAAATATCTGGATTGTTTCCTTCTGATGTTGTGATGCCACAGTTTCAATTTGAGCACCGGCAAATCAAAATTTTCCGAGAAAATCGAAAAAGACTTTCTATTAATCGTTCATTATTCAAGTGCCACTTCTCTTAATTAGAGCCAGATCTTTTTTTTATTTAAAATTGAGTGTTTTTGGGCGATTCCCACTCTCACAAATACTTGGCACTGTTTGTATCTTAGCTAACCTAACCTAACTCAAGCTAACCTCTTAGCTTAAGTTAGGTTAGGTTAGCTAAGATAGGAACAGTGCTTAACTAACTCAAGCTAACCTATTAGCTTAGGTTAGGTTAGGTTAGCTAAGATAGGAACAGTGCCAAGTATTTATATTATAAGGGAATCACTAAAAACACTTATTTTTCATCGAAAAACAAAGGTTTGGCTCGTATTAAGACAAATGGCACCTGAATTATGAACGATTTATAGAATTTCTTATTCGATTTTCTCTGGAAATATTGATTTGCCCTTGCTCATATTGAAACTGTGGCATCACAAACATCATAACGAAACAATATGCCAAATATTTTGAAAATCGGTAACTGGGCGGTAAACTAGATATAAAATTTCATTACAATGTTGCCAGTAGTTTCAGCAAAATCTTAAAAGATGTGTAGGTTTTTCCTTCAATATCCTTGAATACTGATGACGCAACAAATTTGTTTACTGAACAAACTCCAATTATTTTTCGGTTTTCTATCTATTCTAGAGTGGGGATCACCTTTTTTTGAAACACCCTGTATAACAGCAATGAGAATTTGAAATTTAATTAATTTACTCACTTGAAAAAATGGACTTGCTCTCTTAGCCAGGAAAGCCTTATAACCTACGGCTGTCAACATTGCGCTGGAAGTTGCTGAAACATATGCAATAACAAGCTGATTGGTAGAAATCGGGGACTTAGCATTTCTATTGGTATAATTGACCAGAGCGTTAAACGATTGATTCACCCATTGCCAAAATACAACTGCTGTTGAGGTCCTAAAATAACGACAAATAAATATACACAAACTAAATTTTTTTTTAAAATTGAATACCTATAAAACTGCAGCATAGCACCAGTAATGGCCATACCACCAGGTACCTGAAATGACATTCTCCCAAAAACATTTTGCTTTTCACCGCTGTCTGGATGGAAAGCACTTTCGTACAATTTCTTTGCGTAAATAACTTGTTCCCTTGATGTACCTGGGGGTTCTAACCCTTTGCGATATTGCTCTACTAGAATTTTAGCGTCGTCAAGAGTCTTTTCGCTTACTACACATGTCCTTGGGTCTGTTACCCAAAGAAAATGCTTGAATCTCCCCACAAACGTATTCAAATCCCAAAGGGGAGCGTCTATGTTCAACCTCTCAGACATGATTACCTAACACTGAAAATTGAATAATATTTAAATACGTATGGTTTTAAATTATCAGCAGCAAGGGATTTTTATGATTGAATGGTCATAGTCCAGTTACATATCTAATTCTGATTTTTCAAAGCAAACCTACATTCTTATTTTGTTATACTTTCAGAGTGAGAAATTTGCGCGATGTGAAAATGAATATCTATCTAGAAACTGGGGCACTTTTTCTATTTCTATTTTAAAACAAGATTCATGAATTTTCCATTTACTGACTTGGAAAACCGCAGATTTCCCTTCCCTTTAGCTTCAATTCTTCAATTTTTGTTTGCAGAAAATTCCATACAAAAAGAAATTCGCCCCTCTGCCCCCTCATAAGAATCACAGAACTTGAAGTAAATCATCACAGAAACGTTTTTCTCTTTTTTACTTTAATTTATTATTTTCTTTAATCGAAAATATTGAATACTTATAACATTTGTATTATAAAATGTCGTTAGTACAACGAATAGGATTTCGATAATTTCAATTAAGAATATTGCTCACTTGACCACTTTTAATTGATGTTTTCATCGAATATGAGCGCCCAAAAAATGTTTTTTAACCTCTTCTTTCATCTCTGTGACAGGCGACAGGGCATCTTTCAGATTTTTCTGTGATTGCCACCATTGCATAAAATATTTTGTATTGAATTTTACAATTGTGATTTTTGTGATCAAATTTTCTGGTGGAAACTTGAAAAATGGGTTCAAGACACCGCGACCGAAGCAGAGATCGCGATAGGGATAGCAGAAGAGATCGAAGGCGTAGCAGGGATCGCGATCGTGAGCGTGATAGGCACAGGGACAGAGATCGTGACAGAGACAGGAGAGATAGGGATCGAGACCGAGACAGGGATCGTTCCAGAAGCCGAAGCAGGGACCGGAGAAGGAGTAGGGAAAAATCTCCAGAACCAGACGGTAAAAAATTGATAGCAGACACCTTAGCTACCTTGGCTGCTACCAGAAACTTCACTGCGTTGGTCAACCAAAGAGATGACAATTCTAACACCTCTACAGGTATAATTTTCTTCATTTGTATGTTTGTATACCTGTTTACCGTGGAATTCGAATTCTAGGTAGCCAGGAGGACGATAAGAAAAAGAAGAAAAGGTCTCGTTGGGGAGGTAGTGAGCACGAAAAGATCTTCATTCCTGGCATGCCCACGATCTTGCCTCCAAACCTGGATAAACAGCAGGAGCAAGCATATTTACGTGAGTTTAAATCATTTATCCATCTTTGATACCTGTATCATTCATAATTTTGTTTTCAATGTAAATGCCCAAATGTTCCTACAGGCTGTTGTTCGCAAGTATAAGTTTGTAGATGCCTTGCTTAGTAAGTATCTACCAGTAGATGAGATTTCTAAATGAACTTATTTTACAGAAACTTCGTTGATGGCATTGCTTAATCATTTGATCCACAGGTTAACCCCCATCCATTTCGTTGTATTATTTTTCAGATATTCAAAATTTTTATCTGGTCAAGTTTGAGTTCGGCTGAGATAACACCGATGACATTATTGAATTCAACTTTTTGAAGGATTAGTGAGCATTCAACCTCTTTTTCACGAGTAGGAACATAAGTAAAAAAAGCTCTAGCTTGGATAGGTTAGGTTTCATTCAAAACTATCTTTCAATTTTACTAAATCGAATTAAACATAGATTTATAATACTAACTAGATAGCGAAGCTGTCCAAAATCTTGAGGCAAACTGCGGCCATTTGCAGTTTGGGTTGGACTTGAGGGGTGTCAATTTTTCAACGGAAAAAATTCGAGTATAGATGGCATAGAACATCAAAATATTCGTGTTTCATCCCAAACTGCAAATGGCGCGTGGCAGTTAGGAAGTTCGACGTCCAGTTAGTATTATATATCCATGAATTATGAAATTAAATCTCAGATCAATGAATAACATAGATAGGCCCCAAGCGTGATATCAATGGAATGATTTCCAGGATAGGATATACAAAGCAAGTGTTTTTTATTTTGAAATTTCATTTGAATGATAGTTCAAAGGCAGAGTCCTGCTTTTTAGGGGTACTGAAGCATTATAAATATACAGGGTGACCCGAAAAATTTGGAAAATCCCACAGATTCAGATAGAACATAAAAAATGGAAGCAAGCCCTGAGCAGGAGCTTCTGAGCGCTCGTTCTCTGGTGGAGCAATAGGACTATCATCTCAAAATTCTGTATATGACTTGAAATTGATACTTTATATATAAACATTTAAAAAAATTCAATTCTATGGTCACATTTGAAAATTAAAATAATTAAATTTTATGGTTCTGATGATGCGATCCTCTTGAAATTTGGCATGAACATTCAGTATATCAATCTTCATACCAGGAATAAATTTCACTCAATTCAGATATCTTGTTATGAAAATATAATTTTTTTTTCAATATTCAAATTGAATTTTCTATAGTTCGGATGATGCGATGATCTTCAAATTTTGCACAAACATTCAATATATAAATCTCAATTCCAAAAATAAATTTCATTTGATTCGGATATCTTGTTATGGAAATATAAAGAGTCTTTCTTTTAATATTCCAATTGGAATTTCTATGGTTCTGATGATGCTATCCTCTTGAAATTTTGCATGAACATTCAGTATATCAGTCTCAACTTACAAAATGAATTTCATTTGAATCGGAAAGTTGGTAATGGAAATAAAAAAATTCTTCTTTTCAATATTCCAATTGAATTTTCTATGGTTCTGTTAATACTATGGCCACAAAATTTTGCGAGAGGCTCACTATGAGCATCTGGCAAGTTGCTGCAAAATTTCATTCCGTTTGCCCTCGTTTTGTGTGAAATATTGAGGAACAAAAATTTTGAATGGCCACTTTTTATGGAACACCCTGTACGATTTTTCTGGTTAACGAACTTAACCGAGCTATTTGGGAGCTGAACACACCCTGAAAATTTCAAGTCTCTAGGACAATCCGTTCGAGAGTTATTGTGCTCACGGACGGACGGCCGGCCCTACAGAATTTGATTTGACCTCATATTTTCCATCAGGGAGTCGAACCCTATCGTTTGAGACCATTTTCGGCTCAAAATTCGAAAATTACAGACATTTGGGCAAAACGATATAGCACTCGTCTAAGTAGAACGAGCGCTCAAAAATGAAGATGACAAGTTCCCATAATTTTTTTCTAGCAGTCCTGTTTAAGAAAATACGACCTCTTTAATGAAGCCACTGGAAATCCATTTTAGTGGAATAAGGTTAAAACTACTGGCTATAATTTGATGAAAATTTGATATGATCAATAGTATTAAGGACCTCTTAAATCACCGCACCCTAATTTCAATTAACTTGTTCAGTTTACCAGTAGCGGACTGGGTTTTACATTTTAATGCTTACATTTTTAACACCTGTATGGTAAGGTTCTGAAAAAAACAAATTTGGATTCCTTGAACATTAAGTTAAAGAAAAGGTACTCTTGTTCAGTGTTGATAAAATGAACCGTTTTTGAATAATAATAATAATGAAAGAAGTAATTGAAATTTATTCCACTAAAAGAATTTCCAGTGGCGTCATTTAGGAGGTCGCATCTTCAAAGGGAGGGCCCCTAGGAAAAAAAAATAATGGGAACTTGTTCTATCTGAATCCTAGAGATTTAAAACATTTTTCGGGACACGCTGTATAACATATTTTTAAACTGATATCAATATTTTTTTAAGTTATTAGCAGCGGCACATCATCAGCTCTACTCAAGTTGGGAATGTTGCTTTCTGTAAATAATTATGTTTTCACATGTATTGCAAATCATTCAGTATTTTGGCATTTTTTTGAGTAAATGAACTTCAATATCAACATACAGATCTTGTCCTCATTTTTGCCTCCGTTTACATCTGAAAGGACCTATCTATTTTTTATTGACCTCAGATTTGAATTCCCTTATTTCCGCGATTATGCTGACTTGAATATTCTGTGAATTTTTATGACTGTTAGGTTAGGATCGCAGTTTTCCAATGAAATGATAGGCATCTGAAAATAAGAATACAGCGCCAAGGCGGGCATTCGTAGAACTATTAATATTGACATGGAAGGATATGGTTGTATTGTTTATTTTATGTGTATATCTGCTTCATTAAAATTTTGATTTTTCATCAAAATTTCAGAAATCTATAGTGAACGAGTGTAATACTTTGCATATATTATTTTCATTTTCTGTAAAAGCGGTGGGTGTTATCATTCATGTCATGTTTCTATTTATTTCAGCCATGGTGAAAATGAATTAGGGCAAAAGGCTGTTGAGGAAACTAACGAAAACAATTTTGTTTGTTGAATATTTGAATTAACTTCATTTTATTATATTCAAACAGTACTTTTTCTCTTCACAAGAGCATTCTTCATTGGGTTTTTATTTGTTTAGACTTCCTTGTCTCAACCTTTCATTGCTACTAGAACTAGAACATTCCAGTTGTTCCTCCTTTCTGGTAGTAAATCCAACAGGAAGATTTCTGATATGCACAGCAGTATTTTTCAAAAACTACTTCTGTTATGAACTGGGATCTGTAAACAATTAACCCCATGAATCTTATCTTACCTACAAGTTTTGTGTAATCTGTACTCACCTCGATAAAAATAATCGTCATCTACAAAATGCACGGAGCATACTTTCATATTTCCTGTGACTGGTTTACTAATTTTAAGTTACAGTTACACTTCGTCACTTTACTCCTCGATTTCCCTTCTACCCAAACACGAAATTTATCCCTAATTTGAGGAAAGGCATGGAAATGTATATTATTTGAAATTCTTTTTCTCAGGAAGAATACTGAGTCACTGAACAATAACGATTTGAATGAATTATGCTTAAATATTAGGTGTACAAATAAGTTTCCGCGGTTTTTCATTTGACCTCGTCATCCCTCTCGAATTTCTTTCCCTAGAACTATCTCTTCAAGTTTAGAAATAAATAATAATCACTTGGGGTTGAATCTGCAGAATGTGGGGGATGAGGAAGCAATTCGAGGCGTAATTCTACCATTTTGCCACCGTCTTTATTGATTTGTGAGCTGCAGCATTGCCTTGGAGGAAGAACCCTTTTTCTTTGATAAATTTGGGAGATGATTCCTCGATCAAAATAAGCAGCCTCAGCTGCAGATTTTTTCACATTAAAGAAGTAAATCAAAAGTTCCCGCAAATGATGCTTATTCGGAATAAAACTTGACATTTTTGCACGAAAAAAATTACGTGATGCTGATACGGAATCACTAGTACTTTAAGGTTATGGTGTTGCCAGATGACTAAACTTGGGATATTACGTTTTACATCTGACAATTTCTCCATAACCTTCTGGTGGGGCCGTTTTTTGACAAACCGCGGAAACTTATTTGTACACCTAATAATTATCGATAAACATAAATCACAACACAATGCAAAATGAAAGAATCATGTCAATATTAAAGGTTACTCAGATCGTCTCCCGAGGGCGTGATTCGACTATAGTGGAGTTTAGATTATACCAATTTAAATTTATACAGATTGACAGACTGATATAATTTGCAGTAGATGCTTAAATTATTTTCTTGAGGAAATGATCGAGGTAAGGATAGGACAGAACAAAAAAAATTTTGGGCATTAGTGATAAATAGCCTGTGAGTCTACGCATCTTACATAAACTTTCAACCAATATTAGTGCAGTAATATATTTCTAACATCCGGGCTTTGGCCCTCTTCTAACCCGTTTACTTACAGTTCAACTCCAGATCGAAGAAGTCAGCAGGAAACTTCGCTCCGGGGATCTGGGAATACCCGCCAATCCTGAAGAAAGGTGCTGTGATTTTTTCCGACAATTTGACTGTGACAACCCCCTCTGATATGCTTCTATCATCAGTGGTTTGACAGAGGAGATATTTAATAAATATACTCAAGTTTTCTTTTTAAATCTAAAGAAATACTGTCAGGGGGTTCTAAATCGGCAATTACAAGTCAGAACATAATTTTCATTACATACTTAAAAGTCAACAAAAATACAGTGGAACTTCCCTATTACGAACGTCTGCATAATGAATTTCTATAGGCGTTTTCGGATACTTACTCGGGTTAACTCGATCCCTAACCTTGGCGTTCGTTTACCTACCCCGAACATCCAACCCGTGTTCGGAAAGTACGGGGTTATTAATTCGATCACTGACCCAGGTTGATTTATCGTAACCCTACTCGAGAGTAGGGTTCTGGAGGCACCGCATCCGCACTGCAGTTCAATTTTGTATTTGAAAAAAGCGGGAATAAGTATTCTACTCCTTTCTTAATAATTTCATATATTCTATTCCTAAAAATTATGGAAAGAGAAGAGAATTTGGCTCATTGTAAAATGAGTGGTTCCTTGAGCCAAGAAAATAATGTGCAACAACTTCTTCATAACTTTGTATGCAGATCTTTCTGCGTAAAAGCTGAAGCCTTATTTACTTCTTTAATATAGGTAGGTACTAGAAGATAACATTGAACAAGTGAGGGCACACCAGAAATTATAAGAAATATTTTACAGAAGCCAATAAATCCTGCAAAGCTAATGGAAATAAGTGAATAAATTGGAACTGAAAAAATAAATTCTCTACTTCTCAAGCATAGGTAGTCAAAAATGTAATTAAACATGGAAGGGCACACGAGAAATTATAAGAAATATTCAACAGAAGCTCATAAATGCAAGCATATCTAGAGACAATCCGAGAATAGACTGGGATCGAAAAAATAAATTCATTAATTTGTTTGGTTATGTTATTGATACGACTGTCACTTCAAATCCTAAACCTGATGTGTTCGTAAACACTGAACCCGGGTCCGAGACCCGAGTAGATCCGTCACGTGACTCGATGGATCGAGTTAGTAACCCTGAGTAAGTTTCCGAAAACGCCTTATGTATAGTCCGTTCACGAAAAGTTGAGTGCATAGTAGGCGTTTCTTTATTTATCTGAAGTTGGCAGTATTTGCTGTCATAAAGTAAAATAAAGTCAACGTTGCCGAATGTACTCAGCCTCGTCCGACGAGCTTGCGCGTCATCAGACAACTCTAAGCAACATTGCGTATCAATATGACAAGAAAATGAAGAACATAACCTAATATTTCGATATACACAGTGGAATATGCCAAATTTCCATGGCCAACCAACGGCTCAACCTTTCGTGAATGGACTATATACCGAATTTTGTACAAGACATTGCACCTTGAATCCAAATTCCATGTTAAAAACACCCTCTAAAACGAAGCAAATTCTCTGTGTAGTAAAATATTCAAAGAACATCACTCTTTGAAGGAGTATTGGTAAGAAGGTATAAGGGTGGGTTTTTTTCCGAAAATTTTCTGGACGTGCGTAATAAATCCCGACTTTAAACTAAATCATTACAGCGAGCAGAGAAATCCTTTTGACACAGTTTTGAAAACACCCCTGGCTGTTTGGTTTCAATCTAACCATTACACAAGTGTGAAAATGCAAAATGTCGAATATTGAGTGCTTAAGTTGGAATGATAAGCTTAAATTTTTCAATGAAGTCGACCGCGACATTTCCGACTTTAGAAACAAATTTTCTGTATAACGAAATTTCTTTACAACGAATTTTTTGCGAATTTAGCACTTTTGTTATAGAGAAGTTCCACTGTATTTCTAAGCATACTGGGGAAGTCACAAAATTAAATAAGGGACAATTTACACAACGAAATTAAGTTTTTAGTGACTTGTCGATTTCGAACCCACCTGAATCAATTTTTTGAATTATTCTTGTTTCACGGAAATTGAAATTTAAAATTTTGCTTTCAATATTTTGTGCATTACTTTTTCTGTCATGATGAATAGCAAAGTTTTAAAATCTTATTTCCTTGAAAGAAAGAACAATTTATCTGTTTGATTGTGTTCTATGAAATGAAATAACTCATTCATTATATTGGATATCTCAGTAAATTTCGGGGTCCCTCAAATGTCGACCAGATGTTGGTGTAATTTTATTCATTTAGGCATTAGTGAAATAACAGGTAGCAGGCTGTCTTAGTTCAGAAAATATAGGCCCCTAAAGATCCAAAGATGTTCCATCTTCACTTCACTTTGCCCACTATAAAAACACAGAATTGCTGCTACGATATAGCCTTTTTATTCATTAAACAATTTATATTTTCTATAAATCACCTTTGAACAATTGCAAAAGGATTCGATTAGTTACATTTCAGATATATTCAATAATTAATATAGAAATATCGAAATCCTAGAGCTAGTTTAGTTTAAAAAGGGATTACAGTTCACTGCGACCTCAAGCTCTATTGTGCCCCCTTACAGAGCTGTTCTGGACACACCCTTCACAGCTCGCTTTCCAGTTCCAGAGATCTGATGAAATCCAATATCTGTGAATTCCTCACTCTTACAAGTTTCTCGATCAAGGCATTCTCTCCTTAGGCTCGCAATGCGTAAGCATTCCGTGACTAGGTGAATGGGGGTTTCTTCCTCTTCCCCGCAGAACCTACACTCGTCAGTTTCTGACAATCCCATCCTCAACAGGTGCCTCCTGAGGAGACAGTGTCCTGTAAGAAAGCCAGTGAAGAGGTGTAATTTTTTTTTACTAAGATCCAGATATCTTTTGGATTTTACTGTTTCAAAGTTCTGAAGGAATTTAGTGGAATGATCCATCCTTGGGAGATACCGCCAGAGCTTTTCCCTCTAGGCTTTTTCCTTCTCCAGAAACCCTTTTTTATAGGTACATTTACCTATACCACAGAAGGGTTCTTGGCCAATGAGTGACATTCGTACGTCCTCTTTGGCAAGTGTATTGGCCTTCTCGCTTCCTTTGATTCCAGAATGGCCGGGAACCCAGATTAAAAAGACCTTATTTTTCTTGCCTACCTCACTGAGTTTGTTCCGGCACTCCCAGATCATTTTAGAGTCGATGACGTAGGAGCTCAGTGCTTTAATAGCAGCTTGACTATCTGAGTGTATGGCTATATCGCACTTCTGATAGTTTCTTTCTAGATTTATATCTAGACATCTTTCAATAGTTAAGATTTCCGCTTGAAAGACGCTCATACCGGAGCCTAGCGACAGTGCACACTTGGTACTTGGCCCGTATATCCCAGCGCCAGCTCCTGTAGAGGTTTTGGAACCATCTATATACCATTTTACGGTATTTTCTTTGAGTTATAGTCAGTGTATTCCCGTTCCCATTCCTCTCTTTTACTTAGCAATGTCCAGAATTTTTTCTCAATGCTTACTTTCTTGATCATTACATCACTAGGGAGGTTCGCAGATGAGAATTTATAGACTAAATCGGAACAGTAATCATTTGTTGTTATAATGGAAAAATTGACGTGAAGATGGGTACATTTTTGGAACTTTGGGTCCCATATTTTCTAAACTAAGACAGACCGTCACCCGTTGGTTTCACTTATGTTCTTCAGGAAGCCTAAATGAATACAATGACACCAAAATCTGGTTGATATATGCAGGACCGAAAAACTCAAATATTTACCGATGTCACCGAAAAAGTATTTTTTACCGCTTGTTTTCATAGGATACAATCGAACCTTAATTTTAAGTAGATGAAAATTAATCCAGACTTATGTTCTAGAAAACTCGGGACAGCTTTCATTAATAATTAATTAATCAAAACCATTCAATTTCAGCCGTTACATTGTGGGCATTCTTAATAATTAACGAACTCAATTTATTGCAGCAATTTAATAAGATTTCTTTCTCAGGAAAACGATGCACATGCGATGACTGACAGTCGTTGCATAAAAAAGCCCCAGTTACTAGATCTTTCATGATAATGTTCATCATTATGTGATAGGCTGTTTTTTGGTTAGGTTTTAAGACTTTTCGTGCTTTCCCTGCATTGTTCGATTCGAAAGTTTATAATTATTCGTTTTTATATCGATGACTTTTTGGTATGGTTCAAATGATTTACTTCTGGAGATTTCAACAATCTGAAAGGTAATTTCTATTGTACCTTGTGATTGTTTATATTCTGCTCGATAGCTATCTCAGTTAATATTGGTCGTACAAAAACGTTTAAATGGACAAATTTGTAGTTTCATTTATGGGCATTCAGAATTCAGTACAAAAGTGTTTTCCAATAAGAGGTGTTATTTTGATATTCAAAGAAAAATACCGTTTTTCAATATAAATGATCGGATGTTTATTTCATTATAAAGGAGAAGCTACGCCGTTAATAGTGGAAAATAACATCAGACAAATGACCACCACGACCACGTTTACAGGACCATAACCTTTTAATGAAATTTCCCATGACCAAATCGCAAAGTGGCTGCCCTATGTCTTCGATAGCCTCACGAATTTCATCTTTGAGGACTTGAATCGACGCTGGGCTATTGCCGTAGACCTTTCATTTCACGTGGCCCCTAAGAAGTCGCAAGGCGCTAAATCACAAGATCTTGGTGGCCAATTGTGATCACCTCTTCGGTCCGGAAACTTTTCCCGCAAAAAATCAATGGTTTCGTTGCTTGTGTGGCTCGTAGCGCCTTCTCGTTGAAAGTAAACGTTATCCAGATCAATACTATCCAATTTCGGCCATAAAAAATCATTAATCATCTCTCGATAGCGCAATCCATACACCGTTACTGTTGCTCCAGCCTCATATTCGAAAAGTAAGGTCCAATGACTCCACCGGACCATAAACCGCACCAAACATTCACGCGTTGAGGATAGAGAGGCTTTTCAACAATAACTTCTGGGTTTTTCGAGCCTCAGATGCGACAATTTTGCTTGTTGACGAAGCCACCGAGGTGGAAATCACTCAAGATGGAATTCCGGATCATTTTCATGCATTTCAACGACCCAATCAGCAAAGACACGACGTCGTTGATGATTGGCCGGCTTGAGTCTTGTGTTAACTGAACTTTATTAACCTTAAGACCCAAATGTGTGTGTAATGACGTTTGTGGAATGCCTTATTCCAAAGAACGATGAGGAATGGAAAAACCTGGGTTTTCTTCGACACTTTCGGCTACAGCATCAATATTCTCGGCTGTTCTTGAGCGACGTGCACGGGTTTTATTCTTCACATCACTAACTTGTTCCAACAGCTCAAATTTTTCCACGAATTTCTTTATTGCGGTCCGACAAGGTGCTTCACGACGACCCAAAAATGTTCTAGTTTTACGAACCGTCTCTGCCAAATTTTCACCATTTTTATAGTGAATTTTAATAATTTCAATGCGTTCTTGAAGCGTGTATCGTCCCATTTTAATTAATGGCGTAGTTTCTACCTGTCAAATGTCAAAAAATTACAGCTTCAAACGTGACATCTACCGAAATAGCAGGCTATTCAAAATAACACCTCTTATTGGAAAACCCTTTATCTTAAGCCGAATTTTGGGAATGTAACTACAGCTTATCATAGTTAAATACTTGACAGTTAATACCTTTACCTCCATGGTTAATACACATATTTTCTGTCAACTCACGTAAATATGTAACTATCACGTGATGATTTGTAACTACAGCTTTACATAGTTGACAGTTAACACTGTTCTGTAAAATCATCACGTGTTATACAGTATTCGTTTTGAGGAGTTTCGTGCTCTTGAGCTGTTCCAGTGCTTGTGCGCAGCCAATGGCAAGCCGTATTTCGAGCTTTTGAGTTACTCAGGAGCACGAAATATCTCAAAACGAATAGGCTAATAGTTACACAGTTACGTGAGTTGACAGAAAATATGTGTATTAACTGTCAAGTATGTAACTAATTAATTCAATATCCGTTGGTTGCGTTTTATCGACAAAATTTTCAAAATGCGATGGATCGAACAATGTTAGGAGAAAGTGGTTGCGGCTGTTTACTTACAGGATGGTCTTTCTTCCAACAGATCACCATCTCCTGAACCCATCTACAGCAGCGATGGCAAAAGGTTGAACACCAGAGAATTTAGGACCCGAAGGCGATTAGAAGAAGAGAGACACGCTCTTGTGTTGAGGATGCAGGGTATGAACCCTGATTTTAAGCCTCCGTTGGATTATAAGTGAGTGTTTTAATTTTGAACAGAAGATACTTAACTAATTATTACTTTTTTTTTTCGTTTAGACCCCCAGTTATTCGAGTTAGCGATAAAGTTATGATACCGCAAGAGGAACACCCTGAGATCAATTTTGTTGGACTTTTGATTGGACCAAGAGGGAACACATTGAAAAGTAAGATATAATTGAATATTTTTAGCCACTTCTATTTTATAATCTACCTATTATACTTCTGCTTGTTTCCCCATAATGATACCCATTTATCACTAGTGAATAATAAGTCATTATTCACTGCTGTCAGATGCTTCATGGACTTAGCAGTACTTAACGATAGTTGTACCGAAAGATCCTTATTAATTAATTAATTACATCACTACATAGTATAAAACAAAGTCGCTTTCTCTGACCCTATGTCCCAATGTATGCTTAGATCTTTGAAACTACGCAACGGATTTGGATGCGTTTTTTTTTTAATAGATAGAGTGATTCAAGAGGAAGGTTTATATGTATAATCACATCCATTAAATAGTGGAGAAGTACTGTTATTTTTGAGGTTTCTAATGTGATGTCGTAAATAATCGGATATAAAACGTATGAAAGCCAAAGCAGCCGGGGCCTTCGGTTTAATTCGGTTCGTTTTCGTGCTCGCTTCGGGAGAAGGAGGCGTGGCCTTTTACATCTGAGCGCAGCTCAGTCGCGTTATCTGTGCCCTGTGCTGTGGACCTGCGGCGGTACCGGCCGACCGCCCGGTGCGACAAGAGCATGCCTATAAATAGCGCGTCTGAGGCCGCGGTGTTCCCTGTAGCACTTTGAATTTAGCAACGATCGGACGCGTTTATTATATCGGAGCTCTCTCTGTGCGAAGCCGGGGCGGGTTGCTAGTGCAACAGAAACGAGGAAGTAATATATCATTTGACATTTTGGCAATTGACTTTGTAGGTGCCGAGAATTGTTAGGGTCGCTTTCTGTAGCAAGTATTTGTTGTTTTTAAGAATTCAATAATCCTTTTCCTACTTCGGAAACAATATTCAACATAGATATTCCTGGTTAGGTTAGGTAAACCTATTTTTCAAATATGCTTCAGAATTTAATTTTTATTCACTGAAACAAAAACTCAAAAAACAATATTTATTTCCCAAACAATACTTACAAGATGAATCAATATGAAATCAGTGTGGATCTGTGCTTTCATTGAAACTAAATAGAGTCTTTTAATGTTTTACTTCAAAATAGTGCCAACAACATATGAATAGGTATCAAAAATGAAACAGTGAAAAAACACAAACAATATTTTTTATGGTGAATTCCTTCAGTTAAAGTCTATCCGTCTTTTATTCTATCGAATTGGTCGACCACTTCATTTTCATCAATTTTCACACTATAATGAATATTAATAAGCGCCAACCCATTCAATCTAGTTTCGCTAGAAGAATTGCGCAGATAATTTTTAATTTTCCCCAAGCTGGAAAAACTTCTTTCTGGAGTAGCAGTAGATTCTGGAATCGTAGCTAAAATTTGTAGTAGGATGTAGATGTTCGGATACATATTCTGATTGCATTCTAATGCCGACTTTGAAATGGTGTTCATTGACATTTTCCATATTTCAAATTCTGCTTTAATTATGTTTTTATTTTTTTCTGGGAGTAGTGAAGAATACATCGATAATGCGTCTTCTAATTCATATTCTCTGTTAAAATTCTGGGGTAGCAGACCAGATAAGGCTGATATTAATTTTCGGTGTTTAGAAAATCTATCAGTTAATTGTTGGATAGTATGTTCAAAAAATGGAATGAAACTTTAATATCATCCACATTGCTGATATGAATTGATAATCTTAACTAGATTTTCGGAGATAAGTTGGTTTAAGTGCAAAATGAAAGATTATTTTTGCAACAAAAAATAACTTTCGGGGGGCATTTGAATATCAGTAGAAAAACTTTCTCAAAGTAATATTTTTTTCAGCAATGGAGAAAGAAACTGGGGCTAAAATAATTATCAGGGGTAAAGGAAGTGTCAAAGAAGGAAAGGTTGGAAGAAAAGACGGTCAACCTCTTCCAGGAGAAGATGAACCATTGCATGCTTACATCACAGCGACGAACCCAGAGTGTGTTAAAAAGGCAGTTGAGAGAGTAAGTGAAACTGTACAGGGTGTTTCAGAATAAGGTTTCCTGAATTCGGGATCTTAATCCTTATAATATAAAGTTATATAATTTATTTTATAATGAATATTCTTTGTAGATAAAAGAAGTTATAAGACAAGGTGTCGAAGTACCCGAAAATCAAAACGACTTGAGGAGAATGCAATTGAGAGAACTGGCTCAACTCAACGGTACTCTTCGAGAGAACGATGGAATGAGATGTAACAATTGTGGTGCAATCGATCACAAATCTTGGCTGGTGAGTACAGTTCTAACATCCGATTTTTCAGTTTTAATAGATAAAATATGCGGGAAAAAATTCCATCAGCCACCTAAAATTTTGCTGAAGTTTTTTCTCAAGAACTTTCGTAAATTTTCACTGATTTCAATTGTTTCTACTCCAAATTGTAAATAAATTCTTTGGTATTAAAATAAAAATCAGATGTGTTGAGTATATTCATACTGGGTGGAAAGAAAATGTATTTGTAAAATAATTTCTCAACACCCTGTGGAACAGTTGGGAAAATTTCAAGAATTTATGTTCAGTTCATTACAAAGACCGCTCTTTTCGCCATAATAGGCCAAGCTCTATTGAGGGTAATATCACATGTTTCCAGTGGCGGCTGCTCACGGGAGGCCGGGCCTCCCCCAATTTCACTTCATAAACGGTACTGGAGCCACTCAAATTTCAAGCTGCAGTTCACGTGTCGGAGGCCCAGCTTCGCGGCATTATTCTCGCCTGAAGGTCCGATCGGTCCGAATCAACCCCGGCAATCTCTCAGCGTGCGGTTAGTAGTTTTGTGATATTTTTCGGAAAAGTTTGTAGGTAAGATTTTAATATTCCAGCAAGAAAAATGGAAACAGAAACAAGAAGTGAGAATTATAATGCAAGTAGTGAACTTAAAGAAACACAAGATCCCGTAGATTTTATTTTGAATAATAAATTCAGTAAAATGCCTGATGATGATAAAATTTTCATAACTAAAGTAATTAGAATGGTATAATAAATGCTACTCGGGTTTCCTCTGATTGGAATCTTGACGAGCCGCCACTGCGTGTTTCGTCTACTAGAGAATTGCACCTACTAATTCATTATTAACTTTTTTAATTTTTCACTTAAAGACTTGATTTCTATTTTAAAATAAAGCTTAAGTACATGTCGATATGAGCCTACTTCATTTTTGGCTGAAACCTTCAATTCGTTCTAGTGAGCGTGGCGTGTTTATGAAATCCATAGATCTATAATTATTATGGATGCAGAATCACGTGACCTAACAGAAGATCGACGACTTGGATACATAAGAGAGAGAAAGACATATGCGATCTTATCGAAAAGAAAAGAGATGAACCAAGTTTGTAGGCAACTTGTCAAAATCATATGGAAGATGTAAACAAATATTTATGTGACCACAGACATTGCTGTGACCACAGACATTGCTGTGACCACAGACATTGCTGTGCCCACAAGGATTTGATGCGTTGAATCATAGATTATAGAGTATAGAAAGATAGGAAACGGCCCTACATTCCTAGTACTAAAAAACGACTACATTTTTTAGTTCACATTTGACCCAGAGATGGCACTGAAGATCAATTTTTATATAAAATCTGTAATTTGGATTAGAAGTCATATAAAGAAAACTGTAATAAGAATTGATGCGAAATTTGTATTCCCTTCAGGATGTTTCATTTTTATATTTTAAATCCATAATTTTCAATAAAATTCAGTATTTCATGTGTAATATTTTTATTATGCATTTATAGAAGACATTACAGAAATATCAAGGTATTATTGTAAGATTTATACATGGATTGAATATGAATATACTTAGTGCGCCTGTGGAATTCCAGTTTCTGGCTCAGTTCAATTGCAGCTTCGTTGTCCACCATCACTGTTCGAATTGACGGAAAACTTTCCTGAATAGTCACTTTAACCATTTCATTTTCCGTGCAGCTTCACTATCAGCCACTATTTCTGCCTCTATCGTGGAAATAGCAACAGATGTTTGACGTTGATCAAGCCAAGATATAGCTTTACCTGCATACATCCATAAAACACCAGTTGATCATCCAGTTTCACTATCTCGTTCGTAATCTGCATTACTGAAGGGTACAAACTAATCTTTTTTCCACTTTTTTCGAGACGACACTAATGGCAAAAGCCGCTCGAAGTGAAATAATATTTGTGCAAACGAATTGATTGGCACTTTTTTATATCAATGACATTTCCCATGTATATTGATTTCGAAACTTATAATCATAGAACCAGAATTTTAACCCTTCTATAGTGACATTAGTTCACATTTGACCCAGAGATGGCGCTCATAAACTGTAGTCGTGTCGTTTCCGATCTTTATACTAGAGTCGAATTTTGGCGAGCTGTGGTTACATGTAACTATCTAACTATCACGTGATCATTTGACAGAAAATACGTGTATTAACTGTCAAATGATCATGTGATAGTTAGATAGTTACATGTAACCACAGCTCGCCAAAATTCGACTTATATAATCTTTGCGTTGAATATAATTCAACTGACATTGCCCATAGAACAAGTATGACATTGCCCACAATAGCTCCATCACATTCGACCAAGTGACCTCTCTTTCTCATGCGGTGTCCATTCTTATTAGGTCTATGATGAAATCCCAGCCTTTTTATGAATACGTGTATTTTCAAAAGAAATCAAGATATCAAGGTGGATAAAAAACTGAAAGATGACGGAAAGAGTGGTATTTGTAATAAACTGAGCCTTAACTCTTCAAATTTTCCAAAATGTTCCATAGGGTGTTAAGAAATAAGGTCACAAATACATGGTTTCTTTAAACCCTGTATAAATATGCAATGAAAATTTTTTTGAGACTTTTCTGGAAATTGTTATGATATTAAAGAATTTACCCAGAATTTGGCTTAAAAACAATTGAAATCAATGAAAATTTACGACAGTTCTTGGATAAAAAACATCAGGAAAATTTTAAGGTGACAAAGTTTTTTTTTTGCGGATGAGTAGTTTCACTAGGCAAAGGCTCGATAGTTTTTCTTGTTCAATATTTTTTCAATTATTATTTTCAGTGTCCAGACAAGCCGAACGTAACAAACAACATAGTTTGCTCGAGCTGTGGAGCCGCCGGTCACATCGCCAGGGATTGTCGCCAGAAACGACCTGGCCAAGGGGGCCCACCCGTTGCGGGTGACAAGGCCAAGATAGACGAGGAGTACATGTCTTTGATGGCGGAATTGGGAGAGGCCCCGCCGCCTGATCTTGCTAAGAACCAGAACACGACGCAGATTACCAAGAACAGCGGATTTAACATATTCCAACCTCAGACGGGGGCCCCGAGACCTCTGATGGCACCACCACCGATCACCACTCAGAATCTTCCTGTGAGTATTAAATGTTGTTGAAATATTCGAGAATATAGGCTGAAGTTGTTCATGTCGAACTTAAGATAGTGTTGTGAAAGGGTATATCAGTCACCAGGAACCTCGGTTTTTATACAATTTATTCAATTAGCTACGTTTCGAGACTTTTAGTCTCTTCCTCAGGCTATGAATATTAGATAAATAGATTCTTTCCTTTGAAACATCTATTCCATCTATGAACCCGATATTGATATACGTCAAGAAGATTGTTGTCCCCGAGATGTTTATTATATTATTTATTAATAACCACGACTTTGAACGATGTTTCAAAGGAAAGAATCTATTTATCTAATATTCATAGCCTGAGGAAGAGACTAAAAGTCTCGAAACGTAGATAATTGAATAAATTGTATAAAAACCGAGGTTCCTGGTGACTGATATACCCTTTCACAACATATAACATAGGAACGATATAAAACTTAGTCTTAAGATAGTGTGTAAAGATATAACTTCTTTTGGTGATGGACATACAAAATTTGTTAAGTTCCGAATTATTCGGAAAGATTACAAACGTGTTGGTCGAATTCACTCTTTACGAGTAGCAAACTTTTACCGCTCTTGTTTGAAATAACAGTTATTGTTTTATTTCTACTTAATTATACAGGTTTCTATAAATGATTGTAATAGCCCAGTTGGCTTTGGATTGTTTTCATTTTGGCGCTTCCTATGCAAAGTCAACACATTTATCATTCCAACCACAGAATTCGACCGCCTAACCCATAGGGTTTTCCAATAAGAGGTGTTATTTTGAATAGCCTGCTATTTCGGTAGATGTCACCTTTGAAGCTGTCATTTTGTGATATTTGACAAGTAGAAACTACGCCATTAATAAAAATGGAGTTCATACAACGCATTGAAATTATTAAAATTCACTATAAAAATGGTGAAAATTTGGCAGAGACGGTTCGTAAAACTCGAAGTCGTTGAAATGCATGAAAATGATCCAGAATTCCATCTAAAAATCGTCCTGAGTGATGAGTCCCATTTCCACCTCGGTGGCTTCATCAACAACCAAAATTGTCGCATCTGGGGCGCGAAAAACCCAAGAGTTATTGTTGGAAAGCCTCACTATCCTCAACGTGTGACTGTTTGGTGCGGTTTATGGTCCGACGGAGTCATTGGACCTTACTTCTTTGAAAATGAGGCTGGAGCAACAGTAACGGTGAATGTATTGCGCTATCAAGATATGATTAATGATTTTTTATGGCCTAAATTGGATAGTATTGATCTGGACAAAGTCTACTTTCAACAAGACTTCGCTACGTGCCACACAAGCAACGAAACCATTGATCTTTTGTGGGAAAAGTTTCCGGACCATGTGATTTCTAGAAGAGGTGGTGATCACAATTGGCCACCGAGATCTTGTGATTTAACATCTTGCGACTTCTTTCTTTGGGGCCACGTGAAAGAGAAGGTCTACGCCAATAGCCCAGCGTCGATTCAAGACCTCAAAGATGGAATTCGTGAGACTATCGAGGCCATAAGGTAGCGACTTTGCGATTTGGTTATGTAAAATCTCATTAAAATGATATGGTCCTGTAAGCGTGGTCGTGGTCATTTGCCTGATGTTATTTTCCACTATTAACGGCATAGCTAGAGTATGTTTAAACTTTTCGAATTTGGCGGCTCTGAGACATGAACAACTGGTATCTTGAATAGTATCCCTCAAGAAGAGATAGACCACCTTACGCATCAATACTAAGATGAGTTGGGGAGTGTATAGATAATCGCGGTGAACAAACACATTATTTACAAATGTATTAAAAAAATTGTAAACCCGTCGTTTGTTGTTTTTCCTGTCTTGATTCCTATTCTCATTAAAAATTTTATGTTGTATTTTAAGGTTATAAGCGGCATGCCACCACCCCCATGGGCATCAGCACCAACTACCATGCCATGGCCACCAGGTCCACCAGGAATCTTGCCACCACCTCCTCCACCAGGTGCATCGAGTCCAGGGGGAATGATGCCTTGGATGAGCACTCCAGCAGTAGTAACACAGCCTCCACCTCCCGGTTCAACAACCACAACTTCGAGTACTATACAGCCGCCGGCCGCGGTGCCATGGGGCCAGATGCCCCCATTTGGGTGGCCCCCGAGCTCTTGTCCTCCTCCTCCACCCCCAGGAATTGATGTGAATTCACTATTGACTACTCCACCACCTCCACCTCCTTCTTAAGGATCATTTTCTTTGGTTACTTAAACTTAAATCTTGAATTGAAGCAGTAATATGATTGTATAATCTGTATATTTTGATTCCAAGGTATTCAAGAAGTTGAATAGTGTAAAAATATTGGACGTAATTTTTTTTTATTGTAACGGTTTGAAATAAAGTATTGAAGTGTACCTTTTTTCGTTGGTTCATTTAGATGTCTGCAGTAGGAATGTGTGTACTAAAGAAAATATAGCTTTTTTTCAACATTTTGCCAATTTCTCTGATGATATTATCTCATGAGAGTATTACTTCAATGTTAATTACAAGAGATTTGAATTCAATAATTGGAGTTATAAATTATCAATCGTTGATATAATTAATTTTAATTCAAAGACGCTCGGTGCTCGGAAAATTTCTATCTATGGTGCTGACCACAGAAAATGTTCTAGCACCATCGAAACAAAATATCTGTATTCTGTTCACAGAGTGATGTATAACCATAGAATTATGGCAAATTATCTTTTTCATAGAGAAAGTAATTTTCTATGATCTCTTCAGGGATATTTTATAGGTTATGAAAGTATAACCTCAAATAATTTAAAACCAAAACAGATTTTGCTACCTTTTAAAATCTTCGAGAAAGCCGGAGTTAACAAGCAGAATCATGGGTTTCCAAGAGAAATTGTTGATGAGAAAAATAAAGAAAACAGCAGATCATAAAATTGATTTATACAAGCTCAAAAAGAAAAAAGAAGGTTTGTTTATCATAGATATATTCATTGATCATTGCCCTTATTACATTGTTAATATTTTAGGATTGGAAAGTAAGGAATATATTGAAAATGAATTAAATCTCAAACGAAAAACAGACTTCGAAGAAGATGAACCCAAACAAAGTAATAACAATCGTTTAAAGCACTTTATCAGCCTTAATATATTATATTGTTTACAGAAAAGAAGAAAACTTGTGTCGAGACACTTGAAGAAACTGATGATGATAAAACTACTCCTGAGAATACCACAATTGAAGATGAAGTAAATGGTAAAGTATTCGTCAAAATGGCATAACACTATGAAATAAAACAACACTTTTTTCAATGTTTACAGGATCAACTGAAAAAATCTCTTTCGATACCCTTGAAATATCTGAAAATACCAAAAAAGCCATCAAAGATATGGGCTTTCCATATATGACTGAAATACAAGCTAAAACAATACCTTTACTATTGACTGGTAAAAACTTGGTAGGTGAAGCTAAAACTGGTTCAGGTAAAACCCTGGCGTTTCTGATACCAGCTGTGGAGTTGATGTACTTCTTTCGATTCAAACCCAGAAACGGTGAGAAAATCTATCTCTTTTTGAATGAACCAAAGTAAAATAAATGTTATTTCAGGTGCTGGAGTTATAATTTTATCTCCAACAAGAGAACTTGCCATGCAAACTTTCGGTGTACTTACAGCACTTTTAAAATACCATAGCTTTACACATGCTTTGATTATGGGGGGTGCTAACAAAAAATTAGAAGCAGATAAACTGTACAAAGGTGTAAATATTTTAGTTGCAACGCCTGGTAGATTATTGTATCATATGCAGAACACTAAAGGTTTCTATTTCGATCATCTAAAATGCTTGATTGTTGATGAAATGGACAGAATATTGAACATTGGTTTCATGAAGGAAATGAGTCAAATTATAAACCTTTTACCAAGTAAGTTTTTGTGATATACAGGGTTTTCCTTTTAACTTGGACTATAAGAAGACTATAGAACGCGTGGTGAAAGTCACAGACGTAACACTAGATTCTTTGACATCGGTGTTCTGTGGTTAGTTTGTTTTTCAAAATCATACGACTTCATGAATAATAACTTATTAAGGTCATTTTAGTAGTAATAAATATGATGAATAAATGAGAAATGAACGTATTCTAACGTAATGTAAATTTGGATCAACGTATGTCAAAGTTCAACGAAACAAAATTGCAATAGGTGTAGTGGTGTAGAAATTTGCTTGAATAGATAAGGATTTACACTGAAGAAGTATAGAGGTGAGCTTATTCATTGTAACCCCATTTTTAAAGAAAATCCGATAGTTCTCTTACCATTCATCATTCCAGATAACAAATTCTTGAAATTGGTCGAAGTGACCACATAGGGAAAATTTAATTCTGTGAATATTTTCGACAGAGTTGCATTCAGCCAAAGTACCCAATTTTTCGAATTTCTAAGATTTTGTTTTCTTTCAACATCGAATTACTCAGAATTTTGTAGTCGGGAAAGATTGATCATATTCATGAAAAACTATGTTTCAAAAATCATTTCATTTGAAGGAATCGTTTGCGAGATATTACTGAAAATTTATGCTTTTCATGGATTTTCAACAGCCTCTTTTTAACCAGGGTGAATCGGAAAAAATGGAAGGGGAAAAAAAGTGTTTCTTTTGACCTCAGGAATCTACGGTTAAAATATATGTACGAATCAAAGACTCATCCTGTATATTTGGTTCTGAAATTTTATGTCGAGCCTTGGAGATAAAGGAACTCTTCGCATAAATTTTTTTCGAGTAAACAGTGTTGCCACATATATCTTAATACTGAAATATTTCAGTATTTTTCATCTCATTCGAGAACCATCCAAAATAAATAATAATTGTAAAAGGTGATTGCCATTCATTTATTGTTTCTGATTGAACGCTGTGAAACAAATATGGGGTTGCCATTTGAAAATCTCGAAATATTTCAATTTCAAGTTCCACATTTTCAGAGCAAAATCTTCGAAAAACCTTAAATTGTATCAAAATACGGAAAGTACCACCAAAATGCTAGGATTCTCTGCTATGAGACTACTGAGTTTGGTTTTGTTCGCATAAAAAATAATCGAGATATGGCATTTCCAAACTCGCAGATGTCAAAAATTTCAAGAGTTTGTGCATAACTTGGCAACAGTGCATGGCAGAGAATTTTTTTTAGTAGGTTGTACTGAGTATTCAGTGTTGAATGGATCCATAAGTAAAATTATAGGTAGTTCCATTTGAAATGAGAAATAGATATTCATTTAAGAAATGCCAACACTATCGACTTGAAAATATTTTAGGCGGAAAATTCCTTCTTTCCCAACGCTGCACCTAACATTTCAAAACGAAATATTCACTATAGTCTGTTTGCGAAAGTTTGAGTCGTCGGTTGGTCATGGAAATTTGGCATATTTTACTGTGTTTTTTAAAATTTTAGGTTATGTTGTTTATTTTCTTGTCAGATTGATACGCAATGTTGTCAATATTGCATAGAGTTCTCTGATGACTCGCAAGCTCGTCGGAAGAGGCCGGGCACATTCGGCAACGTTGACTTTATTTACGTCATGACAGCAAATACTGCCAACTTCAGATAAATAAACAAACGCCTACTATGCGCTCAAACTTTCGTGAATAGACTATAGTTCTCCAAATACGTCTAATAGGCAAAGTTAAAAGGAAAACCCTGTATTCTCTTGTACATAAACTATATTTTTCGCATTGCAATATGAATTTTTTCTTAGAATACAGGCAGACAATGTTATTCAGCGCAACTAGGACTCAACAAACAGAAGCACTGACAAAGTTAGCTGTCGATAAAGCTATTTACATTTCGACAAAAGTTGTAGGTATCGCAGATAACATAGCTCAAGCGATTATGGTGTGCCCATCAGAGACAAGATTATTGACTCTGTTCACATTCTTGAAAAGGTACAGAAACAAGAAGATAATGGTGTTTTTCAGCTCATGCACGTCTGTCGTTTTTCATCATGCTCTCTTCAATTTTATCGACACTGATTTGGAAGTTATGTGTATACATGTAAGTCGCTTTTATCTAATTATTACATTTGCTTATATTTAATATTACACTCACTTTTAAAAGTCATAGTCCGATGTGGCCTGGCACCCTTAATTATTGAGAGTATCTTAAACTTTGAAAAAAATGGAAGCCTTGGGTTCAATGGTGATGAAAGGCTTATACAGGGTGTTTCATTGGGAAAGGGAAATACTTCACAGGTGCATAGGTGGCACCAAGACGGTTCTAGAGATACCCCATTTATTGGGTCTCACTGTCTTCGTAGCCGAGATACAGGGTGTTTTATGAATTTTGCCCGTTTCTTCCTGAGGCCGTACCAGACGAACCACCTGGTATTTTCTTCAAATTTGGCAAATATGTTCCTAATTGAGAGCCCGAACATATCGTGCAATAACCGCCTCGAAAATCCAGGTCCGGGTTAACAAAAAATTATGAATCGTTTGAATACTCGAAACAACACCCTGTACATCGGAATTTTGAAAATCTGTTTTAATATGCGAAAACACCACTAAAAACTTAACTGGGACGTATACTTCAAATTTTCGCGCAGAAAGTTTTACTACACAAATTTTCAAGGTAAAAGTGAAGTTTTAAGAACTTGGATACCCGAAAATGGTTTGAAGTGACTTTAACAATGAATTATCAACAATATTGAATCCATAATTTTTTCAACATTACTATGTAATTCATTTTCACATTGATTTTCCTTTTTATAGCCGTATACTTGAAAATCCAGGTCCGGGTTAACGAAAATTATGAATCGTTTGAATCCTCGAAACAAACACCCTGTACATCGGAATTTTGAAAATCTGTTTTAAAATTCGAAAATACCACTAAAAACTGAACTGAGACGAACACTTCAAATTTTCGCGCAGATAGTTTCAATGCACAATTTTTCAACGTAAAAGTGAAGTTTTTAAGAACTTGGATACCAGGGGCTCGATTCTTGAACTTCGTAGAGATGACAACTCTCGTTCGACTATTCCTATACGAGATGTCATCTCACTTCTCTCACGCATAATTCGAATAATTTCAGTCACACTCCACACTAGACACAGAATAGTTGCTCCCTTTGTCTGAGGTTGCTCCATTCTGTGATTCTCTCCTATGGAAATTGTCATCTCTCTTACCAGTTAGTAGTAGCGAACTCGTTCTCGGTCGGGAGAGAATTCGAGAATACAGATTCTCTCGGTCACGGAGAGAGAAATGCAATTCTCGCATGAGAGATTTTTCAAGAATCGGGCCCCTGAAAGTGGTTTGAAGTGACTTTTAACAATGAATTATCAAAATATTGAAATCCATAATTATTATACGTAATAATGCAACTCACTTCTCAATAAATGAAAACTAATGTGGAAATGAATTACAAAATAATGTTGAAATAATAATGGATTCAATATTGTTGATAATTCATTGTTAAAAGTCACTTCAAACCACTTTCGGGTATCTTAGTTCTTAAAAACTTCACTTTTACGTTGAAAATTTGTGCATTGAAACTATCTGCGCGAAAATTTGAAGTGTACGTCTCAGTTCAGTTTTTAGTGGTATTTTCGAATTTTAAAACAGATTTTCAAAATTCCGATGTACAGGGTGTTGTTTCGAGGATTCAAAGGATTCATAATTTTCGTTAACCCGGACCTGGATTTTCAAGTATACGGCTATAAAAGGAAAACCAATGTGGAAATGAATTGCAAAGTAATGTTGAAATAATTATGGATTCAATATTGTTGATAATTCATTGTTAAAGTCACTTCAAACCACTTTCGGGTATCCAAGTTCCTAAAAACTTCACATTTACCTTGAAAATTTGTGCAGTAAACTTTCTGCGCGAAAATTTGAAGTATACGTCTCAGTTTAGTTTTTAGTGGTGTTTTCGCATATTAAAACAGATTCCAAAATTCCGATGTACAGGGTGTTGTTTCGAGGATTCAAACGATTCATAATTTTTTGTTAACCCGGACCTGGATTTTCGAGGCGGTTATTGCATGATATGTTTGGGCTCTCAATTGGGAACATATTTGCCAAATATGAAGAAAATATACCGGGCGGTTCGTCAAGTACGGCCTCAGGAAGAAACGGGCAAAATTCATAAAACACCCTGTATCTCGGCAACAAAGACAGTGAGACCCAATAAATGGGGTATCTCTAGAACCGTCTTGGTGCCACCTATGCACCTGTGAAGTATTTCCCTTTCCCAATGAAACACCCTGTATAGAAATTATCAAAACCAATTTAATTTTGCCTTTTTGTCTGCCTGATCGATTCCGCCTGAAATTTCAACGAAATGCGCTTGCTCCTGGGACTACTTCAGGCTTTCAAATAAATAGAACCGCTTCTATTTCTCACTCCTGAAACGTGGGGATTTCCATCCTATTCGTAGAAAGCGGCGGCTGTTCATAGGAGACCGGGCCTTCCTTAATTTCACTGCATTTATTCAATTTTAAATTCTAATTTAAATAAAAAATGATCACATTTCTATATTTCCATTCCATCTACTATCCAAATCTAAAAGTAATAAACATAGGTTTATTACTCAATGATTTAAAATATTCATACATTTTCCACAAGACGCACTACAGCGTAACGGATAGCAGGCAGACCGCTTAGCGAAGGAGGCTCGCTCGAGTCCAGATTCGTTAAAATGTAACATTTCAAACTTCTCAAAATGAACGGTGCGGGAACCACTCAAAATTCAAGCTGTAGATCACGTGTCGGAGGCCTGGCTCCGCGGCATTATTTTCGTTTCTAGTCTAGGCTTAGAGCTTAGCCGAAATTGAACGTCCGATTGGCCCGAATCAAAACCGGCGATTTTGGATGGAGATCAGCTGTTGTTTTGATTCCCCCCCTTTTTATTAAGGAAGTATTAATCCTCTCAGCGTGCGGTTTCTGGTTTTATGACATTTTTCGGAAAAGTTTGTAGGTAAGATTTTGAAATATTAAAATATTTCAGCAAGAAAGATGGAAACGGAAACAAGAAGTAAGAATTATAAAGCAAGTAGTGAACTTAAAGGATTGCAAGATCCTGTAGATTTTATTTTGAATAATAAATTCAGTGAAATGCCTTAAGATGATGAAATTTTCATAACTCAAGTAATTAAGACACCTTCACAAGCAATGCCAAATTTAATTATTAATTCAACTCATAATTGTTCATTCTGTGTAGAATGGTATAATGAATGCCAGTGGCTGACAAGAAGTCCAGTTCGAAATAAATTATTTTGTTGGTTGCGTGGTCTCAAGCCTCCTCTGATTGAAATCACCCGTCTCTGTGCTCGGCCTTAATAATACCCATTAATGACAAGGGAATAATGAGATTGTAATTCACTGCTGTTAGATGCCTTACAGATTTAGCTTTGATATAATATTCTTTGAATTTGTATACTTCACCTCGCGAATAATAGCTAATAGCTATCATTATACGCCTATTGCATATTATACTATTGTTTCGTAATATTATCGTTTTATTTGTTTCTCAACAAGTTCATTTTGTTGTCAGTAACAATATGCAGTGAATCTTGATTTTTATCTCCACTACAGGGGGGGTGCAAAACTTTTGAATTTGAGTATATTTTCCCACTTTTTCCCTCCTTATATTCAATCTTTTTCAGGGGCAACTGAAGCAAAATAAAAGAACCAGCATATTCTTTAAATTTTGCAGAGACGAATCAGGTATACTACTCTGCACTGATGTGGCCTCCAGAGGTCTAGATTTTCCTGCCGTCGATTGGATAGTTCAGTATGATCCTCCAAATGACCCTAAAGAGTATGTTCATAGAGTTGGTAGAACTGCCAGAGGAGAGGGAAGTAGTGGTAACGCCCTTTTAATGTTGAGGCAAGAAGAAATCAGTTTTTATCATGTATTGAAAAAGGCTTTTCAAGATGTTCCGATTAAGAAATTTCAATTGGATGGTGAGCTTTGCGACATTCAAAAACAGGTAAGTTAAACTTATATTTATACTGTTTTTTTGATAATTAGATTATATTAGAGGAGGGGCGACAGATCAAAACCGACCTTGCGAGCACCTTGACCTTAAGATCTATTGTGCATCCCCGCGCTGTTTACCAGTCCGGCAGCAAAGTCTCAATGAACTTCACCATCTTTCTGGGGGCCACATCCATTACTTGTTCAGGCTTTAGGAACCAGGAACCAAGATGCCGTAGCCGTTTCTGGTGAACAGCTTCACACTTGCATAGCAGGTCTCTGGCTGTCTTCCATGTTTTTTAAGTGATACCTCACGGGACAGTGCCCAATAAGAGCGCCCGTCAGTTTTCTCAGTTCCAATTTGCTGAGTGAGAGAACTTTCTTGGTCCAGCTCGTCGAGTAAGAGAGAAGTGACCTAGCTTGCCTTTGTCCATCGGTCGTACGCCAGTACATAAGCTTCCTCTTTTGTTCCCAGTCCATTTTTTTGATAATACAATATTGCCACTTTTATTAGAAAGTAGCTTCCAATTTCGATTGAAAATCTCTGTTAATGATTTTAATTTAGATATTGTTGTGAACTAAGTAAAACTCAACGAGGTAGGCAAGAAAAATAAGGTCTTTTTAACCTGGGTTCCTGGCCATTCGGGAATCAAAGGAAACGAAGAGTCCAATACACTTGCCAAAGAGGGTGCACGAATGTCACTCATTGGCGCAGAATCCTTCTGTGCCATAGGTAAATGTACCTGGAAGAAGGAGTTTCTGGAGAAGGAGAAAGCCGAGAGGGAAGAACTCTGGCGGAATCTCCCAGGGATGGATCATTCCACTAAGTTCCTTCGGAACTTTGAAACAGCGGGATTCAAAAGATATCTGGATCTTGGTATCAAACAATTACCCCTTCTCACTGGCTCTCTTACAGGACACTGTCGCCTCAGGAAGCACCTGTTGAGGATGGGATAATCAGAAACTGAAAAGTGTAGGTTCTGTGGGGAGGAGGGAAGAAAACCCCCATTCACCTAGTCACGGAATGCTTTGCCATTGCGACCCTAAGTACAAAAAGCCTTGTGTGAGAAACTAGCCTCGCTGAAGCCTTCACAGATATTGGATTTCATCTCTGCGGGAACCACTTAAATTCAAGCTGTAGATCACGTGACCGGAGGCCCGTCTCCGCCGCAGCCTTCTTTCCGCTTCCAGGCTAACGAGCTTAGCCGAAATTAGCGTCCGATCGGCCCGAATCAACCCCGATCATCGTGGATGGAGATCAGCTGTTGTTTTGATTCCTCCCTTTTTATTAACGAAGTATTAATTCTTTATCCTTTTACAGTGGGTTTTATAAAGCTTGATCGGGCAATCAAATCGTTGATTTGAATTAAGTCGATGGTTAACCTCAAAAATGAACTGAAAATTGCACAGAAATAATGACATTTCATTAATCACCGTGATCGGAGTTTTATGAAACCCGGCTTTAGCGTGTGGTTTGTATTTTTATGACATTTTTCGGAAAAGTATGTAGGGGTAAGATTCCAATATTTCATCAAGAAAGATGGAAACGGAAAGAAGAAGTGAGAATAATAATGCAAGTAGTGAACGTAAGATCCTGTAGATTTTATTTTGAATAATAAATTCAGTAGAATGCCCCCACGATGATAAAATTTTCATAATTCACGTAATAAGCAATGTTAAATTTAATTATTAATTCTGTTCATAATCGTTCGTTTTGCGTAGAATGGTATAATACATGCCAGCGGCTGACGGGAAGCCCAGTTCGAAATAAATTATTCTGTATGGTCTTGAGCCTCCTCTGATTGAAATCTCACGAGCCGCCACTGCTGTAACCCCTTATTAATCTATCAACTATAAAACTATTAGGTATCTGAATAACACCGAAAAAATGAAAGGGGTGATTTTTCAGATCGTTTTATGGAAAAATCCATTAATGTAGGTTCGGAAAGCATTGTTTTCAAGGTACAGGATGTTGAAGTTTTATTTAAAAACTGACTTAAAAAGTGGTACGCCACTGAGATATTTTGAATCAACAATTATTTTTAAATTCTTCGTTCAATTTGTGACAAAACAACTCTTTTGCCCTTTTTTTCGTGTGGGGTGTCGTTTTTAATTAACAAAATAAAACATTTCAACGTAACAGTCTATTACAAATATACTCCGTTCACATATTATTGAGCGCGTTTGTATACTCCGTTCATGAAAGGTTGAGCCGCCGATTGGCCATGGAAATTTAGCATATTCCAGTTAAAATTCTAGGTTATGTTCTTTATTTTCATGTCAGATTGATACGCAATATTGCATAGAGTTCTTTGAAAACTCGCAAGCTCGTCGGACGAGGCCGAGTACATTCGGCAACGTTGACTTAATTTTACTTTATGACAGTAAATACTGCCACTTCAGATAAATAAAGAAACGCCTACTATGTGCTCAACCTTTCGTCGACGGACTATACTACATGGATCAATAAGTCCCGAGACTAACCCAGACATGGCGCTCGTAGTGAACCAGTAACCACATCTTTCTAGAGTACTAACCTTTGCTTGAAACGTGTCAAAATTTTAAGTCGATCAGACCAGAAACAGCTGAATAATCTATGTTGGAGTAAAGTCGGTTTGTAGTTTGTTTAAAAATGGAAAAACAAAGTTTCGTGTTCTGATAAAACATTATTTTTTAATTGGTAAAAACACCGTGCAAGCAAAACAATGGATTGAAAATTCTTACCCGGACTCTTGTCTGTCAAAAGCAACGATTTGTCGGTGGTTTGTCGAGTTTAAACGTGGTCGTACCGACACAAATGAAGCGGAACGCTCGGGCAGACCTGTGCAAGACGTTACACCGGAAAATGTGAGTAAAATGACAAAAATTATAATGAAAGATCGTAAAGTGAAGCTCCTTGAGATTGCTGAGATGACACAGATATCATATGGAAGTGTATTTAGTATCCTTCATGAAAAACTGAGCATGAAAAAGGTTTTTCCCAAGTGAGTGCCGCGATTGCTTTCTATGGGACAAAAACAGCAATGAGTTTATGATTCAGAAAGCTCTTCATCGCTATTTACTCGCAATAAAAAAGATTTCTTGTGTAGTTACGTGACCATGGACGAAACATGGATACATCACTATACTCCAGAGTCGAAGCGGCAGTCATCTGTGTGGCACATGCAGAGAAAAAAATCCGTTCACCAAGACAATGCATCCTGTCACAAGTCGATGAAAACAATGGCAAAATTGAACGAATTGGGCTTTGATCTGCTTCCCCCCACCCCCCATACTCGCCAGATTTAGCCAGCAGTGACTACTGGCTTTTTGCTGATCTTAAAAAAATGCTCCAGGGAAAAAGTTTTGGCTCAAATGAGGAGGTCATCGCTGAAACAGAAGCTTATTTTGAAGCGAAAGATAATTTTTTTATAAACATGGTATTGAAAAATCGTAAAAGCGTTGGAACGATTGTATCACTCTAAAAGGTGATTATGTTGATGAATAAAAAAAATTACAAAAAAAATGTTGTTTTCATCGTTAGTCTCGGGACTTATTGATCTATGTGTTAGATAGTAAGACCGTTCACGAAAGTTTGAGCCCATAGTAGGCGTTTGTTTATTTTTCTGAGATTGGCAGTATTTGCTGTCATAACGATGAACAAAGTCAACGTTGCCGAATGTACCCGGCCTTGTTCCACGAGTTTCCGAGTTATCAGAGAACTCTATGTTATATTGACAACATTGCGCATCAATCTGACAAGAAAATAAAGAACATAACCTAAAATTTCAATATAAACAGTGGAATATGTCAAATTTCCATGGCCAACCGACTGCTCAAAGTTTCGTGAACGGACAATACGCGTAAAGGCCTGGACACACCTGTCATACAGCCTTCCGATCCGACTACGGTCATACAGCGGGACGACTGTATGATATGGGAATAAACAATGGTTTGGAATGCAGTAGGTCTCACCTGTCCGACACGCGACCCGTCCTACTTCCCCTTAAGCAATATCGGACCGGAGTCGGATCGGAAGGCTGCATGTCAGGTGTGTCCAGACCTTTAAGATGTTTCCTTTTCTCACATTGAAACGACTCCCCATACAGAAAAAGGCAGAAGAGATTTTTGTCACAAATTTAACAAAGAATTAAAAAATAATTGTTGGTTCAAAATTTCTCAGTGGCGTACCACTCTTTATGAAATTATCTAAGGAATCGACCCTTTCATTTTTTCGGTATTATTTAGATACACCCTGTATGTTTATTTTCATTTTGTATTATTAAAAAAATGGGTTTTCCTCTTCAAATAGGTGCTTGAAAATATTTCAAATGTAATAAACAAATTTTCTTATAGGTGGAGACACTTGTGGGAAGAAACTACAAGCTGAACAGTATGGCGAAAGAGGCATTTTGGGGTTATATGAAAGCCTACGAATCTCACTGTTTGAAAACAATATTCGACTCTTCAAAACTGAATCAACCACTAGTTGCCAAGTCATTCGGATTGAGATTTGTTCCAAACATGGGACCACCCCGTATGTATCTTCAAAAACATTATTTCTTCTCTTGAAATATTTTTTTTAAGATTATATTTCACTGAAATTAATCTATTTTAGATTCATCACGAGGCCAAATACCAAACAGGAGAGAAAGAAGGCAAAAAGAACGCGAACACCAAAATACATCAATATCAAATAATAAAGACAACAGAAAAGATCAAAATGAAGATAACATTAAGAGGCCCAATAGAAAAGAAAGAAGAAAACAACTGTTGGTAATTCCTTTTAAGGAAGGATAGCTGAAGGACTAAATCTGTGAATAATGTAAAGTAAATTAAATTGTTGATTAAATTACTTTTATATATATTTTGCTTGCTTTTTTCTTATCAAAAACTAGCGGACCCAACAGACGTTGTTCTGCATACACAAAAATTCCTTCAATTCGATCCAGCCGGTTAGTTGCAGAATAGATGAATAAGCTAGATAACGACTGCAGCGTCATCTGTTGATCTGATTTGTGGTCATAAACATACGGGCATCAGGCAATCCAAAATACTTTCATACATCCTAGGTTTAAAATTTGTAAATTATGGCATAAGTAAAAAATTGTTGTATAAGATGTTAGTTCATAAGTGATTTCTGAATAAGATTTAAAATTTTTGATTCACTCGATGTAACTTCACTTTGTCCAAATGTCGAAATCATTATCTACTATATAAAAATAAGTCGGGTTTTCCTCCCTGACGCTTTAACTCCAGAACGCACGAACCGATTTCAACGGTTTTGCATTCGTTGGAAAGGTCTCGGGCTCCGCGAGGTTTGTAGCAAAGAAAATGCAGGAAAAATTTCAAGATATCGAGAAGAACGTAGGAAATTGGTACATTTCTGAAAATGTCATTATTTATGACATCGAATTCAATGACAACTGTCAAGTCTCCTTTCGAGAGGGAAGTGCTTCCAACAATTTCCTCATTTCAGAAGAAAAAGGCCAGATCCGAATCAAAAAAGGTACGAATATCATTTTCGAGTAAAAACAAAAATATGGTTTACCAAAGAGCATTTCAAAAAAACGGATAGTTTGCGGAAACGAATAACGCTTCGATTCAGTATTTACTTTGGATTCTCTTTCATTTACTTAGAGAAGTTTAACTAAGTAACACTTCATTTTGTAATCGAAATGAATTTATTACTGTTGTTCCTTTTCAAATAAAAAAAATTTTTCTTCATTTTTTTTTATCACCAAACGAAATGTTACAGAAAACGAAGCCATCTGGTGGCGAAACGGAGTTCGCCGGGTTTGCTAGTAACCTATAATTATGTATTCTATGACTGCTTGATTGGTCGTAAGAAAAAGGAAAGCTTTTAATTTTTTCTGAACACTTTTTTTGGAAATATTTTGTTGTATAAACCTTGCCCTAGCGATTATGAAACACAACAAAAAAAGAATTATCCAATTTGGTGCAGATGTTTGAAAGATATTGCATTTTGACGGTAACCATAGATCCTGTTTTATTAATAATAAATTGTCTGCTACTTTCACACTCAGCAATCACAGCTTCGGAATTAAAAAAATTCATATAAGGTAAATGAAATGCCTCATTCTATTTGAATGTATTTTACGAAATATATTACTATTTACAAATTGCACAGTGCTTATCAAAATAATCCTTCAGGATCCACATAACAGCACAATCAATCACTAGTTATCAAAATAATATTCCTAGAGATAAAAAAAAGATATTACAATATGAATATCGAGATGTAAAAATATTTGTTTCATTTTTCCATAAATATATATATAAAAGCAAGCGTAAATCAAATAATCCATCGATTATAATATAAACTTAGAGAAATCCTAATTTCCTAAAAAAACACTTAAGTAATACATAAATATTTTCAAACAACTGTATACAATGCTTTCGAAGGAACCCTGTATACTTCAAAAAATGCTATTAAGAAATTAAACCTATAGAACACATAAGATTCGAATAAATTAGGAGTTAGAAAATTCAGTATAAATAGATTAACAATAGTCATCAAACAGAACCATGCAGACTTCCAAACTATTTCAGAAGCTTCATATGATGAAAGTTGAAAGTTATCGATTCGTTACATTATTTTCTATATTTTTTGTATACAAGTGCAAAAATATTTGACATAGTCAAAAATTCTATGAAATTAAAAGTGATCATAGATTCAATCAGACAAATCAGCGTCATAGAATAGTTAGCAAACATAAAAGATCATAAATGTAATATACTATGATCTACTATGTTCAATGATTAATTTCATTCTCAATGTGATAACAGAAATTGTTTCTCATTACATGGAAGCCCAACAGTGTCATTCTTTTCAAACGTTTCATGTGCTTCTCTCAAAAACTACCCTAAACTGTCACCCCAATGCTTTTTGCAGAAACAAACAAGAAGCAAAAATGCTCTAACTGCTACAAATTTGATAACCTACAAATATATCAGATCTGAGACACGTCCCACCTGATTCAAATATGAAGCCATTCAATTTTAAATCGTCTAAAAATATTCAGTTCTTACGGAAATCTACATGTATCTTCACAGTGCTTAAAAAAGATTCAAGACTCTCACTTGTAATAACCAAGTTAACTATTCTGTTTTATGGTTTGTCAATAGTTTAAGGCTTATGTATTGTTTTAGGCTTAATAAATGCTGGGCGAGAAATCAAGGCAACATTATCGACTCGTTCTCGTATGATTCATCGAGTTTCTTTTGCTGTAAGCTTATCAATCAGTTCTTGTAAAGGAGCCAGCTCACGTCTGTCGATAAGGGCAAATTCCTACAAGAAATGATAATGTTTCACCTTGAAAATGTGATTTGTGTGTGTGAATTACTTACCTGAACAAAGAATATGAAATGCTTGAACGACGTATTCAAATGAGCTTCTTCACCAAGTTGAACCACTTCCCTGAAGTGTTGATGATAGATATGTGCGTATACTCGGAATAGTCTCTTAAGAATTGTTTTAGCAATAACTAGAAAATTCTTTGGAAATGGTACACCTACAAACCATTAAGCATTTGAATGTGACAATTAATACATGAATGTTGTCACTAGTTACCTATTTTAGAAGGAAATAATGTCTCATCATCCAACTGATCTTGCACCCATGTCATGAGATAATCAATATATTTTGGTGCTGAACATTTGATTGGTTTTTTGACAGTATGACCATCGGCCCAATGATATTCGTATTTTGGACCTGCAGACATTATTGGACAACTGTCCTCGGAACAAAATTCAGTTATGGTCCCATAGAGCATGTTTATTTGGTTGAAAAAGTCCACAGCTACAAATGAATACAATGTTATTAGATATTTTTAATTACTGAGGAATTACAGAATTTAATGAATTTTTAAACCATAGAGACTGTCAACTTACTGTTCACAGCCACCCATTCATTCAAATCTTCTCCTTCTGGTAACATTACAGCTAATCTTAAATTTCCTGAACCCAAAGTGGCAGCAGCATGTTTCATCAACTCGTATTGATGAGTGCCTTCGGGGATGTTTTTCTTCGGTTTGAACGTTTTAGAAGAACGGCTTCCGCTAAAATATTATGAAATAACAATACAATCCATATCGATGTTACTACTACCAAAATATCTCCGTTAAAAATAGATCGCACCAAAGAATGTAAAGTACGTGAAAAACTTACAAAAGGAAACTCATTTTCGGGCGATCCCTGGAAATGTGCAATAGAAAGAAAACTCAGGATGGATTTCAGTTTCTTGGAAAATTTTCACTTCTGGTTTTCACTGCTATTACACCATTACCAGACTGTTTGTCAATGACCTTTTTCAGACAGAAAATGACCGTGTGTTCCAAAACAAACCCATAAAGAACTCGGAATAAATTGGCCAAACTAAAAGGTAAGCAAACACTTTTGATTATTTAATTCATCGGTTTTTCGAAGGCAATATACTAAATGCGGAAATGTGTTCTTCAAACATTGATTAGTTATTTTCAATTTCCCAATTTGTGGAACATACTACTGTACTGTCATGGTTGAACCACAGAAAGAAGACCATTTTCCATTTGACAGAAAAGTCCCAGAAAATGCAGAATGTTTTCCTTTCTGAGCATAATATTTACAAAGACAAAAGAATGAATCATTCTTAGATATTTTTCTCCCCTCTTTTGATTACATTCGACCCATAAGATAACTCTATCATGAAACGCTGCCCCTCTTATCTAGTTTCTCATTATGCGAGACTGAAAACAGTCTAGAAATTATATCCTTTATCTTTGTAAGGCTTCGATACACATCATGTGACACAATAATCGCCCAACGAGGAAATTTTACAATAGGATCTATTTCAATTGAAAGAAGCCTTAGCAATAATCATTTATTGAAAAAATAAGACAAACTGAAATCTAAATATAATATTTAAGATACCTATCTTGAAAATAATCGATATTTTCATTGAATAATACTTTGAATTAACAATAGGCAATTCATCTAATAGATTCTGCAAATTATTGCATTAATAAAACCTAAGCCTTCATGTTAGTTCAGCAAAGTCAATTATTTTCACTACAACACTTCTGAAGCATGTTATTTAACAATGAATAGATATTTCTTACACAAAATTAATTCCATTGAGTGAATTAAAAACTGAGTACTGCCTCCTCACTAAATGACATGAAAATCATGCCTAAAAAATTAGGAGATTACGAAATAGACTTGGTAAAAACATTTAAAATAAATATTCGGACATTTCACATTTTAATTACATATTCTAGTGTTAAGATTTTTTAATTCAGAGAAAAACTATACAGATAGAAATAATTTGGCAAAAATCAAAACTTGAGATTTGTCTTCAATCATATCTACATTACAGAATGGAATGCAAACCTTATTAACTACATTTTCAGACATTCAAGAAATTTTATTTCACTTTAATCAGTTCTTTAGATTTCAAATATTCATATCTCCATAACAATTCAGATAAATAACTTTATGAACTTGTGGTAACCTTTTGAAGGTTTTTACAAGACGATCAGGTAAAGAAAATGAAAAATTTACAAAAATCAACATCTACTCACAAAATAGTTTGGTATTGATCATTATCGACTATAAAAAGCCCATAAAATCTTATAAAATAGTCAACAAAATCATAAGATAACAAAAAAGTGATCAACAATATCGCTATATAATGCTTGCTCCAAATATAGAAACACTGATCTTAATGATAGATATTTTTGGTTAACTTACAACGGGAAATGTCCCTCTTCCTTCCTACCTTGCCCGGCGGTCGAATTGAGAGCCCCACTTACAGGTGCAATAGATTCTGATGCAGCGGCCCTTTCTGCAAGAAATCTTTCAAATTCGCTGCTTGTCACTGATTCTTCATTACCTCCTGTGGCCCCAAGCCAATTGGCCATTTCGTGGAACTCCAATTCTTCCGACTTTGGATGTGTGAGGGAGCTCAGACCTCCCGATACTTGGTTGGGTTCTAAATTGTCTTCGTAGGTACTTCCAGTCTTCTTTGAAGATTCGTAAGTAACATTTCTAGATTGGGCGAACATATCAAAGTCATCCTCAGGTTTAACAGAGTTTTTAGCAGATACCGTGTTGATTTTGCTTAACTGAGATATAGCTGATGCGTCAGATGTGCTCATTTTGCTCAACTGTTCAGGAAGGTCATCGTCAAAGTCAATAAGACTATCTGTAGCTTCCAATACAGGTTTACCAGCCTGTGGCATGGGGGGTAAAGCTTTAGATAGAATTGTTGAAGGTGACTGTCCTTTAACATCCCTATTTTTCTCCCACCTGCTGTATCGTAGGAACAAATTATTCATATCGTCATTTATTCTCAACAGTTCTGCAGTGAGTTCATCGTTAGGCAATCGGCTTATAAGTTCCATCAGTCTTTCTTGCATAGCGTGACACGCAACGCTTAATTCTTGTAAAAGTTCCAATTCGTCAACATTCTCTTTACCTGGTGTCATTTCGCTGAGCATTTCTCCGAGGACGTTCATGTTACTTTGGACAACGTCCAGCTCAGACTGTAGTTTAGCTCTTTGTTCAGGTGACAGTCCACCTGTGGGGCTGGCTACTTGACGTGTTGGAGAGGTTTGCATTTGAGGCTCCATAGTAATTGGTTGTTCATTGACAGATCGTTTAGGGGTGTGAATTGGAGCCAAAGCATCCAAGTCTGTCGGAGGAAATTCGATTCCTTTAGCTTTCAAGTCCTTATAAACAGCTACAACTCCTGACATCTCAGGTAGATTCTGAAACGCGTCTGCCCAAGCTTGTATCAAACTCAGAACTTTCTCCTGAACCACCGTTGGTGGATCATTTTTGGGCCCAATCAATTTAACAAGTTCCTGAATAAAATCTTTTGTACAAACGAGGACCTGAAGCCTCTTTCCACAATTTTTGACGCATGTTTCAAGAACAATAAGAGTGTACATTATTATTGTGTAATTTTTACCAACATTTTGGGCAAGTCTTCTACGAATTGCCTTGATGGCATCTCTTGGTCCTTCCTCTGATTCGTTTACAAGATCACATATTTCCATGTTTAGCGCCCAATTTTCAGACGCCAGCGATCCATCTGTAGCTTGTTCCACTTTCATTCCTACAGGAGTTGCGAAGGGGTTACCCCCGATACCCCCTAGGGCATTTCCAAAAAAAGAAGTCATCGTTTAAATAAAAAATAATGGACAATAATCAAGCACTTTACAGGTATTTGCTTTTAATATTTTGACGTTTTGATTATTTATTTTTAACAATGACATTGAGCATAGAACATTTTAGTAACAATAATAGGCCCTTTCTATTTGAGGCCGCATCACTTCCAAACTGATGCAGAATCAGTTGATGCGCTTTCTATTTGACAATGTTGTGATTTTGAACTGATGCGCATCACTTCCAACTGATGTTGCTTTCTGACAGAATCAGTTTAATTTCCACAATCACTTCAGTTCATCATAACAATAACATAACCTAACATTTTGGTGAAAGTTTACAATTTACTTCTAAACATAACAGAAAGTGAATTATTATCCTCGGTTTTCATTTCTAGTAATTAATAATTTATTTTACTTTTAGAATTTCCTTCCAAACTATCGTCTATGGTACTCTGATTTCAAACCTTATCGTTTTGTTGATTGTCATCCGAAAAAGGCATGTTCTATTTGTCAAAATCACTTCACTTCCAACTGAAGTGATTTCGGAAATTATTCAGGCAAATAGAAAGCTAGGAATGTTTATAAGGTTTGAATCAGGCAAACGTCAATAATTTATGGAACGCAGACTTTATTTATGTTTTTTTTCTATGACTGGAATTTTTTTGAAGCGTCTTTACAGCGCCATTTTGTTAGTCATATCAATCTGTATTCTGTATTTCGAAGTTAAAATTTCGTTTGAAATTTCGTATAGTAAAATAAAATACAGTTCAAGTCGGTAAGTTTAGAAGAAAACACCTTACAAGCGGATATTTCTTACGAATCTTCAGAAATATGTCGGGTGCTGGAGATCAAGATGATGGGTTTGTTGTGAAGCTTCGAGGCTTACCTTGGTCTGCAACTGCCGAGGATATAGTCAAGTTTTTCGAGGATTGTGATGTAATGAATGGTAAAAATGGGGTACACTTGACAACTTCCAGAGAGGGCAGACCTAGCGGTGAAGCATATGTTGAGTTTGAAACAGCCGAGGACTTGGAATTAGCTCTCGAGAAAGATAGAGATCATATTGGTAGTAGATATATAGAAGGTACGGTACCACTTTGTAAATCAAAAGCTTCAAGTTACTTATCTGAAATACATTTTCACAGTATTCAAAGTAGAAAAGTCTGAAATGGACTGGATGGTTAAAAGATCCGGACCATCATTTGGTTCAAACGATGATGGTTGTGTAAGATTAAGAGGATTACCGTTCGGATGTTCCAAGGAGGAAATTGCCCAGTTTTTCACTGGTAGGAATGATTATTCAGTTTTTAGATTGAGTTTATTATAATATTATTAATTCATTTTCATCATCAGTAACATGCTTCATCTTTTATTTTCAAGACAAGTAATTGGAATGAACGAGAAGTTCTGTTATTGATTGTAATCATTATCCTCAAGATGCAATTAGTTTTCGTTTTCTTGTAAATTACAGTTTTATTCCTGCGTAGTATATTAACGCTGTCAAGCTGTTTATGAGTCTTTTTACACTCACTTTCAAAAGTTTCGCACCCCTGTAGTCAAGATAAAATCATTGAAATTCACAACATATTGTTACTGACAACAGAAGGAACTTGTTGACAACTAAATCAAACGATAACATTACGATACCAGAAATGTTTATATCCATCTACGAATCTTAGAAGAGTTTTAGCATCAGGACTGCGGTACAGAATAACTGTTCATCACTGAATGTCTCGTCTGCAGTGGACACAACCTCATCAAAACTGCCATTTAGAAGAATGGAGAAATGTGCTGTTTACAGATGAGTCACGGTTTGGTTTAGTGTATGATGACAACTGCTTAGGAGTTTGAATGGTATCAGGATATCGAAATAGACCTGATAGACTACAGGCCCGTGTTGAAAAAATTATGGGTCATTTGAACCACCAGGTGAACTATCTAGAACGATATAAGAGCATAAAATAATAAGATTAAGCACTATGCCGTCACTTGTAAGCTGTCCAACTGAGTGCAGGTGAGAATTCGAAACAACAGGTAGAGTGGGTACATTTTGGTCACATATTTTTGTACGGCATTCTTACCATCGATAGATCCGTGAAAAATAATAAGGAAACGCGTAGCGCAGTAAAAAAATGTGGAACCACAAAGTCGAAATTTTTTTTAATTTTCTGACAATTACCAGGGTAAATTTGGTCATTTGATTTTGTACAGCATCTGTGTCATACTATTTCAATACTGCTTCTTATCCATTATTCCGCAACGCCATACAAAAATCATGCGACAAGGGGAAAAATCTAGGGTTGCAATCCCCTCTCTTTCCGTAGTCCAGGGGGTGATTTGACACAACATGAAACAAATTCATTTTGAGAGTATTTTATGCAAAGATAATATTTTTTCATATGCCGTACATTTTTGTTGGTTCGAAAGGAAAAAAAAGAAAAATTCCATTTATTTGTACTAATTTTCAGTCTTTTCGTGATTCCAGGTTCCTAGTTAGAAACTATGTTGAATATGAGTTTGTATTCTATCCATTTATACCAAAATATAGACATATTGTCACTGATAATTCCAAAATACAACATATTTTTGAGAAGTACTCAGGACACTGATGTTAGCAGACTCCCTTGTCGCATGATTTTGTACTGCAAACTTCAGTATCATGAGTATTTCTCAAAAATATGTTGTATTTTGGAACTATCAGTGACAATATGTCTGTATTTTGGTATAAATGGATAGAATACAAACCCATATTCAACATAGTTTCTAACTAAAAACCTAGAATCACGAAAAGACTATGAAAATTAGTACAAATAAATGGAATTATTCTTTTTTTCCCCTTTGAAACAACAAAAATGTACGGCATATGAAAAAATATTACCTTTGCATAAAATACTTTCAAAATAAATTTATTTCATGTTGTGTCAAATCACCCCTGGACTGCGGAAAGAGAGGGGATTGCAACCCTAGATTTTTTCCCCTTGTCGCATGATTTTTGTACGGCGTTGCGGAATAATGCATTAGAAGCAGATTGAAATAGTATGACACAGATGCAGTACAAAATCAAATGACCAAATTTACCCTAGTAATTGTCAGAAAATTAAAAAAAAATTTCGACTTTGTTGCTCCACATTTTTTACGGCGCTACGTGTTTTCTTATTATTTTTTATGGATCTATCGATGGTAAGAATGCCGTACAAAAATATGTGACCAAAATGTACCCACTCTACCTGTACTTTCGAATTCTCACCTGCACTCAGTTGGACAGCTTACAAGTGACGGCATAGTGCTTAATCTTATTATTTTATGCTCTTATATCGTTCTAGATAGGTCACCTGGTGGTTCAAATGACCCATGATTTTTTCAACACGGGCCTGTAGTCTATGAGGGAGCTATGTAAGTTGCTCTTTTTGGCAGTGGGGATACTGAAATGTTTTGGTGAGGCATAATGTTTGGAAGAAGAACGAACTAACTCACATACCTGGGTTAATGACTGGTGCATATTACCTCGAAAATATCACATCCTGTAATTATACCCGTGGGTAATGAATTGGATGATGATGCCCCATGTCACATCGTATTAAAGGTGTTCAAGAAGAGAAACCAAAACGTTACCTGATTAAAATGGCCCACGACACGACGTCTCCTGACATCAATCTCAGAGCATATATGGAGTTATGTCACCATAGTTGTTTTTTGTCTAAATGATTCTCCACGAAATTCACATGAACTTATTATTACTGTTACCCAGGAATGGATGAAATTTCGCGGAAAATAATCAATTATTTAATTATTGGAATGCCTGGACAAGTGAATGCATTGCTAAGCAGCAGAGGCTCAAATACTGCTCCTCAATAATTAATAATAATATAATAATAAACTTTATTTCTGACCCCAAATCAGTACAAGTACTGGCCACAGGGCCTATTCAAACTTACAATATATTTTCCAAACAAAAGAGAAACAACAAAAAAGAATACCAAATTTAAAAAACAGTGCACAAAACAAAATGACATTAATTACCGGAGTCCTTAGCCATTAGGAATCTCTTGACGTTCTGACACACCTTCCTATAGTCTTCTTGTTTCAAAAGTTCTTGTGGGACCTTGTTATATTCAACTATAGCTCTGTTTATTGGAGAGTTTAACGCCTTATTAGTTCTTGCTGGCCTATTTCGGAATAAGACACAACTTCTTGTCGGGTAACCATGGTATTGATTTCCCCTTTGTAACACAGTTTGACTCTTCATTTTTTGGTTTTGAATGCAGTATATCAACTTAATTTGTTCAAGTTTTTTCAGTCTCTCAATATCCAAAGTTTCCGTGCAAACATACAAGTCTGAAGTCGGGGTGAAACAATCCAAGGAGTAAACAATCTTTAAGGCTTTGTTTTGCATACGATGGAGTTTATTCATTAAATATTTAGGTGCATTGCCCCAGCATACTATCAAATATCTTAAGTGAGGTTCAATGAAGCTATTGTATAGGGTCTTTCTGGTTTTAAAATTTAAGATATGTTTACACCTACCAATAGCGCCTATCATTGGAGCAATTTTACAAGCTACACTTTCTATGTGTGAGCACCATGTTAGTTTGTTATCTATTGTCAAGCCTAGCCATTTATACTCCGAGACTTCGGATAATTTGATTCCATTCATATATAAATTTATACTGCACCTCTGTTTATTTCTTTGCCTCATCATCATGTATACTGTTTTTTCGATGTTGACAGTTAGTTTATTGTACAACAGCCACTTAAAATACACTTCCAGATCACTATTCATATCATTTTCTAGTTCTCTGCAATCATGCCCCGACAAAACAAGCACAGTATCGTCAGCATACATGAAATACCTTGATTTTAGATTGGCATACTTCAAGCTGTGGACGTACAACAGATACTCCAGAGGCCCCAACACTGATCCCTGTGCAACTCCAACACTTAAAATGTCAGTCTCACTTTCAGCTCGATTCACTGACGTGTAAAGCTCCCTTCCACAAGAGTAAGACTTCATGAGCTCATAACATACTCCACGAACTCCCATGTCATATATTTTATCAAGAAGATGTTCTAGATTAACAGTGTCAAATGCTTTCTTCAAATCGATGAAAACTACCGCAACATACCGGTTCTTATCGACTTCATCTGATATGTACTCAAGGAGGTCTACTGTTGCACTCGTTGTACTACTGTGCTTTTGAAAACCATACTGACAGGGATCGAAACCGAATTTCTTACTTATGAACTCAATTAGTCTGATTTTGATAGCCTTCTCCAAAATTTTAGAAAATACACTTAGCAGTGAGATGGGTCTATAATTATTAGCCTCATCTGTCCGACCTTTTTTATGAACTGGTATCACCTTAGCTAACTTGAGTTCAGTCGGGAACACTCCACTCTCTAGGACTTTATTTACAAGATATACCAATTTTCCTTCTATTATGTGAATGACTTCAAGAATATTTCGAGTCGAAATGTCATCTGGTCCTGCCGCTGCACCCGCTTTTAGTTCAGTTACTATAGTCCTTATCTCAGCTACGTCGGTTGGCTTAAGGAAAATGCTGTCATCCACTTTTTCTTCTACGAAATTTGTTCCCGTTGCCGTTGGCAAGCTCTGAGCTAGCTTAATTCCCACATTAGCAAAATGTTTATTGAAAATATTTGCCATTTCTACGTTGTCTTCTGTCACATTTCCATCAGCTTTTGTAACTCTGTTAATAGCTTTTCTTTTAGTATGCTTTCCACATGCTTCATTTAATTTTTTCCAAATTTTTTTTGTGTCGCCATTTGCCTGCTCCATGCTCCTTTCAAAATATTCCATCTTTAATTTCCTCTTTAAATTATTTAGTCTGTTCTTCGCTATCTCAAATTCCCGCTTAGTATATTCATTATTTATTTTTTTCCAACGAACATAAAGCTTGTCTCGATCCCTTGCCATCTTCAAATAATTCTGAGTAACCCATTCATTACCTTCCCGTATTCTGAGTTTGTGTTCTGTAGTACACATTTTTCTTGTATTGTTCATTAGATCTGACAATTCCTTGAAGGTTTCTATCTGTGTGTTTTCGATTTCAGCCTCAAGTAACGACGTCCATCGTTGCAGGTCAAGTTTACACCTTGTAATAGTTTTTTTTTCAGATGTGACTTTTTTATCCTTTATTTCAATGTTTATCAGTTTGTGGTCAGATATCGGGTGGTCGAACAACTTCAGATCAGCCACTAGTTTTTTATTTGTTATGACGTGATCAATTAATGTGGATGTACTGTTGGTTACTCGTGTAGCACCGAAATTTGTCTTCTTGTTTTGAACATTGTATCCATTGGCTTCAATAACTCTAATATATTCTCTCTTTGTAGCACTCTCACTCAACAAGTCCAGATTCATATCTCCTATTATTATGCATTGTTTGTTCCCCTGTTGCATGACCCTATCAAATTCCCTCAGGAATTTACTGACATCTCCATTTGGAGGTCTGTATGTAGCCACTATGCAGCAATGTTGTTTAGTAAGGTATATCGACGCAATATTTGCACCTGTGCCACTCTCCATTGTAACATTCGTTTCAACAAAATTGACATCCTCACCCACAAACACACTACATCCTCCTCCTCTGGTGCCCCTACAATCATGCACCGCTGTATATCCCCCAATGTTGAAAAGACTAGTTTCCTCTTCGTAGAGCCAAGTTTCCGTGACAACAATTATATGTGGCCTCTCAACAAAATGAACCTCCAAAATGTCATTCAATTCATCCATTTTATTCCTAAGACTCCTAGCATTGACATACAAAATATTCAGACTTAAACTCTTTCCTCCCATTTAACAGCCAAACAAAAAAGTCCTCTCCCTATTATAACCCTACAGAGGGAAGAAAAAAAAAAAAAAACAAAACAAATTTTTACTTGAACAGATCTTCCTCCGTTTTGACTCTAATTGGACTGGTTCCCTCATCTTTTTTCAGATATATTCTTCCGTTAATGCAATATGCACTTTTGTACTTGTGTACCTTTTTATAATCTCTTACCTTCTTAAAAAGGGTTTGGTTGAAAGCTGTGAGATCATCATTGAAATACACATTTCGATTTGTTCCTCCGAAACCACATTCATGGGTTCTCAAGCCCTTGAGCTCTCTGATCTTTTTGAACAGTTGTCCCTTACTGAAATTTTTTTCAAACTTCATTAAGATTGGAGCATCATCTCTCTTTCCTAATCTGCAAGCTTCACCCACTGTGTTTATTGTAACCATTTTGAGTGTATTCAGAACCTTTCCAACAATGCGCTCGACCTTTCCATCCCTTGTTCTGCTTATACCACCATTTATGACATTATTCATCTTTTCCCTTTGTTCTTGGATATTTAATTTATCTTCAACAATTACTAGTCTTCTTTGCAGGTCCTCGTTTCTCTCCCTAAGCTTTTTAGTTTCTTCAAGGACTTCATTTATTCTCTGCTTTTGTTCTTCGAAAATAGCCGATATAAACTGCATGGACTCCTTCAGTTCCTTCATTTGTCCGTCCACATTTTTCTTGAATGGGTTGAGTATCTCGGCTAGAGTCTCTTTAATAATCAACCTTATTTTATTTTCATCCATCTCACCAGGAATCTCAGAAATCCCGCAGTTAACCTCAAATTTTCCACGTGCTTTGCAACAATTTATTTTATTGTCGTTTTCGGACACTTTAGCTTGCTTTGCACAACTAGGATGAAAGCCACTCTTGCATATTTCACAAATTACAGCGGAATTTACCCTCTTTTTACAATGTTTGCACACATTCACCAAATTCTTCGACATCCCATGAAAATACGTCCTTGCTTTCCTCTTTTAGGTTATGTTGGCCACATATTCGCAAAACGGAAATACATAAAGAAATTAGAGAGTTTAGATTAAAAATGGGGTTACAGTTTACTGCGACCTCAAGGTCTATTGTGCCCCCTTACAGAGCTGTTCTGGCCACACTCTTCACAGCTCGCCTTCCAGTTCTAGAGATCTGATGAAATCTAATATCTGTGAAGGTTTAAACGAGGCTAGTTCCTCACTCTTACAAGTTTTTCGACCCAGGCATTCTCTCCTTAGGCTCGCAATGCCGAAGCATTCCGTGAATAGGTGAATGGGTCTCTCTGTCTCAAAGTTCTGAAGGAATTCAGTGGAATGATCTATCTCTGGGGGATTCCGCTAGAGTTTATCCGTCTTGGCTTTCTCCTTCTCCAGAAATTCCTTTTCATAGGTACATTTACATATACCACAGAAGGGTTCTGGGCCAATGAGTGACATCTCTGTGTCAAGTGTAATGGCTTCTTCCTTGATCCTTTGAATGACCGAAACAAAGATTAAAAAGATCTTATTTTTCTTGCCTACCTCATTGAGTTTGTTCCGGCACTCCTAGGTCATTTTTAAGTCGATGACGTAGGTAGGAGCTCAGTGTTATAGCAGCTTGACTATCTGAGTATATGGCTATATCGCACTTTTGATAGTTTCTTTCTAGATTTATATCTAGACATCTTTCAATAGCTAAGATTTCCGCTTGAAAGACACTCATACAGGAGCCTAGCAACAGTGCACACTTGGTACTTGGCCTGTATATCCTCTCTTTCACTCAGCAATGTCCTGAAGTTTTCCAGTGCTTACTTTCTTCATCATTACATCACTATAGTCCGTTCAAATATAATAAGGAGCTTTGTGAACGAACAGAATCGTCTGGTTTGCGCACAATAAAGCTTGTATTGGTCAAACTGTCATAAAAACGCTCCCTTCGACCGCCCTAAGAGACTGCGGATGGTACTGGGTAGAGAAAATCTTTTGACAATGTGTATACAGTGTTTATAGAACAAAATCGAATTCGGAAACGGATACTGCATCTGAGGGTGATATGTATAAATATACAGGGTGTCCCAAAAATACCACGCGAAAGTGACACTGGAGATAGATTGGCATTAGGTCTTACAGATAGCATCAACATGACCTCAGTAAAAGTCCGCAGGTTTTCGAGATATAACCACTTTTGTGTATTTTTTAAAAATCTCCAATTTTCGGTCTTCAAACTCATGTTTTTTTTACCTAGGCTACCCTGAATAGTTGCTTTAAACAATGAAGTAATAACTTCACCGAGAACTAGAACGAAATCCTTTAAAAAAATGTCTAACTTGTTGTATTTTATGACGAAGTTAAAACGTTAATTTAAGTTTGACTGACTGATGTGAAAAAAAATCAGAATGAATTGACAATATATCGTAAAAACTGGTCCATTTCCAGCACTTTTCAAAATGATACAACACTACCAATTTTTTATGTCTAAACCTTAGAAATTATAATTTTGGAAAAATGCACAAGTATCACCTGTTGCCAAATTACATGTTGCTTGATATTCTTTCCTCGCTACCGTTTCAAACAACCATTATTTTTGCTCTTCTTTCTCTTTTATCCCACTTTCTCTTTCATTTTTTGTTTGCAAAAGTGGTGATATCTCGAAAACCAGCGGACTTTTACTGAGGTCATGTTGATGCTATCTGATAGACCTAATGCCAATCTATCTTCAGTGTCACTTTCGCGTGGTATTTTTGGGACACCACTCAGATGTATTGTATGAACTGCATTCCTATAATAATGTTCAGTTAAAACTGAACGATTGTGTGAAATCTCCTCGATTCGGCTCTGGACGGAAAGTGCCTCTCCGAAGGCCTTCCTACCGCTGCGCCAAACTTGTTATTGCCCCTTCTTACATTTGAACAGACTATAGGAAGGTTCGCAGATGAGATGTAGTTCTCTAGAGAGGACCGGACTCTCTGATTCTTAAATTAGGGAGTGCAGTACTTTTGAAAGTGAGTGTATTTAACAGTTTAAAAACTTGAAACATTGCAGTAAATCTTAATTGCATCTGCAGTTTTTTTACATTTCAACTGAACAATTCAGGAGTGTCACTAAATCGAAACATTGTTTTTCAAACTTTGCATCGTAAAATTCCTGAATTCTTCACCGTAGCTAACATTCTTTTCAAATTAAATGCATGCATCTAATAAAAAAAACGATCTTCCCTTCATCATTTTGAGATATCATATAATTGAAGTTTAGTTCAAGGGCTGATTGGTTGGTTGCAATATTACATACCGACGGGTTTTGATATTTCTTGTTGTGGGTTGTTAAAGGGTTGGAGATAGTGCCAAACGGTATCACCTTACTGACTGACTACTCGGGGAGAAGCTCAGGGGAGGCGTATGTTCAGTTTGTTAACAAAGATGTGGCAGAGAAAGCTCTGCAGAAACACCGGGAAAAAATTGGACACAGGTGGGGTAGCAAGGGAGGGGGGTCCTCCTTCTTTCTTTTTTTTATTATCATTTTGTTTGTATTGATGAAATGTATTTCTTTATTTCGTTGCTCTAAGTCACAAGTCGAATGATTTGTTGCGCATTTCAACGTCCTAGTTTTTACATTGCTCGAGTTTGGTTCGAATATGTTTGGTGATTGTTACTGATTGATTTTTTATCAGTAAACCAATTGACAGTGTTGACGTGTGGTCAACCAAAGAGAGAGACAGATAAAGAGAACCATAGAAAGAAGTGAAGAAAATATACAGGTTTGGGAATTCACATAGGAAACATACGATATTAAATGCATCAGACAGCCTTCTAGTTGAACAGTTATACAGTGTGTTTGGTAATGACTTAGCGATAATTTAAGGGTATCAAATATACCTAATATTATCTACAAAAACACCCACATTGGGAAGTTTACTCCCTTAGTTTTGGAGTAGCCCCTATTTCAAATTTACTTTTTTTATTTTCGTTGACCCTTCCAAATAATATCGATTTCTTTGGACATAAAGGTCCTAAAGATGTGGAAAAATTTGTTCTTGAAAGATGATACTGCAACCTTTCATTGAAGTAGAACAATATGAAAACATTTAACTTGAAAATGCCATAAAAAAAATCTTTAAAAAAAATTTGTAAAAAATATACTGATTTTCATAGTAAATCCGCAATAATACAAGAACTAGCACATTGAAGTATCATTTTTTTTCAATGATTTAACACGCAAGGATATTAGCTACAAAACAACACCTACATCATTTATGTAAGTTACATAATTTGAGAGTTACTGCTGTTCGAACATAACCACTACGAGAGCGCCCCAAACTTTTTTTCTTGCTACAGGTGGTCATGAGGGCCACTGGCTGTCTACAAAGCAGAAGCGGCCATTTTGAGCAATTTTTATGATCAATTTGTTTGTTTGATCATCAAAAATTATCGAAAGTACATTATTGAGTTTTATTCATAGATAAATAAACTCTCTAGATGCCCAACGCACGTACTAAGAGATGGTGATACGGAGGGGATATGGCGGGAATTTGTCGGGATTCAAATAATATCGTAACGCTTTCATCCTGGATTAGTCGATTAAAAAATTATTTATTGTCAAATCCAATTTGCTTATTATCATTCACTTGAATTTTAAGCTGAATGATAATAAGCCAATTGGACATGACAATAAACATTTTTTTTTCGACTTAACTCAGGAACAATTTTATTAGCTAAGAGATATTTTAGTTCATCTTGAATTTATTTAGAGGCAGAAATATGAAAAATTATTCAACGAAATATAATATATTATGAGAATAATTACAGTAGGAAAAATACATAAATAATATACAATACAAATTGAAAAGGAAAAAATTACATAACAAAAGAAATGTGTACAGTAATATCTTATGAAAGACTTGAAAAAGATTAATTGAAATTTACAACTGAAGGTATTTGTAAATATAAATACAGATAAACTTGATATATTCATCAGATTTGATCAAAATATTAGAACAGGCTATAGTCAACAAGAGTGCATTTTTCAACAATATTTGAGGCAGTAATGGTAATAGAAAAAAATATGTACAGACCAAATTAAAATCTAATTTTAATAGCAAAGGTATTCTTCAATATATTACTTGATACATTCATCAGATCTTATGAAAGTATTAAAACAGGCAATAGTCAACAAGAGTGCATTTTTCAACGATATTTGAGTCAGTAATGGTAATAGAATTATCAACTGTGAAAAAGCGGAGCAATACTGGTGTTGGCAAATCAACAATGAAGGGAAAAAAAATGCAAAAACTGTCTATTCACATGAGGAATAAGGAAAAATTTGTAAATCAGAGAATTTTTGCCCCTCTTACGATTCTTTTCTTTCGGGAACAAATTCACTGAATAATTTTCACGATATTGCTGAAATATAAGGCCAATCCATCACTGGGATACTTCAGCCTGCTGGTGTTTCTTTAGCTGAAGTTCTGGCATTGGAGGATGTTCCTGCTGGTGTTTCTTTAGCTGAAGTTCTGGCATTGGAGAATGTTCCTGCTGGTGTTTCTTCAGCTATAGTTAAAGAATAAAATATTAAATAATTTCATGTCTATGAATATGAATTACATAATCGGATGATATATTACAATACGAATTATTCGATACAATTATTAGGGCTATTTATTTATTTATTTATCAATATAACTGTTACATTGACGTATACGTAAACATCAATGAACTGATATTATATTATGTATTACTCACAAAAAAGACTTCTTTACATTAACCTATTATTATTATGAACTAAATCAATATTGCGATGAAATTTGCATCAGAAAAAAAATAAACATTAATTATTTCAGTACTCACATAGTTCAAGGGAAATTTCAACATTACTTTCTAAAGCTCTGGCTTTGGAGGATGTTCCTGCTGGTGTTTCTTCAGCTGAAGTGAAAGAATAATCATAATAATCAAATATATGAAGATGGTATTTCAATATCTCTGTCTGACAAAAGCAGCAAATTTCCAGTACCTGCAATAATTATAAAGAAGATAGTACACATATTTATTTAAAAATCTACAGTATTGAGTTCCGGTTAAGAATGGCAAACGTAAAATATATAATACTAAATTCACGTTCGAAATAATGGAGATACTACATGATTTTAGGTAGCAATTACAGCATATTTACTAATATTAACACAATTACTAACCTGAGGCAGATCCATTATGAATAAAAAGGGTTGGTAGTGCATCTATATGCAATATCTTTGTTCCTGATAATACATATTTTTCCTCAAAATGGATATGAGACGCTTTTTGCCACAAACATCTTCTGGAGTCATTGCGTTTAGATTTTCATCTTGTAAAATATCTAACCACTTCTGGAATCTAGAGAAGTCCTTCTTGAAATAAGGGAAACGATGCCTGGGAAGGGCGTTCACCTTACAACCGTTAGCTGCACATTTATTAAGGCCCATGTTGAAAATATTAAATGTTTATTTCTTACTCTGAGGCTGGAATTGTACACAACTTATTCGTTCAAGAAACGAACTCTAAGTAATGATTTCGAGAATTTTGTTCAATTTATCAACTTTTCGGCGCAGACATTCACAAAAAACCAGTTCAAAACTTTCATGTTTATCTTTCTACGGCCATGTTTATAAAAATATAACCAAGATGACTTTTCAAATGACAGAAAACCTTAAAATTTATACTCTAGCGGACGGTCGCTCGAACTAAATATATGAAACCAAAAATATCGGCTAGTTGGGCATCTAGAGAGTTTATTTATCTATGGTTTTATTTTATTTTATCAATTTTCATAAGTAATGTTTGAACAGCAATTACTTTTTAATTATGTTACTTACAGAAATTATGTTGATATCGTTTGTAGTTGATATCCTTGCGTGTTAGCTCATTGAAAAAAAATTGTTCTTCAATCTGTAGGATCTTTATGTTCAAAGAAATAGATATTATTTGGAAGGGTCAACTAAAATAAAAACGTAAATTTAAAATGGAGGCTACTCCAAAACTAAGGAGGTAAACTCCCCAACTGGACGGAAAAATCCTTTGTCTAATGCATTGAATATTGTTTCTTTCTGATGTGAATTTCCAAACATGTATATAGGACTCTGGTTGAGGTTTCTTAGTTTTTTAAGAGAAATATCACATGACAGCTGTGAAATTTAAATAACTCTCATTGAATGAAATATTTTCTTCATATTCTAAATATTGCTCTGAAATAGAAGTGTTGTTTGAATTATTTTTTATTTCTCTTGTAACGTTCTTTCATTACAAAGAAATAGCAAGTGTAACTCACGCAAATTGAATATCAGAAGATGTAAATTGTAATTCAGAATAGTTATATGTAATTCAGAAATAAGAAATTGTAATACAGAAAAAGAAAATTTAGCCAAACAAATTTTACTTAAATATAATCAACTTTCTTAGAAAAATATACAAGGACTAGTTCATCGAAAAATTACCCATGTCATTTTGACTTCTTCCACACTAGTAATAGAAGGGACATATTACGGCCGTCAAATGTAAAAATATTCAGTTGTCCTGGATAAAGTATAGTATTCGTGTATAATGGCTTTTATTCAGTCACCTGCGCGGATCATAGACTAAACTTCACCTTTTGAATAATAGGAATCATTATACACTTATTGCATAATGTACTATTATAATTTGGGTTCGCGAAATTTTATTATAGATAAAAAACTATGGACTTTGAAATGTGCAGGGTTTTAACTGTATTTAGGAAATTGATAATTTTGTGTGGAATACACCATATTTGTATTAAAGATAGTTGAAGGAACCACTTATTTTCACCTTGAAAAAATGTTCTGCTCTAGAATGTTTCTTCCTCACTTTTTTCGTGAATTTTAAGATTATTGTCAAAAATTGACAAAAGAATAATAGTAGTAGCCATTAGTCTTTCTTTTTTTTGTTCTGATTCAAAAGAAACAGGAGAAAGACTTCGAGACTAATATGGATTCAATTTTTATTGTTTTGTTATACTACATTGCGCAAAAAAAATTAACGCACATTCTGAAAATCTCAATTTTATTGAAAGTTAACTCTACATTGACTTTATAACTTATTTTCTATGTTCTCTCGGGAAGGTTTTGAACGAAACAAGACACATTAAATGGAAAAAAATTCAGGATTTCACCGAATCCTATGTGAAAAAAGAGAAATACACAATTTTCAAAATACTGGAATGCTGATAGGTGATTTAATACTTGGTATTTCCACCCCTTGCGTTAATTACAGCTCGGCAACGACGGTTCATACTCAAAATGAGTGATCTTAAAATGTTCTGATCTAATCCTTCACAGATTTCTCTAAGTTGGATTCATTAAGAGTAGCTGGATGATTTTCTGAACTTCTCAGCCTTCTATTGAGGTTGTCCCAAACCTGCTCAATCGGATTGAGATCTGGACTTCTTGCTGGCCATTCCATTCGAGAGACTTCAATTTCATAAAGGTACTCCTGAACGACGCGCGCACGATGGGGTCTGGCATTATCGTCCATAAAAATGAAAATTTCACCAATGTATGGGACAATGGCACTACATGCTCTTCAAGAATGTTCCTTATAAACCTATCACCGTTTTCTCAACGAAGAAACTCTCAAGTAACGTTCTTGAACGGCCCGTGGTTTACCATGTCCAGGGGCCTGTAACACAAGCACTACAAGTCCTACAATTGTAAGAATATATTCTACACTTGTAACTGTTCATAACACAAACCATCTTGTAATTACAAGTACGGACTAGTAATTACGTCAAAATCTCTACATATGTAAACTTTTTCTGTAACATAAAGTTCACACTTGTATAATCGTGTCACGGAATTTTCTACAAGTGTAGATAATGTTTTACATATCTCCAACTCTAGGTAAATACAACACATTTTAATGTATTTGCAAAAATTAACAAAAAATCACAACTGAGTAATTATATGTTCCTTACAAAGGGATTGTATCCAACTATTATCACAAATTGAAAAAGCAGCAGCCATTTTCATCTTCTTTATATTGTGGTAAAGATGCCGTGAACTCTGACATGGGCAGTTGGAGCTCTTGTTCTAATTTTACAATTTCCAGTTCAGTTTTATGGTTCTTCAACCTTAGATATTCTACTTGCAAAGCAAGCTCTTCTTTTTTTATCTGAGCAACTTTTTCCGAATCGGAATTATTGACTCTATCTCGCTTTCTTTTTCCTGTATAAAAATGCATTTTTCTATTATTATTCCTATTACATTTTACTTCGAAAAGAATTAGGTACCATTGAATTGCTTTGGAATAGATGGGGTTTCGTGAGCACTGATTGGTCCACTTTTATTGATAATATCTTCAGCATTATTATTCTCTACGTCAGTTTACCGGCTTGGTTGCTTGAGTTTTTCGAAAGACTCAGCTACTCCAAGACCGCATATTACAGGATAGTCTTTCCCAATTATTTCCAGTACAATTTTTTCCACTTCCGTTAGATTCCCCATTCCACCAGAGCCAGTTTTCTTCGCATTATCAATTTTAATCTATAAATATGTACCATATGTCGATAACAATAATCTTGCAAGTTCCAACTTTTGCTGACCATAGCAATTCTCTTCGAATTCTGCCAAATCTAATGTATCCTTTACATAAGTCCAATCTTTATCCGCTGGTAGGTACTTAACAATTACTTTGAGCCAAATTGGCCATTTCTTTCCACTTTTCTACTTTATCTTGCTTTCTCAGTTCATCTGAGAAAGCTCCGAAAAATATGTGTCTATTTCCTCTTATCTTAATTAAAAATTGCATTTTACGTTCGAAAACAATTTGTTTTGAAGACATAATGCAAACAGAAGAGCCGCAATACTACTTATATTGACAAGTCATGTCATATAGTAGGAATCAAATAATAATTAATTCTATGATATTTGCATTATATGTGTATACACATGTACAATATTATTTAATTTCTACAATTGTAGCCATTCGCATTGTGACATCGAATTGGGTTGGACTTGTAGTTACAGGCAAATTACTTGTAACTTGTAGACTTGTTACACTTGTAAGGTTTGTGTTACAGGCCCCTGGTCTTCGGGCATTCATACCTGTCTCCCTGGATCGCTGCAACATTCTGGATACACTTGTATGGGAAACTCCAAATCTTTCTGCAATTCTTGTGTATGTCCACCCTTCTTCCCGCAAAACTACCGCTTGGGCACATTCCTCTTGGGTCAAATTGCATAGCGATCGAGTGTAGAAAATAAAACGAAAGAAAAACTACTGATCACTAGAATTGATAGAGAAAAACTGATTTCAGAATTTAGCCAATACATTCAAAATCTGATAATCTCATCTTTTTTATTCCTGCTGGGAAAAAACATCTGTATTGAAGAAAAACGTTGAAAGTGGATAACATATGCATGCATAAATCTGATAAAAATAATTATCATTGAGAACATCTTCAGTTTCCATAATGTGCGTTAATTTTTTTGCGCAGTGTACAATTATTGGAGGAAACGGTCTAAAGTAAAGCATACATCTTATTCGTTGATAGTATCCAATTGGTAATAATTGTTTCTCATATCAGAACATGACTTGATAATGATCAGAAAATCAATCTGGTTCTACTAAAACGACAATGATAGGCAAATTGTCACTTTTTTGTATAAAAACACCAGGACATTGGGTTGAGGCGATGAAAAATATCTTACAGCCGCTGGAGTGCCCCCGAAATTTAACAAGATTGATTTTTATCACACGAAAGTGTCTTTATTATCGTAAAATTTCTAATAATGATGTTCCTGTCCAAATGTAGGTATATAGAAATATTTAGGAGCAGCTTGTCGGAAATAGCAAGCGCTTTAGGATACACCGGTAACAGAAGGTCTGGATCGTTCAACCCTCGACCGAGTCCCTATGACAGGGGTGACAGGTATGGTGGAGGCGGCGGCGGTGGCGGTAGATTCCAGGGACGTGGATCGAGAAGTTTCAAGGGATCCAACTATGGCAACAACGGTAAGCATTCGAAAGTTTAAATTTAAAAATGCATTAAGGCCGTATGATATTATGTAGTTTATCATATCGTTTTCTGTATAGTTTTTAATATTGACAAAAACTGTATAGTGTCATACAAGCATGTAGTTTTCGATATCGAAAACTGTACAGAAATACCATTCCGGATCATATTTCTGCACAGTTTCTGCGCAAAAGATCGAATATCGTGTCGTGTTTATGTTTGGCCTAACCTTAACTCATTCCTTGGTTAGTTGAAATCAGAGGTTAAAATTATTTTATTCGGTTTCCTATTATAATGGAGTTAAACGAAATGGCTGCAGGTGTTGTGGCTGTAGTTGGATATACAGTGATATTCCAAACTACAGTGCAACCTTAATATAACGAACCTCAATATAACGACTTCCTCGATTTAACGAATTTTTCATAATCCCCTTGAAGAGTCAATTTAAAACATACCTCTACATTACGAAAATTTTTTACGAACAACCTCTTTATAACGAATTTCAACTACCAAAAAGAGTGTGAATACCTCTACTTAACGAATTTCGTCAACTCAAAACCTCTATATAACGTTTTCACCAATAACCAGGTATGTATGTGATTAAGCCGCGACAGGTTTCGACGCGTATTACGAAAAATACGAAGTTAGTTGATGGAAAGTAATCAGTGTTGCTCCTCACTTTTTTGCAATGGCTCAGAAAAGTAAAAGGCGTTCCTTATCTGTCGCAGAAAAGCGAAGCATCATTAATTATGTTGACAAAAATCCTTCTTCAAAAAAATTCGACATAGCTAATAGCGGGATTCCCGCAAGTTCATTGGCTACAATTTTCAAATCTAAAGATAACTTTTCCGACGAAATTGGTTTGCCTTCAAACATCAGAAGATTGAAACCGTGGAAAACAACTACAATTTATTACTTTTTTCCAATCAAGATGAATAAAATTAGATTTAGGCTTTTATACCAATTGGTTGATTTTTCACCTCTTTTTATTTTGTTCTGCGAATTTTTGAAAAAAAACCTACCTACTCACTTTATTGTTTTGAAAAAGAAAATATAAAATAAATGAGTAATTTGATAAAAATGAGTTTTCATTTATATGAGCAAAATTAGTTCGCTATAACAAGATGAGTACGTAATGTCGAGGTGAATAAAACCTCGGTATAACAAATTTTGGACCAACCTCACCTCAATATAACAAACCTCAGTTTTACGAATTACTTGATATAACGAATATTTACTGGTTCCCTTCCGATTTGTTATATCGAGGTTCCACTGTATATGCAAACGTAATTATCGGAAAAAGCCAAAATGAAAATGGATTAGGCCGTGTGTTAACTTTGTTGAACAATGAGCTTTTGCAAGAAGATCCATTAGCATATAGAAACTTTTCATGGATGTCCCAGACACAATTTGATTATTTATATTATTTGGTGAAGGAAGATATTGAGAAATCTGATACTCATTTTTGGGAAGCTATACCAGGACGAAACAGGTTATATGTTTATTTTGAAAAAATTCACGCTTAGGGGCAGCGACTTTCGTCCAAGACATAGTTCTTAAATGGAAACGAAATCAATAAAATGAGTAAAGTGGTAAATACTAATATCAATATTAACTTGACAGCTCTACCACCAATCAGAGTCGTTTTTTTGTTATTTCAATATCGAAAACCTACTTTGTGTCATACACAATTTAATGGACATAAAGTTTCCTGTACAGCAAACTGTACAGTTTTTGTCGACATTGACGACTGTACAGAAAACGATATCATAAACTACATAATGTCATACGGCCTTTAAAACATAAACGGTAAAATTTTTTCGATTTTCAACGCAATAAATCGACTGTGGCATCATCCTCTTGAAAGAAAACATTGTTCACATCAATATCATCAAGGGCGGCACAAAAAAATCGGTAATCATGGTGCGAAAGGTGTCTCCAAAGAATTATCGGCCAATATTTGGAGAATTTTCACCTGTACGCACTTTATGAGCTCGCTCACGTGTTGGCGCATCAACAATGAAACCAGTTACACGAACTTTAGCAATAAACTTGCTTATTCCGGCCACTGTTGATCCATCTTTGCGACCGCATTTCTACTACAATAACGTGCAATTTCCGGCATTTTGTTTTGGAATTAAATCTATAATATGATCTGCGGAGCGAGCAAGATTATCTGTGACGTCATGACATTTGTTGTAGAGTGAAAATAATAAAAGAACGCTCAGGCGCAAAGGCTTGTCAAGTCAAAGGAATTCGTAACCTCAAAATTATTATTTGCTGTCTTTCGCTCTGAAACGGTGTCTCTGCGTTCGCGATACCATATATTGTAACAACAAAATTAGTTTCATCTTTCGTTAAAACATCCAGAACATAAATAACTAACCTAAACTGTCCTAAACTAACTTTTAGGTTAGAATAAAATGACATTTGGAAGAGCTCTCGCTTTTGAGCGGGAGTGAATATATCTGATCTTCTTGCTCGCTCTGATAATAAAAGATCACGATGCAGAGTGAAGTGAGCGAAGAGAGCTTAATAAAAGACCAGATGAGAGCAAAAAGTGCACGCCGAGCAGAATATGCAGACTAAGCATGTTATGTATATTAATAAAACAGGATCTATGGTTACCGTCAAAATGCAATATCTTTCAAACCAAATTGAATAATTCTTTTTTTGTTGTGTTCATAATTGCTAGGGCAAGGTTCATACAACAAAATATTCCCGAAAAAAATGTTCAGAAAAAATAAAAGGCTTTCCTTTTTCTTACGATCAAGCAGTCATAGAATACATATTTTCAGGTTATAATGATTTTGACATTTGGACAAAAAGTGAAGTTAGATTCAGTGAATCGAAAATTTCAAATTTTAATCAGAATTAACGTATGAATTAATAATAATAATAATAAATCTCTTTATTCCACAATGGCCTCAGTTAATTACAAAGAAAAAAACATGAAACAAGAATATCTTTTGATCTTCTATTCTCTGAACATCCGATGGCAAATCATTAAAAAGTTTGACACATAGATATTCTAACTGTTTTTGAGAAATTGCTAGCTTACATCTGGGCAATATATAATTATTTCTTCTTCTACTATATGGATTTTCATTTTTGAGATGTTCAAATAGATGTTTTTTTTATGTAAAAAAAGTAGACACTCTTGAATGTACAGACCGTACAGAGTCAGGATACCAGTCTTCCTAAACCACCCCCTACAGGACTGCTTAAAACTCAGAGAGTTCAGTATTCTTACTGCTTTCTTTTGAAGAACAAACAATGGATCTAATTTCCGGCTCCATAAAATACCAAGCCAAGAAGAATTAACATATTATACAACGATTTTTTACTTATGCCATATTTTACAAATTTTAAACCTATGATGTATGAATTATTTTGGATTGCCTGATGCCCGTACGTTTATGATCACAAATCGGATCAACAGATGGCGCTGTAGTCGTTACCTAGGTTATTCATCTATTCTGCAACTGAACGGCTGAATCGAATTGAAAGAAATTTCGTGTATGCTGAACAACGTCTGTTGGGTACGCTAGTTTACAATAAATCCCAACGTTGCTCAAGCGCGAATCGATTGATTGGGACCGTTTTTAAAATTTTTCTAACTTAATTATTTGAAAAGTCCTTTAGTTTCATCTTAACAACATTTCTATTAGCGAACAGAATAGGTCTGAGTGTCCAATATTTCACTCTGGTCACAGATATCAAGTTGTTCTAGTTAGCCAGATGACGTAATGGCAACTTTTCAAATGAAAATATGACGTAATGGCAACGCTGTAAATGAAAATATGACGTACTAGGTTTTCGCCATGTTTACTCATTTGAAATGAGAACGTTTTTCGGCATTTTTTAATGGTTTTTCGAGTTTGAACAATGTTTTGAAGTTTAAAATTTATACATTGTTATTTAGAATTTTTCAAGATTACAACAACAGTTACAACAGACCTTCTGGAGGTGGTGGATGGTCTGGAGGAAACCAAAACGGAGGAGGTGGTAGATTTATGGATAGCCCCTGGAATAATAACTCTGGAAACGGTGGTGGCAACGGAAGTATGCATTGCGTCCACATGAGAGGATTACCTTTTAAAGCCACCCAATTGGACATTGCTGATGTAAGTTTATCTTAACTTCATATTTAAGGAAAAAAACTAGCTATAAAACCATCATTAATGCATGTATACTTCATTCACATATTATTGAGCACAAAGTAGTTCATGGAAATTTGGAATATTACACTGTGTATAATGTATATTTAAATTGTAGGTTATGTTGTTTATTTTCTTGTTAGATTGATACGCAATGTTGTTAATATTACATAGAGTTCTCTGATAACTCGCAAGCTCGTCGCACAGGCCGGGTACATTGGGGAACATTGACTTTATTTCACGTTATGACAGTAAATACTGCCAACTTCAGATGAATAAACAAACACCTACTATAGTCCGTTCACGAAAGGTTGAGCACATAGTAGGCGTTTCTTTATTTATTTGAAGTTGGCAGTATTTGCTGTCATAACGTAAAATAAAGTCAACGTTGCCGAATGTACCCGGCCTCGTACGGCGAGCTTGCTAGTTATCAGAGAACTCTATGCAATATTGACAACATTGCGTATCAATCTGACAAGAAAATGAAGAACATAACCTAAAATTTTAATATACACGGTGGAATATGCCAAATTTCCATGGCCAACCGACGGCTCAACCTTTCGTGAATGGACTATAGGTGCTCAACCTTTCGTGAACGATATAAATATGTGAAATTTCGTATTGAATCAAAACGAGAAAATTCTTTTCATAAATGAAGGGTGCTTCAAATTGTGCGTTTTTTTCAAGAATAAATAACTATGATTGGGCATTGAATTCGTCTGGGTATTTTGACATTCAAGAAGTGTGATGTATGATATTTATAAAAATGAAAGGCGTTCAAATCTTGAATTGAATTTTATGTTTTACATAGTCGTCCATCTGAAAGCATTATTTATTGGTTGAACTATCAAAATATTTCAAGAGTCCGAAAAACCGCCAATGTAGGGAGCTTAAGGCAACACAAGCGGCAGGGAGCAGGAAACTGGGCAGCACGAGATGTAATCACAACACTTCCCTGCTCCCTGCCGCTTGTGATGCCTTTAGCTCCCTACATTGGCGGTTTTTCGTTTTATTAGTAATTGAAATAAATATCAGTTATGACTTTTTTGTACGAAAAATAATATCTGGTTAATAGCCTCCTCTTGCAGTTTTATAGGCATCCGCTCTTTTGTTGAAATTTTCAATGACATTTGACATAATTAAGGTCTATCTCACTGCCCACTTGCCTGCTCCCTGCCGTGGCAGCTAGCTGAATGTAATCAGGGTTTTATGGATTCTTAAAAAAACCGCGCAATTTGAAACCTTTACTTATTGTCATGATTCTGTTTCAGTTCTTCAAGCCAGTCATGCCAGTAAGCATACGACTCCTTCAAGATCACTCAGGTAGAGCATCTGGTGAAGCTGATGTAGAATTTGCATCTCACGATGATGCGATGAGAGCAATGGGCAAAGACAAGAGCAACATGCAGCATCGTTACATTGAACTTTTCTTGAATTCCTCCGGTGGCAGTGGCGGCGGCGGTGGGGGTGGGGGAGGTTTCGGAGGTAGAAGACGATTGTAAAAGAGCGTCCGAAGAATTTTTGTCACAGTTACTTAATTTCGTTGAGCAGTATGGTGAATTGAACGATCTTGGAGATTTTCAGTTTGATATGATGGACCACCACGATTTCACGAAGTATTTCAGCTAAATTGTGTAGAAGTTTGGAGTTTTTTTTTATTATTAATTATAAGTTATAAGGTTTATATGATTTCAGTTTATTTTTGTATATTTATTTCCTGAAGTGTGGAATGTATTTTAGGATGTAAAAAGAGGACTGGGTGTGATTGTCAATTAGGGAAGCATTTTAATTACGATATTGCAGGTAAAGAAAAATTTTGTATTGATAATGCTTATTTTCCGTGATTATTCTTGGAATATCAAGACTTTACTGTCTGCTTCTCACTAAAACATAATTATATGTAAAAATAAAGATTTTAAAATATACTTCCTTGCATTTTGCATTTAACGAGGACGAGATTAGCTCCAAAGTATGAGTTGAATATTGGTTGATTTCAATCGATTAATATTATTCTCTGCTTTCCTTAATTTTGTATTTCATGGCGATGTTACGCGTTAAACCACTGCTTAGGATTTCAAAATATTTTTTTTCTACAAACGTCAAAAAATGACAAAGTTCGCGCATAGGCAAGAATATGCGAAGTGACCCTTTTTTTCATTTCCTTCGTTACTATGACATCGTGCGCGAAGTAGTGTGCGAAATACTTACTTCGCACACTGCATGTAAACTATATGGGATTTTTATATTTTAACTTGGTAAATTTCTTGAAATCCACGTTTTCTTTAACATTGAGTGTTGCTTTCAACATAGAATATATTGCCCATAGTTATAATACCTAATTACTTGATTTGGAAAAACAGTTCAAACCAGTTCAATATTTTTTTTCATATTAAGCTAAGCGTTTGTAGAAAAATTTTGTTTGCATCTCATGCGCGAAATACTTTGGTGATCTCGGCTGCGCCTCGTTAAAAAAATCAGTTCTCGATCACCAAAGTAGCATTTCGCGCACTAGATACAAAAATAACTATTATTCTTCTGTAAAAATATAATACACCTTTGTAATAATAACATTTGGGCATAAAAACGTTATTGCTTCTTGAGCGCTCGTTCTACTTAAACGAATGCTACATCGTTTTGCCCAAATGTCTGTAATTTTCGAATTTCGAGCCGAAAATGGTCTCAAACGAAAGGGTTTGACTTCCTGATGAAGAATCCGTGGTCATAGTCAATTTTGTCCGTGGGGCCGTCCGGACGTAAGCACGATAACTTTCGAAGGGATTGTCCTAGAGACTTGAGATTTTCAAGGTTAGTTCGATTCCCAAATGCCTCGGATAAGTTTGTTAACCAGCCAAATCGTACAGGGTGTTCCATGAAATATGGCCAAAATTGTTGTTACTCAATATCGCAGACAAAACGAAACCAATCGAAATAAAAATTTGCGGCCATATGCTAGATGCTTATAATGAACTTCATGCAAGATTTTGTAGATATTAATCTTGTTTTAATGATTGATTTTTAAGTCGTTCATTTTTTAAATATTTTATAGAATATATTTACAATCGTGCTGTGATTTTGTATTCACATACATAGTAGCATGAATCTCAGGTCCTAAAACGAGAATTTGAGCTAATAGCCTTATTGTTCCACCAATGAACGAGCGCTCAAAAGCACCTACTCAAGGCTTTTTTTACTTAAAAACGGCGCCCCTCACGAAAAAAAGCAGGAGTGATTTTTTGTCTCAAATTGACCATGAACAATTTAAAAATTTTTAGTTTAAAATATCTCATTGCCATACCACTTTTTTAGTCAGTTTTGAAATAAAACTTCAACACCCTGTATCTTGAAAACAATGCATTTCCGGACCTACATTTATGGGAATTTTTTTTTTATAAAATGATCTGAGGAATCAACTCTTTCACATTTTCGGTGTTATTCAGATACACCTGTATATATCACATAAAGTTCTTTCCAGAAATTTTTTTGGTTTTTAAATAATGGTAGCCCCTAGTTTGGAAAAAAAAATCTATATAATTCAACCATATATTTATTGTTATATAATATATTATAACCGATAAACACTCTCCGTCAGAAACTCATGATAAACTCACTTAGTCCTTTTCTTTTGAACGAAATTCTTGGGTTCTACATTAGCTTTCCTTTCTTTCTCTACCACAGCTTTCAAATGCTCCGAAATAGTTGCGAAAGGATCCTTAGCCAATGCTGGATTTTTGAGCAGCTTTTGATAAATATTTATATTTTGTATAGTTTTCTTCTGTATTTTTTTACTCCTCTCAATGGCCTTTTTCTTCTTTACACCAATATGGTGTGATTGTTTAGTATTACTATTACTTACTGAAGGTTCTAACACAGGCAAACTGTCAAGAAGATTTTGCATAGTGTTTATCGGAGCTTTCTGTTCCTTGTCTTTCTGCTTTTGTTTCAATTCCTTCTTCATTTGGTTGAGGGTATCGATTTTCTTCAGTAAAAATTGTCGTTTGAGTTTTCTTTTCTCTTTCTTGGGTATTGCATTCTCTCCCTTAAGGGATTTACTGGATACGTAGGACTTGACACTTCTGATATCATCGTCTAATGTGTTCTCAGGTGTATCTTTCATTAGAGATAATATATCGATTCCTGCGAATACATTATCTTCGAGCGCTGGAACTGAAAGTTTTGTAGGAGATTCTGTCGAAGAGCCATCAACACTTTTTTCTGGTTTTTTAGATGGTGCACTAGCGTGCATCTTATACCGGCGACTTTTGTATTTTCCCATTTTTATATTGAACTATTTCACGACAAGGCTGTATACTTAAATGTTTATCACTCGGTACAGTCGTTACTCGCTTATTTATTATATAAATAAAACAAATCACAACATAACCTAGTTAAGTTATTAGAGGTTAGGTCACAGAGACCAGTAATAGAGCATAGACTACAGACTTATGTCAAAAAATTCTTGATGTTAATGTTCTTGGCATCTGCTAAAAAAATAAAATTATTGAATTAAAAACCAGTCTGCTGTGTTTATGTTCAATTCAAATCGTTTCTTACGGAAATTGAATAATTAATATATACAATTCCAGCAATAGAGCTACATATCATTGTGTTCACATTCCATTACAAAAATGTATGCAAATAAATCGCTAATTAGTATTTCTGCGAGTATCGCAGATAACAAATTGCTTCCTCGTAATTATCATTAGTGTTTGGTTATTGCTTTGTTCGAAATTACGCAATGAAACATACGTAAATCAAAATATAATTGTTTTGGTTGGAATTTCTCATGGTCCAGTTGTCCTGTCCGCATCTGTATTCATCTCGCATCATTCGTACATTCCGTTGTCTAGTTGTCGTTGTCTGAGAAGCTTGTTAAAGTTGCTTTACCTGATAAAGTGAACGTGACTGACCGAACACTGGCTGAATACTTGCCTCAAAAGGATATGATTCATTTTTAACTCAAGTAACTTAGAAAACCTGTGTAAAGTGACCCATTTAAATATTCAACCTTCGTTTGTGACATGACTCCTCGAGTGTGACTGTTGTGGTTAGATGAAACTTCGAATGTTTTGAAATGAAAATAGTGTGTTAAGTGATAACCAGTTGTGTTCAAGTGACTAATAAATAAGTCAAAATGTTCAAGTTACTAGGGGGACTCGCTACTTATCTGAAACAACAAGATATAGTGACTGATTGTGCAATATTTCGCCTGCACAATTTGTTCACTACAGCTCTGTTAATGGGATGTAGTTTGATCATTACAGCGTCTCAGTATGTTGGAAGACCCATCCAGTGCATTGTTCAGGACAGGAATCCCCATGTTATTAACACTTTTTGTTGGATATCATCCACGTTTACGATGCCTGACGCTTTTCAAAGACAGCTGGGTACTGAAGTTGCTGCCCCAGGTATCTCAAATGATTTTGATGATGTACATGCTCATAAGTATTACACTTACTACCAATGGGTCTGTTTTGTGCTGTTTTTCCAAGGTATAGCCTGTTATCTTCCCAAATTTATCTGGGATAAATTTGAAGGAGGTTTAATGAAAACTCTAGTTATGGGTTTGAACATCGGTGCAATTCCTGAGGAAACCAAAAATGCTAGGAAAGAAGTTTTAATAGAATACCTCGTAGAGCATTTAAAAAAGCACAAACTTTACTCCATAAGGTACTGGTGCTGCGAATGTCTTTGCTTGGTGAACATAATCGTTCAACTATACTTGATGAATAAATTCTTCGATGGTGAATTTTTGAGTTATGGTCTTCGAGTTATGAGTTATTCTAACGATGTACAGGAACAGCGTGTAGATCCTATGGTTTACATATTCCCACGACTGACTAAATGTAACTTCTTTAAATATGGTCCGTCGGGGAGTATCCAGAAGTTAGATAGTTTATGCGTTCTTCCTTTGAACATTGTGAATGAGAAAACTTACATATTTATTTGGTTTTGGTATATGATCCTGGCTTCTTTGCTCACTATTTTGATAATATATAGGGTCTGTATGATATTGTCTCCAAAACTGAGGACTCGCATTTTCCATGCTAAAAACTATGGTCTGCCTTATGAAGTGTCGCAGACTGTAACGAGAAAGACAGATATTGGAGATTGGTGGATACTCTTCATGTTAGGCACAAATATGGACACATTGATATTCAGAGAAATGATTTCCGAGCTGTCGAAGAGAATCGAACCAAAGCCTTCGAATAGAAGATGATTTTTAATTTCTTAGACTAAAATTTTTATTTCTGTTTGGCAAATAACAGAGTAATTGTTCTCGAATCTTGCCAAGAATCTCTTAAAGACTCGAATATTTTTGAATTTTTTATTATCAAAATTTTACACTTATACTTGAAGAAAGAGTTGACAGGTTTGCCTTTTGAATTGCCTTATCGATGACTTTTTGATATTGTATACAATCCAGTTTTAGGTTTTATCGTAAACTTTGTTCTTCGTGGTGTTCTTGCTCAGAAGATAAGATAATATCTATTTTTTTATAGAATTTTATGGACATGTTTGTGTATGTTTATTGTAGTAATAAGAATGTTTGTAATCTATTTATTTCGTAACTACTTTACTTGATTGCATATGTACAGGATGTCCCAAAAAATTTTGGAAATTCTCGGAATCAGATGGAACATAAAAAAATAAGATGACAAGTTCCCATAATTTTTTTCCTAGCGCCCCTCCCTACGAATATACGACCTCCTAAATGACGCCACTGGAAATTCATTTTAGTGGAATAAATTTTAATTACTTCTTTCATTTTTTTTTTCGAAAACGGTTCATTTTATCGACACAACAAAAGTACCTATCTTTTCTTCAGCTTAATGTTCAAGGTATCCAAATTTGTTTTTCTTAGCACCTTATCATACAGGGTGTTGAAAATGTAAGCATAAAAATGTACAACCCAGTCCGCCCCTGGTAAACTAAACAGACTAATTGAAATTTGAGTGCTGTGATTTAAGAGGTCCTTGATACTATTAATCATATCAAATTTTCATCAAATTATATTGAATGGTTTGAAAATTATTCCACTAAAATGGATTTCCAGTGGCGTCATTTAGGAGGTCGTATCTTCGTAGGGAGGGTCGCTAGGTAAAAAAAATTATGAGAACTTGTCATCTTCATTTTTTATGTTCTATCTGAATCCAAGAGATTTACCATATTTTCCAAGACACCCTGTATACTGTCAAGCTGAGATGTTATGATATGGGACCAAGATATTTGATAGTTTAGACTACAATCAAAATTTTACATTTAGAGTAAAAATTGACAAAAGTAAATTAAGGGCTGACAATAATGCTCACGTTCAAATATTTCGAAGTATTTCTGTACATCAGCTTAAACCTTTTTTTTATAACTCACAGTACAAGCTAAGTCCAAAAATAGTGAAGAGATTGGAAATGAAAATTTTAAGATTGTTCCATAAGTGTCATATCTTTGATGTTAACTGCCTCTTCCACTTTAAGTATTTTATGTTTTCTTCCTTAAAGTTTGTTCTTCAAGCTCATTTTTCTAGTTTTAATTATAATATAATCTGAAGAATATTCCATAAATATATTTATTTAGGCTAATTTAGGTTTGATATTAAGAATCTCTGATCATTCACAATTGTTTATTTCCTGTGAAAAATTTCGAAGTGATATTGTAAAATTAATTGCATCTTTCTCTTCTATGAGAATATATTTTGAATTGATATTCTTCCTCAATTAATTTTAATTGTATATCATAAGATGGTGATCTTAATAGAATGATGTCAAGTTGAAGCGTTTCATCTGATTCAAAATAAAGATTTTTATTAGAGTTTGATCTTTAACCTTACATTCCATGACTTTAATCCAAGTTTGATTATCAGCTAATAACATTGATGCAAGAACTGTATAGGGTGTTTCAGAATAGTTGCCTAAAATTCGCGATCTTCATCCTTAGATGACTTTATGACACAAAAAGTTCCTATGAACTCTCTCCAATCCATTTTTTCTCGGATACAGGGTGTTGAAATAAAAAAAATTGTTTTTCGGAAATATTTTCGATAACCTACAAGATTTTTGTTTGCCTCTTGGAAGGCTATGAGTACGCATCAGAACACATTTTTTCAATTTTCATCAATGGCTTTCGTACAGACTTTTTAATCTCAGATTAATAAACTACAGTGGAACTCCCTTATAACGAATTTCGTATAAGACATTCCACTTTGAATCCAAATTCCATGTTAAATACACCCTCTAAAACGAAGTAAATTCTCTCTATAACGAAATATTTAAAGAGCTAAAATTTTCCGGACGTACGTAATAAATCCCGACTAAATCATTACGGCGGGCAGAGAAATCTCTCTGAAACAGTTTTAAATACATCCCTGGCTGTTTGGTTTCAATCTAACCGTTACGCTAGTGTGAAAATTGTGCGAAAATGCCTAAAAGGAAGTGCTTAAGTTTGAATGATAAACCTAAATTTATCAGTGAAGTCGACCGCGACATTGCTGACTATAGAAACAAATTTATCGCTTTCGTTATAGGTAAGTTCCACTATATTTTTCAATGCACAATTTTAAATTCTCATCAATGGCTTCCGTACAGACTTTCTGTCTCTCAGATCATTTTTTCATTTTTGTATCTGTTGATCTGAGCTTCTGTCCTTACCTCATATCAATAAAATATTTTGTTGATCAGAGGTCCTAAAAAATTTGGTGGAAAAAGTTTATGTACGGCAATGCTTTTTTTCAAATTTGAAATTATTTTTGTAATAACGACATAATTCACAGTAAGAATGGTATAAGCTTGCGAGCCCCAGATGCGACAATTTTGCCTGTTGACGAAGCCACCGAGGTGGAAATGGGCCTCATCACTCAAGATGATTTTTCGATGGAATTCTGGATCATTTTGCATGCATTTCAACGACTCAATCAGCAAAGACAAATCGTTGTTGATGATCGGTCGGCTTGAGTTCTTGTGTTAACTGAACTTTATAAGCCATAAGACCCAAATATTTTTGCAAAATACGGTGTAATGACGTTTGTGGAATGCCTAATTCCAAAGAACGACGAGGAATGGACAAATCTGGATTTCCTTCAACACTTTCGGCGGCAACAGCAATATTTTCGGCTGTTTTATTCTTCACATCACTAACTTGTCCCAAAAGCTCGAATTTTTCCACCAATTTATTCATTGCGGTCCGACAAGGTGCTTCCGACGACCCACATTTTCCAAGATTTTTATAGTGAATTTTAATGATTTCAATACGTTCTTGAAGCGTGTATTTTTATTAATGACGTAGTTTCTACTTGTCAAATGTCAAAAAATGACAGCTTCAAACGTGATATCTACCGAAATAGCGGGCTATTCGAAATAACACCTCTTTTTGGAAAAACCTTTATTTTGAAGAACCTTTTATTGACAATAATCTCCCATATTTTAAGGTAATGGACAATGCACCCCGAGTCGTGTTTCTCGCCATGTATATAATTTTCTAGGATTTTGTTCCGTTTTGGTAGTGATCGTTAACTATACGTGTTTCTCAATTTTGTAAACTGGTAAATTCGCCTCTTTGAAATAAAGATCTTGTAGTCAATCTTGATTTAAAATGGAATAAGTATATCATATTTCACATTTTGCGCCCCTAGGTCGTTTGCGCCCGTGGCAAATGCCTCCCTCGCCACGCCCACGGTCCGGCTCTGTAAGCTTGTGGGGTGTCGAAAATATTACCGAAAAAACATTTTTTTAAATTTAAACATCCCCTCTGTATCTTAGAAACAATGCATCAGAGACTCATGAAGGTATACAGGGTGTTTCTGTATTGATGCGAAAGATTCAAGGGCCTGATTCCTCAGATCATTTTTAAAAAAAACTTAAAACATAATATTATGTTCTAAACGTCTTACCTTTTGAGTTACATGGTGGTGAAGTTTTCAAAAATAAATCATTTTTCACTAATAGGAAGGTCAAATTACGTACGAACGCCACTGGTGGAAATTAAAAAAAAGCGATACACTAAAAATTGCCTCTTGATTCATAGTACATGTAGGTATGACCAATTTCATTAAAATATCTGAAGTGGTATTGTAGATATTAATAAAAATTGATGGAAATTTTACCACCCTGTAATTCAAAAGGTAAGACAGACATGAAGTTTTTTCCTTAAAAATGATCTGGGGAATCAGGCCCTTATTGAATCTTTCGCATCAGTTCAGAAACACCCTGTATTCAGTGAACAATGGTATATTCCATAGGAACTGGATGTCATGAAATCATCTAAGAATGAAGATCCTGATGACTTTGGGCACCTAATAATGAAACACCCTGTATAACGTAATGAAGAAATAGTAGTAATGAAGAATGAAAACCTTTTCAAAATATTTGCAAGCATGGGGTTCCGTTTTCTTCAGGTATATTTCCATGATACTAAAACACAATGTTTTAGTATCATGGTATATTTCTAACAATCTTTTAAGTTATTGTGAATCACGAGAATTCCCAGGTCGAATTCTTGGAACTATTCGGGATACATTACAATGACCCTTGGTTCATCTGGTAGCAAGAAGGGATAATTACTACCAGCTTCCATCCCAATAAATTACATTCTTGGGCTGAAAATGTTTCCTGAATAGCATGGAACCGGTTATTGAATAATGGTCACAAAAAATTCAACTTAGGCAACTTTTAATGTAAGTAAGCGCTTTGTAAATTGCAGCGTTGTGTGGAACGTTTTTTTATGTAACATTTCCTTAGGTTGCAATGTTTTATAGTAAAAAAGTATTCATTCTGAAAAGAAAAAATCAAAGTATGAAAAATTTTGTTATAATTTGCTTAAAAGTAGCCTTAATCTTGGTGTAGATCAACTACTAACGGTATAAGTTTCCGTGGTGTAGTGGTTATCACATCCGCCTAACACGCGGAAGGTCCCCGGTTCGATCCCGGGCGGAAACAACTTTTTAGCGCGAGTTATAACGGGGTTGTCAACTCACCTTATAAATGAAAAAACATGACTGATATTAGTTACCTCTTTTTAATTATACTGATGGACAAAATTAGCGCAATCTTTAGTCGGATTTCAATGTTTTTTTCTTCCAATTGTAACTCTGTTATTGTCGAATTTCCTCCATGGAACAGAAGTCCAAAAAATAAAATCTTCATGTTGTACAGGGCGTTTAAATAATGTCATGTTTTAAAATCAAATTTTAACGTCTTCTGTGGGCAATGCCAGGTTGCTGAGGCATATAAAAACAATAGAGCGTTATAGCCTAGTATCTCTTGAGTATTTTGTTTTTTTTTAAACCAATTTATCTTGGAATCGTCCAGAGTCAACATTTTATCAACTCTTGTATTTTATGCATTAGCCATGAATATCTTCGCAACCATCTGTCCGATTCGAATGTTTTTTTTAGTTTTAGCTCTTTTATTGGCACACACACAATTTCAAAAAAAGAAATTTTAATGCTGTAGAGGGCGTTTCAATTTTCGGTTTTTTTCATTACAGTTTAACGCCAACTGTGGGCAATACTAGATACCTCAGGCTTCTAAAAACTATAAAGTAAAGTATAGCCTGATGTTTCTTGAGTATTTTGATTTTTTAAAAAGCAATTTAACTTGTACCCTTCCAGAGATATTCACATTTTTATAACATCTTGCATTTCATACAATATATTGACAATGAATATTTTCAGTCAAGTAGTACTGGGGTTTGCAGTTGTCACTGTCAACAAATAAATTGTTATTGTCAATAATAATCATTAATTTCATTAATTGTGGCATTGTATTGCGTTTAATTTTACCTGTTTTTCTTAATTTGTTTTCAACGCAAAAATAAACGAAAACAAATTAAGAAAAACAGAAAATATGAAAGATGTTGTAAAAATTGCTTTTTAAAAAAAGCAAAATACTCAGGAAACATCACCATATACTCTTCAGAAGTCTCAGGTATTGCCCACAGAAGGCGTTAAACTGTAATGAAAAAAAAAACCGAAAATTTAAACACCCTGTACAGCATTATGCATTTCTTTTGTGAACATCTCATAGTAGTAGAATGTAGTATGATATTCGCCAATAAAAGAGTTAAAACTAAAAAAACATTCAAATCGGACAGATGGTTGCGAAGATATTCATGGCTAATGCATAAAATAGAAGAGTTGATAAAATGTTGAATATCTCTGGACGATTCCGAAATAAATTGGTTTTCAAAAAAACAAATTACTCAAGAGATACTAGGCTACAAGTACAACGCTTTATTGTTTTTATATGCCTCAGTAACCTGCCATTGCCCACAGAAGGCGTTAAAATTTGACTATAAAACATGACATCATTTAAACGCCCTGTACAACATGAAGATTTTATTTTTTAGACTTCTGTTTAATGGAGGAAATTCGATAATAACAGAGCTACAATTGAAAGAAAAAACATTGAAATCCGACTAAAGATTGGGAAGATATCAATTGTCAAAATTTAATGAAATTTTAGGCGGTGCGCTAATTTTGTCCATCAGTATACATATATAGATTATGTATTATTTTGAAATTGCTTGGTGAAATAATTCGACAATGGCCACTGGCCAAGATTGCATAACATTTTGGTGTGATTTCTTCTCCATAGAGTTATGAAAGACAATTTAAACAGATAATGGATTGTTCCTGCTGAAACCACTTCCGATCTTCCTCAATCAGCGTCTTGAGGAAAAAATTATGAAAAAAACCTTCCATAAATGTAGGTCCGGACATATGCATTGTTTCCAAGATACAGGGTGTTACATTTCTTCTTTAAAAATGATTGAAAAAAGTGGTATTCTTCTGAGATATTTCAAACTAAAAATTATTTTGTGACAAAAAATCTCTTTTGCATTTTTTTCGTGTGAGATGCCGTTTTCATGTACAAAAATAAAACACACGTATTTTTCCTTACTTCAAACACATTGTGTAGTTGCAATGCTATGTTTTATTTTGTCACATGAAAATGGCGCCCCACAGGAGAAAAATGCTGTGGAGATTTTTGAGCGCTCGTTCTACTTAAATATTATTGATGTATCTTTCTTGTGGGAATGTCAACTGAATCTGGTATATTATATCCAGTTCTTTCCTATAATTTTCTGGTGTTAGAGGGGTGTTAAAAAGTCTATGAAATAAAAATCTAAATAATGCGGCTCTCTTCATTGTGGGTGCGTGGTATGAGGGAAGAGAGCCGCATTTAGATTTTTATTTCATAGACTTTTTAACACCCCTCTAACACCAGAAAATTATAGGAAAGAACTGGATATAATATACCAAATAGGCAGAGAAAATGAATATTCTAGATCATATATCGACGAAAAACATCAATGAAAATAAAAATAATTCTAGATAAGATCTACCCCCACACACCCATCAGGAAATATTTCATATCAACACCATACTACAAAGATCTACATGAAAAATTAAAACATACTTTAGAGAAATACAATTATACACTAACAAGTAAACGACACAGAACAATAGCAGATATACTGATTAATAATAAAATGAAATCTAAACTCGAACAATCCAGCGGAGTCTATGAGATAACATGCACAAACTGCCCTTCATTTTACATAGGAATGACAACTCGTAATGTAGAAAAAAGATTCAAAGAACACAAAAGAAATCAACCCCATTCCGCTTTAGGCACACATTTAAACGATACCGGACATCATATCACATTAGATAATCTGAAAATACTTCATAAAGAAAATAACTACCATAAAATAATATTACTTGAACAACTAGAAATTTTAAAAAATAAAGACAACCAATTTTTACTTAATGATAATAGAGAATTCGACAGAAGAAATATTTTTAAACTCATAGATTCTTAAAAACAACAATAAATAAAATTCAAAAAATTCCCGCCACCAATAGACCACCGATAATAACATATTAGATACCTATCACATTTCGCACATATCCTATAGTTCCAGATTCAGTTGACATTCCCACAAGAAAGATACATCAATAATAAAGGTTGACTAAAATTCAAAAATTTTAACAATTCTGACAGAGGAGAACCATTTTTAATATTTTTAATGTTTTTAAACAGTTTCTGTTCATTTTAATTCAAGACAGTAAGTTGCATACTCTCACCTAGATAAATACATGTTTTACATTTGTATACTTTCAGCTGGCCTGATGATGGAATAATTCCGAAATCGATAGCCGAAGATTTTAATAAACAATAGTGTGTTTTATTTTATTTTACATTTTTATATTTCCATAACAGGATATCCGATTCGAGTGAAATTCAGTTTGTGAATGGAGATCGATAAATTGAATGTTCATACAAAATTTCGTGACCACCAGTGTTAACAGAACCATAGAAAATTGAATTAGAGAATATTGAGGATATCTTTATTTATATCTTTATTTCCATAACAGAATTTTCGATACGAGTGAAATTTATTTTGTGAATGAAAACTGATATACTGAATATTCATTCGAAATTTCGAAGGAACCATTGAATTTAATTTTTACAATTTATATTTTTCGCATATTTCATTTTCTGAATCATTTTCAGAATATTATTCCGATTGTTCTGAGATTCTGCATTTATATATTCGGTATCAATCTCAAGTCACATATATCTTGAGGTAATAGTCTTATTGTTCCACCAATGAGCGCTCAAAAGCTCCTTCTCAGGGCTTTTCCTAAATTTTCAAGTAACACTTTAAACACCCTGTATCTTGGAAACAATGCATTTCCGGACCTACATTTATGGGAAGTTTTTTCTACAAATGATCTGAGGAATATCATCTTCTGAAGATAAGGATAAATAATGAAAAAAGATAAAAAGCTGTAAAATATTCAATAATTTTTTTTGAAGAATGTTGAATTCTTACGCGATTCGAACTAGAAAATTAATAAATTTCAAACATTAAAATACAAAATTACCTTACCTATTGCTATTCTTGAAGCGACTATAAAGGAAGTAATCCAAAGAAATATCTAGCATATAGAACAGATTTTACAATCCGAGCGCACTATTTTTCCTTATTACCCAATAAGACTTTTTTGTGCAACATGATAACAAAAGTAGGTGAAAAATAAACCACAAAAATAATCGTTGATGTAGATACGACTATAAAAGCAGATGTCTCCGACACAGAGCCACAGAAACAAAAATGAATTTCAAATTACTGCTTGTGTTCACCGTTGTGTTGCTTGGGCTTTTTGCCCCAAGTTTTGCCTATCCAAATCCGGAAGCAATGGCTGAACCGGAAGCTAGGGCAGCACCAGCGCCAGAACCGAAGAGAAGGGTTAAATGGAAGCACGTAAGTTGAATTCAGATTAATAATATAATAGTATATTATATTATAAGGATTAAAAGTGCATATTTTTTTACGAGCAATATTTGCAGTTGCGAGGCGCAGCCGAGCGAATGCAAAATTGCGAGTTAAAATAGGCACTTTTAATCCGAATAATATATACTATTTTTTCTCCAACCAAGTCAAAATCACAATAAAATTGGTTTTAGTGAAAAATCGTTCATAATTTGGTTATGAATTTGAACACAGAATCATGACAGTGATTGTCAAGTAGACTTCAAATGCATTTACTTTTAATCCAAGGATTAAAAGTAGCGTTTTTAATCCTAGGATTAAAAGTGTTGCTAAGTAACGAGTGAATTTTTGTACGGTAAGGAAATGTATGACTTTTGCACCTGAAAATAGAACAAAAATGTCAACATTTTTTGATGGTTGGAGAAAAATCAATTTTATCCACGACTATTGTAAAATCCGTCCCTTGTATTTATCTGTGCTCGGCCTTAATAATACCCATTAATCACAAGGGAATAATGAGTTATTATTCACTGCTGTCAGATGCTTCATAGATTTAGCTTTAATATACACTGCTCAACAATTGATAGGGATCACTTACTTGTTCTAAATTTATTTCTGAAATATTCGCTCCAAGATTATAAATTTAGTCAGATATCGGAGTATTTTCAGTTGATAATATGGTTCACTTGAGAAAAGAATGAACAAATGTAAAGTTGGAGAGAAAAAAAGACTTTATTAGGAACACTCAAAATTCCGTGTTTGAATAACATAAAAATTGTATGTTGAAACCACAAGAAGGCTGAAGTTTCGGTTAAGCTAGTACCTAGTTGGTCCCCCACGAGCTCGTCTCAAGCATTCTACCCTACGAGGCATACTTTCGATCAAACGATTTATAAAATTTTGGGGCAAATTCGTCCAAATATCCTGTAAAGCGTTAGAAAGGTCCTCCAGGTTATTGATCGGTTGTTCTAAGGTTGACAATTGTCTAGACATCTCAGACCAGACATGTTCGATGCAATTTATGTCTGGAGAGCGAGCTGGCCAGTCCATCCTATCAATAGCATGAGTTTCTAGCTTTTCATTAACCAGACGACTACGGTGTGGACGGGCATTATGGTCAATTGAAATGAAATTCTCGCCCACGACAGCCGCAAACTTTTTCCTTAGAGAACATAATAATGTACAGATATTCACGAGATAACTTGAAAAAAATACAAATGAAGAGAAGTTTATAAGTGATCCCTAGCAATTGTTGATCAGTGTAATAATCTTTAAATTGGTATTTCTTCAGTATTCTAAAGCACTCCAACTAATATAATATAATATAACAAATATGTGTACAATTGTCAATCGAGGGCCAAATCTACTTTCATTATATCACTACTTGCATTATAATTCTCACTCCTTGTTTCCGCCTAGAAGCGAAAATAATGCCGCGGAGCCGGGTCTCCTACACGTGATCTACAGTTTCAATTTTGAGCGGTTTCACCTCAAATTGAAATGAAATGAAATGTTACATTCTAACGGATCTCGACTCGTGGAGGCGAGCCTCTTTCTCTAAGCGTTTTGCTTGTTATCCGTTACGCTGTATTGTGTGTTGCATATAATGTATGAATGTTTTAGATCTCTGGGTAATACTTAAACATATGTTTATTACTTTGAGATTTGTATAGTAGATAGAATGATGGAAATAATACAGATATACAGGGTGTCCCGTAATTAGATTAGACCGACAAACTTCTAGTGGACATTATAGATCATATTTTAGACAGATTCGACCCAAATCATATAATGCAAAACTGCTTCGTTAAGGAGCTAGTGCCCTTTGAAGATGACGTCCTGTTCACACTTTTTGCCACATATTCGCAAAACGGAGTCACATAAAGTGCTGAAAGTTCACACATTGGCTAATATGGAAAATACGCATCGATTAGATTGTGTACATTTCTATCATGTCAACCACAATCGTATCATTTGGGGGGGCGGCGAAGGGTATTTTCAGTTGAAACTTTTTTAACTTTCATAATTTCGCAAGATTTACATCATATTCATTAACTGTGATGTGTTTTCTTGAAAAAAGGTATCTAACCATTATAAACTCAAAACAAAAGTGAACATTTAGTACTTAGTGAAAACTGAAAAGAGAGAAAATTTCAAATCCTATTCTTTCAGAAATGGTGCATCTGGGCGTTATTATACAAGAACATCTTTTTCAAGAAAAATATTAGAGTTTATGAATATGATGTAAATCTCGCGAAATAATGAAAGTTGAATAAGTTGCAACTAAAAATACCCTTCGCTCCCCCCCCAAATGATACGAATGTGCTTGACATGAAAGAATAAAGAAATGCACTCAATCTAATCAATATAGGCCGTATTTATAAAAATGAAGTATTTCCTTCAAAGGTAAAGGTAGAAGTAAAAGGTAGAGGTCCCAAGGAGAAGGTAGAAGGAAAAGGTTTTGCTTTACTTGGTATTCATAATCTTTTCCTTTTCTTTGTAAGCAAATCCTCACGAAAAGAGGAAAAGGTATAGAGACGCGCAATTTACGCACTTTACCTATATTTTGCCGACAAGTTGCAACTTGCAGGTACATCAGGATAGCGATTATGTTATTAGTAGTATATAGTGTTTGCTGCTACATGGAAGTTGAGTTGTACTCGAAGTTTTGATTATTTTAAGTGAGCTGTATTAAGATGGCAAGTGACGACGAACTATCAGACTCCCAATTAGAGTAGGGCTGCCATGAATGTTTGAGCATCTACCGGGACAAGTGGCACAAATAGTTATTTATTCAACTAGGTTATTAAAGACAGCGACTAATGGTCAAGATATTTTAAAGCGTGAGCGGAGCGAACGCTTTAATAGTTCGAGACCATTAGTCGCTCGATTAATAACCGAGTTGATTACAAGATTTTTCCGACGATCTCAATATGAATTGTGTATGAATTCTTGATTGAAATACATTTTCATTCTGCACAAGACATACATTTGTCATAATGAAACTTCTATGTATCTATGTTCCAGTAGAGTTTTGACATTTCTCGTAGTGCTTCTGAATACTTTATGAACGGTTGCCATGAGGATTGCACATTAAAATAGCCAAAAAATTTGAGCATTAAAATGGGTCATTAATGATCAATTTCGTACACATTAAAATCACCTTTTATTTCGAGGTCGGCGGAAAAATAGGTTAATATACCGTGCAAAAAAGCTCATCTTATAGGTCTATACATAGTAGTATGTCACAACTGAAAGAGTGAATCTATGTACATGTAATTTTAAGAAAAGAAGTTCATATAAACATGGGTCCGTAAAAGCTTCCTTACGAAGCTACAGGGTGTTGAAATTTCCGAAAAAAATTTGTTTTTTATTCAAAACTCCTGCAGTTTTTGAGATATTCAGTCCAATTTTGTAATGCGAGCTATTTTCAACAGTCTCCATCATTGCACGTCCTGAATCTTAACTAGAATCCTCAGGTTATTTTCTTTTCCTGAGCCCTGTCACCTTTTTGCTCTCAGACTGTTTTGCGGTACCTCACTGATCAGCGTGTAATCAATTTTTGATATTTCTGTTGAGTTTGAAAACTTTTTTGGCTCTTGCAGTTTTTCGTATCTCTAACCGTTTTCGAGTAAAAAATTATTTAATGATTGTATGTTGATATTGAATAAGCATGACGAGCTATCAAAATAAAAGCAAATTTTGGGCATATCTATCGAGTATTTCTATTATTTTTTTAATTAGCAAATAACATACAATCGTTCAATAATGTTTTTCTCGAAAACGGTTAGGGTACGTCCGTATAGGCAGGAGGCTTGCTTAGCGCCTAGAGCCTAGCGAGTCATTTTATCACCGTGCTGACAAGCAAATGACTAAGGCAGCTCTCATTTCAGTGCGGACAGAGCTCAGTATTTATGAGCTCACTCACTCAAGCTCACTCCCCAACTGAAACACCTTTAAATGTCAATAAATGAAAGAAGTAAATGATAAAAATCCACCCCGGACTAGATGCATATTTTGCGAAGCAAATCCTTTAATTCTGTAGCAAATGCTCCTGTTTATAAATACCAAAGAAGGTAAACCTTTCAATTTAAACCAACACCTTTTCTTCAAGTTCGAACCTTTTCTTTCTTTTTGTTTATGAATAGAATGTGAAGTAAATGCTTTAATTTCTACAAGTAAAAGCAAATGCTCTTCTTTATGAATACGGTCTAATGCGTATTATTCATATTAGACAATGTGTAAACTTTCAGCACTTTATGTGACTCCGTTTTGCGAATATGTGGCAAAAAGTGTGGACAGAACGTCATCTTCAAAGGGCACTAGCTCCTTAACGAAGCATTTTGCATTACATATATGATTTGGGTCGAATCTGTCTAAAATACTATCTATAATGTACACTAGAAGTTTGTCAGTCTAATTACGGGACACTCTGTATAAATGTGGTTGTTCTTCATTTGAAATTGAATAAAATGCAGTGAAATTAGGGGAGGCCCGGCCTCCTCTGCCTCCTCTGAGCAGCCGCCACTGGTTCGAAACTCCAGTGTTTCCCAAACAAAAAAAAATACTCTTGGTCCGCTCTGAAGTCGACCGTTTTCGAGAAAAATCAACTTCAATATTGAAAAACACGAGAAAAAATATTTTAAAAGATTGGCCATGTTTTTCAACAAAAAAGTTGATTTTTCAAATTCCGAGTAAAACGAATTTCAAAAACCTAGTAAGGTTTTTCGACTGTAAGTAAAAAAATCGAAAAAAAGATTGCAAAAAATTGATTATGATTCTTAACAAAAAACGTTTGAAGCGTATGATGAAACATTAGTGTAGTTCAAAAATTGTTATTTTTCACACCCACTCGAGAATTCGAAATTAATTTTCTTTATTTTTCCACAGATTTCACGTGGACTTGACGCTTTGGATACAGCAGCCAATATTGCTGGAATATGGTGGGGATGAATTAAAACAACCTTATCAATGTTTGTCTGCATTTATTGATCGCTCAACACAATTCCTAAATTTCAACTGATAAACAAATACCTCATTTTGTACACAAATTTTTATTTACGTTTTCATATTTTCTGTATCAGATAAGTAAATTCGTTCTACAACATTTGCTTAAATTAAGTCTTACAATCTCACATTGAAAATCTCAGATAAGTTTGAAAGAACAACCAATTAATAGTTATGTTAAAATTGATAGGATCATTGTCAACAAAATCCAGGCTTTTTAGGACTTCTTCTTTTGCTTATTTCACAGTATTATTTCCAGAAGAGTTTAATTTTGTATAAATGAAATAAAATTCGAATTCTAAGAGAAAATTGTTAACTGACTGTTCAGTGAATTTTGTTTCAAATATATACTTTTTCCCATAAAAATGGCTTTGTTTCAATTTGGTGACGATTCGAGATGGTTCAGTTTGAACATAATATTGAATTTTAATACACAGGGTATTTGGTAACTCAAAGGAGATTACAATCATTTGAAACAAGATGTGTCTAGTGAAGCGTGGTCCGAAAATCTATATGGATACGAAAATATGGCGATTCTTGAACTTTTTTGGAAATATCGAAAATAAATAATTTTGTGAAAAAAAATTGACTCTGAATATTCCATGAATATTTTTTCAAAGCTGAGAGGATGGTCCTCATTTCTTGTGAAAAAGTATTCACTAAATTTCCGATAATCCGCGATATATGTACAAGATCATAAATAGTTGCACCTGTTTTACTCATAAAATCTTGATTGAATAATTCAAAATTACTGGAAAATATTTGAGAAAAGCCCTGAGCAGGAGCTTTTGAGCGCTCGTTCTTTTTTGGGGCAATAAGACCTCAAAATTTTATATGGGATTTGATACTGATATCAAATGCAGAATCTCAGCACAAATATTAGGTGTACAAATAAGTTTCCGCGGTTTGTCAAAAGATGGCCCCACCAGAAGGTTATGGAGAAATTGTCAGATGTAAAACGTAATATCCCAAATTTAGTCATCTGGCAACACCATAACCTTAAAGTACTAGTGATTCCGTAGCAGCATCACGTAATTTTTTTCAATGTCAAGTTTTATTCCGAATAAGCATCATTTGCGGGAACTTTTGATTTACTTCTTTAATGTGAAAAAATCTGCAGCTGAGGCGCATCGATTGCTTCTAGAAGCATATGGTGAAGCTGCTTTAAGTGAGAGAAGTTGTCAGGAATGGTTTCAAAAGTTTAAGAACGGTGAGTTTGACGTTAAAGACAAAGAACGCAGTGGAAGGCCGAAAGTGTACGAAGACATGGAATTAGAAGCACTATTGGAGGAAGATTCGCCCCAAACGCAAAAGACGAAAAATGTATTCACTACGATAATCCAAAGAAGAGAAAGTCATGGGTTAAACCCGGCGAACCATCAACATCGACAGTTAAGCCGAATATTCATGGAAAAAAACTCATGCTGTGTATTTGGTGGGATCAGCTTGGTGTCGTGTATTATGAATTGCTGAAACCAAGCGAAACCATTACTGGAGCTCTCTACCGAACACAATTGATGAGATTGAGTCGGGCACTTTAGGAAAAACGCACCCATTACTACTCCAGACACGACAAAAGTATTCTTTTACACGATAATGCTCGTCCACATGTTGCGGCGCCGGTAAAAAATACTTGGAAACACTCAACTGGAAAGTTTTACCCCACCCGCCGTATTCACCAGACTTAGCCCCTTCTGATTATCACCTGTTCCGGTCGATGGCACATGGTCTGTCTGAGCAGCGCTTTACATCATATGAAGACACCAAAAATTGGGTAGATTTGTGGATAGCGTCAAAACATGAAGAGTTTTTTCGACGGGGTATCCGAATGTTGCCAGAAAGATGGGGAAAAGTAGTGGCAAATGATGGAAAATACTTTGAATAAAACGTAATGTACTTTTCCTTTACAATAAATTCCTAATTTTTTATAAAAAACCGCGGAAACTTATTTGTACACCTAATATTCTGAAAATTATTCAAAAATGAAATATGTGAAAAAATAATTACAAAAATTAAATTCTATGGTTCTGATGATGCGATCCTCTTGAAATTTTGCATGAACATTCAATCGAGCATTCAATATAGTAGTATTGATTCTCAAAATAAATTTCATTCGAATTGGATATTCTGTTATGGAAATATTAAGATTCTTCTTTCGTTATTCCAATTGAATTTTCTATGGTTCTGTTCACACTATGGTCATAAAATTTTGCAAGAGGCTTGTTATAAGCATCTTGCAATTGGCCGTAAAATTTCATTTTGATTGGTTCTGTTTTTTCTGAGATATTGAGGAACAAACATTTTGAATGGCCATATTTTATGGAACACCCTGTACGATTTGACTGGTTAACGCACTTAACCGAGCCATTAAGGACCTCGAACTCATCCTGAAAATATTTCAAGTCTCTAGCTAGGACGACCCCTTCGAAAAAACCAACGGACGGTCGGCCCCACGGACAGAATTAAATTTGACCACGAATTCGTCATCAGGGAGTCCAAACCTATCGTTTGAGACCATTTTCGGCTCAAAATTCTAAAATTACAGACAATTGGGCAAAACGATAATATAGCACTCGTTTGAGTAAAACGAGCGCTCAAAAATGAATGACAGTTGAAATACAGGGTCTTTATAAATGATTGTAAGATCGTAGGTTGCTGTGGAAATTTTTTTATGTCATCATTTCTCACAAATTCTCTACAAATTCTTTATTCTGATCACATTATTCAATTTCCATCGGAATTACCAGCCCAAACTCACAGAATCGTTTATTCAAATTGAAGTTTACATCAGAAAATAACTATTTATAATAGTTCAACGCCAACTGCGCTGTTATAATCATTTATAGAGACCCTCTATCTACGTGGCGTTCCTGATCATTTTTTTCCAGGCACTTTGAACACCCTGTATCCCGTATATCAGAACCCGAATCATTTGGGGAGGGGACACAGTCAGGTGGATTACGTACCCGCCAATCGATTTTTTGCTTTACAAAATTTTGAGGTAATATAGCCTTATTACTCTACCAATGAACGAGCGCACAGAAGAAACTACTCAGGGTTTTTCTCAAATTTCTTACATAAAATGGCGCCCCAAACGAAAACTTAATTTTCACAAATTGAAACGCCCTCTTAAAAAATGACATAAAAATAACTTTTCACGCCTTTCCAAGGTTGACTTCAATATTTATTTATAATTGTTTGTATTGAACGCACCACTAACTCAATCCAATTTAGATAACAACTTAGCCGAAACCAATTCAATAATGTTCTCATCATTATAAAAAGAGTGGTCATGAACAAGAAATTCTTAGCTTATTTCCATTTTCTGGGAAATATTTTAGGCTTAACCCCATGGCCAAAAACTACCAAAAACAAGAAAAATAACTATGGCAGAATTTACGTCCCCGTACTCTGCATTTTCATTTTTTTCGCGTATTGCAGGTTCGCTTATTTGAGAATTGAATGTTACAACATCAATGGGAAATTTATTGATCTTCTTCTACAAACTTTGAGCGTATCTATATTGACGATGGACATATTACTGACCATATCCTTCATCAACTTTTCACAAACTAAAAAATGGAATTTGATGAATAAATATTTCAACGTTGTGGATAATAAATTGATCACATACAATGGACGCACAGATACTGGTATATTAGGACATACTTACATAGATGTATGTTTTCTTACCGTAATTTTCGCGATTACTAACTCTTTATGCCTTTGGTTGTTTCATAGTAACAAAGTATACATGAGTATGACCAAAATTTACTACTGGTACATGATATTACTAGTTTATCTAACAGTAACAAAGATAAGAAATGGACTGAAAAATTTACATGCTTACTTGGAAACGCAGTACCCTCCTAAAGTTGAATATGGAACCACAGAGGTTAAAGTTATCCAGCCTTTCAATATTTTCAGTGAATTCATGAAATGCTATAGGATTATCTATGACTCTGTTCATATTTTCAATGACATCTTTGGATATCACATGGTCTTTTTGAACCTAAATTGTATTCTGGAATGGTTATTTGCATTGAATTTAATTATTTCTAACATAAAACACAACAATTTACAAATTCATGTGATTGCAGTTGCGTTTCTTCATGCTGCTACAATCTTGGTAAGTTATATCGTGCGTTCAAAAAAATTCGTGGTCAAGTAAGCTGTGGATTCTATTTTTCCTCTCATAGACTCATAGGAAAAATAGAATCCACAGCTTACTTGACCATGAACTTTTTTGAACGCACGTTCTATCCTCTACCTATTCGATGATTTCAAGATTTGGACTATTTTTCGATGGAAAATCTATTGAACATCATAAAGTAAAATAAACGTAAAACCACAATTAATACTTTTCTGTTTTCGTTTCTGCAGATTGGCAATATCCTCATCATTCTACTTTGTTCTTCAGTCACGAGTGAAGGGGAACATTTCCTATATGTTCTCCACCAAATAGAGGACGATAACAGCAATTTGAAAGCTAAAAGTATCGTTATCCAGCTAGTAGAAGACATGCCTTTATACTTTTCAGCAGCAAGATTTTTCAACATCAGCAAATATACGATTCTTGGCATAATTGGAAACTGTACCACTTATTTTATCGTTTTGATACAATTTTATCAATAGATCACATTGGAACAAGCTTATTTCCTCATAAAAGAATTTCAGTACTCTATGTTTGTACATAGAGCTTTGTGAATTTTACATATCTATGATCATTGCACTTTTCTGTGCTTTGCACTACACTTCAGTGGTTCAGTGGAATAAAACTCTATAGTCAGAAAATAACCTCAAATAATCAGAGAACAGTAAATAATATAAGCATAGATAATATAAGTTGTACAAATCTAAAGAGAAATGTCTATGATATTGAGAAGGCCCCAAATTACGGGTAAAATATCCGTATTTTCATTTTGCAGTCTGTACTTCTACTTCTTTTCAGGGTTTCTAGTGAATTTCGTGAGAAATGTCTCTAGTGCACCAACAAACAATGATATTCCAGAATTTGACATGGAAAATCCCTTCGAGAAGGAAAAAGTTACCTGTATATTGTGTAAAACGGGCGTACCAGTCGATTACAAGAACGTGAAGCTTTTGTCGCAGTTCCAGTCATCTTATACGGGCAGAATTTACGGAAGGCATATAACAGGGTTATGCAAGAAACAGCAGGAGATAGTAGAAAGGGAAATTATTAAGGCACAGAGTGCTGGACTTATGGGCATTTACGTTAAGCACCCAGATTTCTTAGAAGACCCTAAACTATTTGATGTAGATAATCCAATTAGACCACATAGGTTTTAGTCTATGATAGTGAAGTGTTTGAAGAATATTTCACATAAATAATTGTTCATTCATTAGTTAAGATTAAATCTCTCTGTTGCAAGGTTATTGAAGTACTCATTTCATACTGAAACTGAACTGAGAAGAAGAACCTAAAAAATTGGATTCAAAATTGACAGATTATTAGAAAATTCTTATAATTATCTTTACATTTGGAGGGAAAAATTAAAACTGATAAATATGTCTTCAGAATAGAATACAATAAACAAAGAATGCAAATCAAAGACAGCACTTGATTAGAAAGAGTTCATAGTTTAGTATCAAATTAATAGTTCTAATATCCTGAATATAAAAAACTGTACCTATAAAAACTATTACAATCAGTGATAACATTTTACGTTATCAAAATTCTTCGATTTCGAAGATTTTCACGAGCTTATCAAGCACACAATTAAAAAAAAATATAAATTTTTGAAGCATTCAAAATCCCTTATGTCAGAGACAAGACACCAGATTGTTGTTGTTGTTGTAGTCTCGTCCTCTTTTTAGAAAAAAGAGAGAACTTGGGCTCGCCGAAGACACCAGATAATATATCCCTTTCTCTACCTGTATGAACTCGATGATTTTTAGACTTTATATTCCATATTTATGACAAAATAGGGAAAATTTAGAGGTAAATCTTATAATTATTATTAATTCAAAAAATGTTTAATAAAAGCCAACCTCCAGATTTTGAATTAGACCATAGATTGTGGAAAAATGATTAGACATCTGTCGGTTTTTCATGAAACCGGTTTTCCGTGTTCCTCCTTTATCGACCGGCATTTTCTTAAAAATGTCTACATTACCGACATGTACTTGAATCGTCACGGAAGTGATCAGTCATCTTTTTCTGGAACTTTGGAAATTAAAAGTACTTCTGTAACCGACACAAAGGCGAAAAGTTAATAATTCACAACAAGATTATTGATAATAGTGATCTGATTAATTTTAATACAAACTATAATTGAAAAATATTTATTGTTCTCTTTCGGTTTACGTCGTGTGTGGAAGTTTTGAAGGAGGCCATCTTTGCAAACTACTATCAGAGGTCCTTGGTTCGAGGTTTCATTGTCTGGTTGTTAGCCAGTATTTAATCAACATATAGTTCATCAAATGGCTTTAAAAAGAATTAATAAGGTAGGTTAATGCTTTTTCTTTACAAATTTGCCGTTTATGTTTTTGATCCGATTGTTCGAGTCGATTTGGGAATTACCGAACGCCCTTGCCTTGTCCATGCATCTGAAGCAATTTCACGAAGAAATTCTTATAAGAAACGATAACGCGAAAGAAAATTTGTAATTGTCAAAACTATTTGTAAACTTTCACGCTGTAATTGTAGTATTCAGTAAGAGTTTTTATTGAAAATTCCTCGCATATCTTGACTAGAAATATAACCAGTGGTGTTCTTATTTAGAATTATAATTTATCGCCACATGTTTGAGTTAACGGAAATACGTATATTTTCATCAAAAGCGACATTTTCTAAAATAAACCAAGCAATGTTGTGTCTAAAATAAGGACCTTGGCCTAGTCACAGATGTTTCTGAGGTGTCTCTACCTGATCAGAACCTAACCATATTAGGGTCCCTAATTCTAAATGGTCTTATGAACTTTTTTCTTTATTTCCTGCAGGAACTGCAAGACCTTGGAAGAGATCCCCCTGCACAATGTTCAGCTGGTCCAGTAGGAGATGATTGTAAGTGATAATTTTTGATAATTGTCTTTGTCTTGGAAAATTCATCTGATCGAATTCATAATCTATCGATGTATATTTTTGATGTGTATTTGAATATGAAAATTAACATTTCTCTTTCTTCTAGTGTTTCATTGGCAGGCCACAATCATGGGACCAGTAAGTAGTAATTTTTAATTCAAAAAAGTTGATTTCGATGCAGGTATTTAGTTTGTAGGGTTAACGACCTATAGGAATGATGATTCATTGTACATGCACCATATTTGAACATTTTTTCCACTCATCCCAATAGAATTAACTTTCAATTAAGATTGAAGCCAATTCATTATTTATTAACATTTCTTGATATTGTGATATGTTGATGGGAAATACCCCGTTTTTATTGAATGAGTCATCTTTGATTATAAATGGATTTCTACCTTTTTAGATTAATTCATTATTAAATAAAGGTGAAATTTGCTAGGTTGTTGATTTCAGAACTGTTTATTATTGACTAATTTAAAATTTTAAGTGGTTCTTGTTGGTTCAATACAATTACGAAAAGTTTTCATGGAATCATTTCATTTTTGTGGGAGGTTTTTCAATTTTTGTTTATTTTTCAGCCAGATAGCCCATACCAAGGTGGAGTATTTTTCTTAACGATTCACTTCCCGACAGATTATCCATTCAAACCTCCAAAAGTGGCATTCACCACAAGAATTTACCATCCTAACATAAACAGTAATGGAAGCATTTGTTTGGATATTCTCCGTTCTCAGTGGTCGCCAGCTCTCACTATTTCTAAAGGTGAGGATAATTTTAGGCAACGGCTTGATGATATTTGTTTTGAATCTAATCTCAAAGTTTTGATAATAACCATAATTATAATAATTTGGTATATAGTTTCTTCCGAATCTATGTTTTTTAAAGTTTTATGGGATATTTTCCATATTCAGCTAGATCTTTTTGTTATATCTATTTGAGATTACCTTGAACCAATAGTTGTGCATCTGATTTTTTGTTCAATTTTTTGAGAACCTAGAAGAAGAAATATGCTGAATGTTTCTTATGCCAATCCAAATTAGAACCTAACCTAACCTAAACCAATGCAAATTAGAAAATTCGCTGTTTTGAATTATTATTTTCGCATTCTGATTTGTTTGTTCTATAATTTGAGGTACTGAAAAAGGGATATCTGATCATTAAATTGTTTTTTTCACAGTTGAGATTATTAAATTTAGAATATAAACACAAATAATTGACAGAAAAAATTACATCTTGAACTTGCATGATAATGATATTTGTTATCAAGATTGTCATCTTCAGGACATTTCAATGTAAACTTGTTATTTTATTTCATTTTGATCTGAAATGAGGCTGAATTATTAATGTGGCATAAAAATAATTCCTCAAAACACCAATTGATTGATATATTTTTGATCTGATTATGATCAGATTGCTTCATAGATAATAAACTTATAACAGTAAATTTAACAAAATTAAAACAATCATATTTTGTTCTTCATCTAACCTCAGAAGTCTGCTATTTAAATGCTGTTTAAATTAATTTTCTAAGTTAATAGTTATTTAATCAACTAGGTTATTAAAGATAGCGTTAATAATTCGAGACCATTAGTCGCTAGATTAATAACAGAGTTGATAACAAGATTTTTCCGACGACCTTAATATGAATTGTGTATGAAGACATACATTTGACATAATGAAATTTCTATGTTTCTATGTTCCAGTAGAGTTTTGACATTTCTCGTAGTGCTTCTGAATACTTTATGTACAGTTGCCATGAGGATTGCACATTAAAATAGCATAAATTGGACATTAAAATGGGTAGTTAATGTTCAATTTCGTACACATTAAAATCAGCTCTTATATGATGGCGACGGAAATAGTTATTTAATCAACTATATCATTAATCGCCTAATCAATAAACGAGTTGATTACAAGATATTTCCGTCAATACATTTGACATAATATAAATTGCTATGGATCAACAGAGTTGTTACTCGTAATGCTCATGAATACTTTGTTTTTATTGGCAATGACAATTGAACATTAAAATGGGTCTTTAATGTTCAATTTCGTAAACATTAAATCCACCATTTATTTTGAGGTCGACGAAAAAATATAATTTAAACAATGCTTTCTAGTTTCCATTTGTTTCAACAAAATGGTTTGGAAGTTCGAAATAATCCACAATGGATTTTAAAAATTTGTGAAACTTACATATTATGTATTTGTAATTTCCGTAGAATTATCAGATTTGCTATAATTACAAATCTGTTAAGACAGTTCCATTAATTCGAACTCTCTGTAACAGTGTCTATGCCGTTTATATATTTGACATTTCTAAATCAATTTCTCAGTATTATACACATCAGAAGGTTTTGCACACTTGTCGAAAGACAGTAGTTCAAATTTGTATAGTCAGAGCTATTGGATTCACTCTATTTGTTGAGTAACTCAACTTTTCTATTCAAATCATGAATCTAACTAGAAAATTTTAGGCTTTGAGTTGGTCGTTTCAGAAGTTATCGTGTTTAAGGTCGACAATAGTGGTTTCAAACACGATAATCTTTGGGAGGAACGACAAAAAACTTCGAATATTCAAGTTAAATATAGTCCGTTCACGAAAGTTTGAGCGCATAGTAGGCGTTTGTTCATTTATCTTAATTTGGCAGTATTTACTGTCATAATGTGAAATAAAGTCAACGTTGTCGAATGTACCCGGCCCCGTCCGACGAGCTTGCGAGTTATCAGATAACTCTATGCAATATTGACAACATTGCGTATCAATCTGACAAGAAAATAAACAACATAACCTAAAATCCTAATATACACAGTGGAATATGCCAAATTTCCATGGCCAACTGACGGATCAAAGTTGCGTGAACGGACTATATGATTGAATTCATACATGAAATGAATGATGGTCGGTTTCTGAGGTTTTACTTTAACCATCCAATAGTAAACGGTTCGATAAATATAACCAATCGATAACCTCTTGATAAAGGTAGCTGAGTTTCTGACGTCTTTTTCGGTTCTCAGTTAACTATCTATTCCATAACAGCTGATTAACGGTAGTCTCGCAAGTTCCTTCCTAGATCAACAGATGTCGCTACATACAAATTGACGTTTTGATTATGAATTTTGCAAATTTTAATTGAAACTGCACGCCTGAATCTCAAAATAATGAGATTTTCCATACGGGATATCAAATCGATTTCATTTTCATGTATATTTATGTCTTATGTATATTTAGATCATTACCAATGATGATTTGAAAAGGTCCTGTCGCATAGAACTGTAAAGATATAAGCACTTGTTGAAAGACGGTTAGAAAGTGCAATTCCTTTCAGATATTGGAGCTAATACAGAATTCAATTCATTACATAAGTGTAAAACTGTTTGCTTGTTCAATCTGTACCTCATTTTAAATTAATCATCTATACATTTCGAGAGGTGATCTACGAACCCGTATAAATCTGGATACAGAAATATTGCCAATGAATTCCATTGCCTCTTCATCTAATGAAGAGCTGGAACTAGAGGATAATCTTCTTGTATTATATTCCATTATTACACAACTTGTTTAATATGATATGTTAAGAATGTTGATATGAATCCAAATCCAGTACTCTGTCAAATCAAAATGAAAAAGTGAGGTTGGAGATGACAAATCAAACGCCAATGCCCATGCGCCATTCACTAAATCTACAGATAACCGGCCATTTTCGGTCGGTTAAAATAACCTGACTTGATTGACTGGTTATCTTTCTAAGCCCCATTTCGCACCAAGCCAGTCCAGTCCAGTCGAGTCAAGTCACTTCAGGATTGGAACTATTAACTTCGTTTAAAATCGTTTAAAACAAATGGAATGTGAAATCTAGGCCCTAGTGTGAAACTAGATTTCACATTCCATTTGTTTTAAACGATTTTAAACGAAGTTAATAGTTCCAATCCTGAAGTGACTTGACTCGACTGGACTGGACTGGCTTGGTGCGAAATGGGGCTAAGCGGTACTCAGAAACCGAAATCTGCGCTTATCCATCCGTCAAATTTGACAGATAGATAAACTGCGGTTAAAACGACCTCAGAAACCGGCCATGAAACTAATAACTCTTATGATATTCAAATTTTAATAATCGTTTTCTTTATATGAACAAACACGCAAAAGCTTCTGATTGCTTGCCAGGGTTTTCTTCAATCATCATCTAATGTTTTTTATTGTTTTTTCAGTCTTGTTATCAATCTGCTCACTGTTGTGTGATCCGAACCCAGATGATCCTCTAGTACCAGAAATTGCTAGGATATACAAAACCGACAGGGAAAAGTACAACGAGTTAGCTCGCGAGTGGACTCGCAAATACGCCATGTGATGCGCCGGCCCCCGTATATTCCCATACTTCACGTTTTAGATGAGACAAGTTATTTAATTCAATACAAAAAAATACAAATACACAACTCGAAAGGAGAGAGTGGAGGGAAGGATTGCAACGGGCCAGACGTTTGGTTATATATTTTGAATTAATCTCTGTATATTTGCTTTTCGATTGGACTATGTTTCTCGCAGATCCGTCAACCTTCAGACCACAATATGCTAACTCAAAGATGAAGAACTCCATGGTGGTTTTTAAGTTGTGAACTTGTTTCTCAGAACGAAACTTCTATTGATCCTGTACTTTAGCCTATTATTATTATTATTTGAATCCATTTTTTTTAATTAATATATTGTGGTTGTAAGGACTTGCGTTAGGCTGCGTTCTTTCCCTCAATACATGTGCCCATTACTTTGCCCAACATCCCTGTCAATAAAACATAAAAAAAACACTAAAGGAAGCACCAGACACCGAATTGTTGCTCTTGTTTTATGCTGCTGTACATAAGAGTTTACAATATCCACATTGTTGAACGTTTGTGGTCCCGGATGGTCAGTGAGGTGTATTCGAAAATTTTTTTACAAGAAGATAAACTACATTCGTTTATGATGTAATTGTTAGATCAATATGTAGGTTCTGTGGTTCAATTTAGATGTATCTCATCAATAAATCCTTTCAACTTTTTTCTCACCGCTGTTTAAATCTTAAAGGTAAATGTTGGCTATAACCACATTTTGTAAAAACAGTTAATGTAGTTCTTGATATTTACTTAGTTTGTTATCTTTCGTTGCTTGTATTTAAGATCAAAATATCATTTTAACTGCCAAATTAGATTTCACAGATTGAACGATTTGAAATAAATTTTTGACTGATTAAAATTTTTATAATTTGACTGCTTGCTTATAATTTGAATTCAATGATTAACAGGGGAAACGTTTTAAGTTATAGAGCGCTAGAAATTTTTTTGCATTAAAACACATTAAGTAAATATTAACTCCGTTGTAGTTATACTGACCATTACCTTATTGAAAAACTGAGAAAGCAGGTGCTACAACTTTTCGTGATATATTTAAATCATGGAAGAATACCAAAACATTGATTTAAGTATGATTTAGCCTTAATTGAATAAGCTCATATAGCTACATACCTCAAAATGCCTGTGTAGACTTAAGAAAATTTTCATCTCGACTCAATTCTTCGTGCTGGGACCTTTTTGAAGCGGAATTTGCGAAAGATGAGCGAAATTAACTTTTTGTACTATCCATCCAAAATCTAGCTAATCGGTTATATGCTTCTTAATATTAAACGGCTTAAAACAGTCGTTCTTGTCTATTTCATCTTTATCCACAAGTGTGAAGAGTGGAAATTACGTATAATCTTATATTAGGTGAATTATTTAATGAAATGAACAAATCTTTTAGTGTAAATAATTTTGGAGTGCCCTGTCATGGCGAGATGATAAAATTGGAAATCTGACAACTATCACTGGGTAGTTAGGGTCATCCGATCTTGTAATAGTGTAGAATAATTTTTTTCTACTCATCACTACTATTGATTTTTCATCATGATAATCCACTTGCATGGATTTTTGTGTAACTGTATTATTGAAACTGTAAAACTTTTTTATACATAAATATAGAATGTGTAAAAATACGAATTGATGAGTGAATGTTCAGTAATTCTGCCTTTCTGACTATCCTCAATCTCCGGGACCTTCGTACAGTAGATCCTTTGATAAATCTTGAACACCTTTTTTCAATTTATGTAAATGAAGTTCGTTTAGCGTAACAGTTGTTAATTTTACTCGTCATCAAAATATTAAAGTGATAAGGAAATTGTTTGTTTGTTTTTCCAATTTCCACGAAAATATGTGATGGGATAGTAGTTTCATTCTTCGAGCATAGACTTTAGGCGTAATCTTATGACAAAATAAGGTAAGCATAATTTTTTCAGCTAAATGTTTCAACCTTAATTAATCCAATTTGAATATTGAGTTGATTGCAATAGTGAAATATGAAAGAATTAACTAGGTAATTGAAATATAATTTTTTTTTCTACAAGCGTGCACTTTCATTCTCTTTCCCGCACGTATTTCAATTCGTAAAGAGTTACATTGCCAAACAGTGTGGGAAAAACCCCTGCTATTCCATTACCGCACGCAAATGCGTGTGGTAATGGATTAGCAAGGGTTTTTCTCGCACGCTTTTTCTAAAGAATAAACTGAATAATGATATCAGATATGTTGTCCATCTTATTAATTGGAGCTATTATTTATTCTGAATAAATGAAAGATTTCGTGTCTACTCCAAAGTGACCCTAAGTTTGTAAGGGTCGAAACATGTAGCACAGTTCGATTAAACCAATAAACGGCAGTTTCGTGCGGGAAAATATCACTTTCCGCACTTGTTAGGAAAATAACTATTATCATTCAATTTCAATCTATACTAATATTATAAAGAGGAAAGATTTGTATGTTTGTGGGTTTGTGGCGTTGATACGAGTTAACTCATAAGCTACTAGACCGATTTCAAGAATTCTTTCACCCTTAGAAATCTACAATATCCCTGAGTAACATAGGCTATACTTTTCACCCGAGAAAATTAAGGAAACCTACTATAACTTCAATGATAATAACTATGAGTACCAAAATGAGCCATGATCAGCTATTTTCAGGTGCGCTGCAAAAACCGTAAGACGTACATGGAAACAATGTATGACGGAAATGCACCTCTTCAATAGTTCTACAAAAAAGTCCGCGATAGAATATATATCTATCTTTCAAGGTTTACTCGGTATTACCTTTTTAAGGTATCCGAATGTTTCTCAAATTATGCATTATTTGGGAGTATTTTTTTATGAATACTCTATTGATCCTTATCCTATTAAATACGTCGTTCATACCCATTATTTAATTTAGAACGAAATTGCCTTTTACATAATTCATTTATGATGAATACATCAAAAGATATGACAGGTTGAAGATGAAATCGCACCAAAATGCGTCTCCGAGGTAGGCACCAGGCGGGTAGGAGAAGTTACCGAAGTGTGAGGGATGTATGAATGTATGTTGTATTGCCTAATGCCCGTATGTTTATGATCACAAATCAGATCAACAGATGGCGCTGTAGTCGTTATTTATGTTATTCATCTACTCTGCAACTCTAAACGGCTGGATCGAATTGAATGAATTCTTGTGTATACAGATTACAGAACAACGTCTGTTGGGTCTGCTAGTGTTGAATATAATAGACAAACAATTATCTTTGATGCAATTTTGTGAACTCAAATAGGAAATATTTCACAAATTATCCATAATTTCTTCTTTTTGAAGATATAGTTGGGGAAAGAAATGGAAAATCACTTTGGAAAAATACGATATTATTTAAATGCGTCAGAGGGAGGAACTTCGCCGTCCAGTTGAATAGTGGAATAGATTTGACGCTTTACGGTTACGACTAAATGAATAATATACCACGAATAATGTTGTTGTCTTTTTCCTTAGACTTTCTTTAGTCTAAGTCTTTTTCTCATCCTAAGGAGTGATCTAATTCAAATTTCAAGCAGTATGGCAAGTAACCCAGTAACCATCAAAAGTATTCGAATCGGATATTCAATGCCCTAAAGGCTGCCCCTAACACACTATTTGAGTACTTTAGGTTGCCAACCATACCGTTTAATTCAAATAAGAAAGTGTCGAAGACAAAGTGTCGAAGACGAAGTGTGAAAGACAAATTGTCGAAGAAGTGTCAAAGACAAAGTGTCGACGTATCGAAAGTGTCGAAGACAGAGTGTCGAAGACTAAGTGTCGAACTGTCAAAAGTGTCGATAGTATCAAAGTGTCGGAAGTGTCGTAGTGTTGAAGTGTCGAAGTTTCGGAGGTATCGAAGTGGCGAAGTGTCGAATGTCGAAGTGGCGAAGTACCGAAGCGTCGAAAGTGTCGATGTGTCGAAATTGCCGAAGTAGTGAAGTGTCGAAGTGTCGGAGTGTCGAAGTGGTGAAGTGTCCTAGAAAAAGTTTTTTATGGGCCATTTTTAGAGAAATATACCTATAACGGTTCAAAAGAGGTATAAATCAATCCAATCGGAAGAGCGAGTATCAAGTAATTTCAGGAAGTAGTTCCGGAAAATTGAAAAATCGAGTGTTCGATAGACTTTTCCAAAAATGTCGACAACTTGAGGTCCTAGAAAAATGCTGTGAATGACGCGTTTGCAGAGAATGATATAATGGTTCAAACGAGGTATAAATCATTCCAATCGGACGAGCGAGTATCGAGTAATTTCAGGAAGTAGTTCCGGAAAATAGAAAAAACAACCAAAGCATAGATAAATAAACTTATCTGTCTATGAAAATGTTCGAAAGACTTTTCCAGAAATTTCAAAAACTTGAGGTCCTAGAAAAAATTTATGTTTTTGGGGAAATATATAACGATGCAAACGAGGTTAAATCATTCCAATTGAATGAGCGAGTATCAAGTAATTTCAGGAAGTAGTTTGGAAGAATTGGAAACTCGAGTGTTCGGAAGACTTTTCCAAAAATGTCGAAACCTTGAAGCCCTAGAAAAAAGTAATGAATGGGGCGTTTTTAGAGAATAAAATAACGGTTCAAACGAGGTTAAAAATATTCCAATCGGACGAGCGAGTATCAAGTAATTTCAGGAAGATGTTCAGGAAAATTGAAAAATCGAGCGTTCGAAAGACTATACCTCGTTTGAACCGTTATATATTTTTCTGAAAACGCCCCTCTCATAACATTTTTCTAGGGCCTCTAGTTTTCGATATTTCTGGAAAAGTCTTTCGATCACTCGATTTTACAATTTTCCGGAACTACTTCCTGAAATTACTTGATACTCGCTCGTCCGATTGGAATGATTTATACCTCGTTTGAACCTTTATATATTTCTCCAAAAACGCCTCATTCATAACTTTTTTCTAGGACCTCAAGTTTTCGAGATTTCTTGAGAAGTCTTTCAATTTCTTGATACTCGCTCGTCTGATTGGAATGATATACCTCAATTGAACCGTTATACAGGGTGTTTCCTAAACATGAGGCAAAAATTCAGGGGATTGTTCCTTGGACTATTCTAAGAATATTTTGTCCTTTGATGATTTTTGGAAAACATCTTTGTTTCGAAGATACAGGGGAAACAAAATTTTAAATAATAACATTTTATTATGAAAAATTACATGAAAATTTAACTTCACCTACAAAAACTGTTGAAAATTATAGCGATTCATAATAGTCAAAGATAAAATGTTAATTGCTAATACATCACATCATCACAAAACGAATTCAAATGACAACCGTGTGTATTCCTTTACCATCAATTTTAAGTCAAAAAACTGGCCGTTTTTAGTAATTGGAATGTTGTTAAACAAATTTAAAAATAAATTGTACCTACTTAGTAAACACAGTGCGGTACGCATTTTTATTTAAACTATTATTAATTTTAAAAATATCTTCGAAACAAAGAGGTTTTTCCAAAATCATCAAAGGACAAAACATGCTTAAAATAGTCCAAGGAACAACCCCCTGAATTTCTGCCGCATGTTTAGGAAACACCCTGTATATTTCTCCAAAAACGCCTCATTCATAACTTTTTTCTAGGACCTCAAGTTTTCGAAATTTCTAGAGAAGTCTTTCGAACACCCGATTCTTCAATTTTCCAGAAATACTTCTTGAAATTACTTGATACTCGATTGTCCGATTGGAATGATTTATACCTCGTTTGAACCGTTATATATTTCTCTAAAATCGTCCTATTTAAAATTTTTTTTAGGACCTCAAGGTTTTGATATTTTTGGAAAAGTCTTTCGAACATTCGATTTTCCTATATTTTGGAACTACTTCCAGAATTTTAAGAAAGTAGGTCAAGGTCAACCTATCGGACTGGGACGTGACCTTGAAAAATTGGGCCAAGGTCAAAGTACAAATTTTTAACTAGTAATTATAGTACTTTGACCTCGACCCAATTTTTCAAGGTCACGTTCTAGCCCGATAGGTTGACCCTGGCCTACTTTCTCAAGGTCAAGCTATCAAAATGGGACATGACCTTGAAAATTAGGTCAAGGTCAATGTGCGACAATCGCGTTTTCAAATTTTTAACTCGCAATTTTTGTACTTTGACCTTGATCCAATTTTTCCAGGTCACGTCCCATCCCGATAGGTTGACCTTGAGAAAGTAGATCAAGGTCATACCGACTATGGTCTCGAAATTAGGTCAAGGTCATTCCTATTTTGAACGTGAAAATTCACTTAAGGGCATATTTTTAAGTAGCGATTCAGGCGCTTTATTAACCTATATTTTCAAGGTCGCATATTTTTCTACTTCAGAAAATTATGCGAGTGTTAGATGAAAACTAAATGATGTATGCATTTTTATTGTTCCGAAGAGCTCCACAAAATTTCTAGAAATCAAGACAATATTTCATGTTGAAATATGCATAATGAAGGGCTTCTCTAATCTATTTTCTTGTGGTTTGTATAAATATATTGGAAAAATAGAAAGAAGGGAAAAGAAGTACTTCAGTGTGGTAAATTTATTCTGTAAGAACCGAGCGCTTTCGGCCTAGGCCATCATCAGGGTTCCCCGTCCAGGAATAATACCACAAGCTGGAATGCCAGGATAGTTGCAAACGGCAGCACTTAACGTGAAAATCATATCGATATTAATTTTATTCAGCTTAGCATAATGTTTACTAGCAAAGGTTGGAATTACCCCTTCTTTTATACATTGATGAATGAACCAAATATCCTGCCGTATACAACCTCTCCTTACCGCCAGGTTGATACGTATCGCAGGTTGGCGGTAAGGAGAGGTTGTATACGGCAGGATATTTGGTTCATTCATCAATGTATAAAAGAAGGGGTAATTCCAACCTTTGCTAGTAAACATTATGCTAAGCTGAATAAAATTAATATCGATATGATTTTCACGTTAAGTGCTGCCGTTTGCAACTATCCTGGCATTCCAGCTTGTGGTATTATTCCTGGACGGGGAACCCTGATGATGGCCTAGGCCGAAAGCGCTCGGTTCTTACAGAATAAATTTACCACACTGAAGTACTTCTTTTCCCTTCTTTCTATTTATCAAACTTAGTGTGCTCAACCTATTTGTTGAAATATATTGGAAATCACATCTCTGAAACAAAAGAATAAATGCGAAAAACAATAGGAGGGGAAAAATAATAAAGATATCACCTCTATTCCATAAAATAATGTCAATTCTGATGAAGATTCTCTCTTGTCATTCGATATTCAAAATTAAGGTACATTCAAACTGTGATAGTCTATCAAACTAGGTCCAGTCCTCCAAAAAAAACTCTGTAGACTCTCAAACTCTCAAAACTAAGTTTTTCGTGTTCAATCAATTATAAGATTTAGATTTTCCTGTTCGTCATGAATAACCAAGAAAAACTACTTCGGAAAAACCTTAATTTCAAATTCAAAGCCTTACAAATTTCGTTCATATAAAAAAGGAATGACGTGTAGTGTGTGATTATCTTTATGTTGTGGAATTAATTTAGTATTCGTTTTGAGATATTTCGGCGTGCTCCTGACCTGTAGGTACCAGTGCTTGTGCGCAGCCAATGGCAAGCCGTATTTCGAGCTTTTGAGTTACTCAGGAGCACGAAATATCTCAAAACGAATAGGAATTATCCAGGGGCGGTTCTAGGGCGGTGCGAGCGGTGCGACCGCACCGGGCGCCGTCTCGAGGGGGGCGCCAAAATCGTCGCACCGGGCGCCATCAGGAGAGGGGCCCCAAAAACGATATATTATAAATATGGGGCAGACATGAATTTGTTTCAAGTGAATATTGTGAGTAAAGCGATGCAGTCTGAAACTATGGACCTGTCAAATGTATCTCGATTACTGAAAAATTGTTCGGAATTCGTGGAATAGTATCGTAGCTTTCCCTCAGCTTTAATTACAGCTAAAGAAATAGCTTCTGAGGCCGGAATGAATCCATGTTTTAAGGAAGTCCGATTGCGAAAAAAAAGACGGTTATTTGAATATGAAGCAGTGGAAATATACCTAATTTTATCGACAAAAACACCCGAATTTGAAAGTTCACCGCCTTAGTTTTGGAGTAGCCCCCATTTTAAATTTACTTTTTTATTTCCGTTGACCCTTCCCAATAATATCGATTTCTTTGGATATAAAGGTAATACAGATGTGAAAAAATGTTTTTTGAAAGATGATACTACCACCTTTTTTCGAAGTCTAACAATATAAAAACATTCAACTTGGAAACGCTATAAAAATAGAGCCTATTATCCATAACTCGCACCAATTGGTCAGAAGAACTTTTCAATTTCAATGATTTGAAATTTATGACAGTAAAAATTCGGTTTTATGGTTGTAGGGGCGCCACTTCCTGATCTCGCACCACCCAAAAATAGTGATAGCACCGCCACTGGAATTATCATAAATGTCTTAGAAATGACCTTGAGTTTGTCTGTTGTCGAACTGAATGTTGAAAAATATCTTGTAAATTAAAGTTCTGTCGCTGTGTCAATGCCTGTTAGTGTTTGTCTGAACTCCCAACAAAACTAATATCAATATGGAGATCAGTTTTATCGGAAAGAGGGCTTTAGTTACAGGCGCTAGTAAAGGTGAAATACAATACGTTAGAAAATAACGAGGAATATTTTTGCTGACAAGTTTTTACCGGTGCGTTTCAGGAATTGGCCGCGATTTGGCGTTGAAATTGGCCAAATGTGGGGCAGAAGTGATAGCTGTAGCAAGAAGTGAAGATCTCCTAGGTGAGCATTGATGGTAAATATCTATTCAAGTAAATTCGGAAAATATCCAGTTTACCGCCCAGTTACCGATTTTCAAAATATTTGGCATATCGTTTCCTTATGATGTTGTGATGTCACAGTTTCAATTTGAGCATTGGCAAATCAATATTTCCCGAGAAAATCGAAAAATAATATCTATAAATCGTTCATAATTCAGGTGTGAAATTTTTTTTCAGTGGAAAATGAGTGTTTTTGGGTGATTCCCACTCTAAAGAATACTTGGCACTGTTCCTATCTTAGCTAACCTAACCTAACCTAACCTGACGAAACCTACATATAAGTACCACAGAACTGTGTAAGTACTTGCCACTGTTCCTATCTCCAATCGTTGATGGCGCTGCGAACACAAACTTTGACGTTTGTCAGTACTATTTTCAAGATTAGCGAGATGGAGGTTTTTGTACGATTTTCTTGAAAATCTATATATTTATTGGACATATTGAAAGTAAATTAGTGGATTGTGGTTGATGTTTTATAAAGTTATAAAATTAAGGTGAAAAATTGGTTCCTTCAGTCTAATCCTTGGCGAAATAGACAATAATTCAACAGGAACAATGGTGCACTATATTTGAGCTTGAATACCGTTTTCAATTATTTGGGGGCTGCACCCAATAAAAGATGCATAATAAAAGGTGAACAAGTCCTCAATTGTAAGCACCTAATATTGGTGGGCATTGTAGTTATTGGTCCTTGTCAAAAGGAGAATACCTCTTCGTTATAGCCAATTAGTATAGCCGCTAAAAAGAAATTCACATAATGCGATAAATAACTGCTGCTAATACCATAATGATACTGAAAGTAGTTTGGGAAACCCTCTGTCAATTAACAATTATCTAATTGTTGAAAGGAAGAGATGTAGTGTATGGATTGCTAATACGTATTCAGATCCCGATGTAGTTGAACGAGGTATAGACTCTTAAAGTTGAGAGATGACTATAATATATAATAACTGGATGGGAAAGTGAATACAGGTATTGACAGAATGTAACAGATGTATCATTCGTATATATAGTTTGACTGGGAAAGTAAATACAAGGAGTTAAGTTAAATAGTATTTTATTTCAACCCTATCAAATAAAGTGTATAAAAAGTGTGATTCTACTGGCATAATGGATGAAAAAATTAATAATGGTGTGTTTTGCTCCATAAAAATAATGGCACCTTGCCTTCAAACTAGTGCTTTACTAACTGGGAAACCCCATGATGTATGTGGTTTGTCAACAATTTGTTTATCCAGGCCTTTCTTGTATCAACTTATTCCAGTATATTGAAGGCATTGGTGATATGAACTGATGCTGCATTTTTCTCAGGAAACCTTTGAAAATGTATAGTCATATTCTTGCTTTTTGTCGATAAACAATTGAAAACACAACAGTTACAGTTATGCATTGTTCTTATACGATTAGAAGAACTTTGTTCCATTTGTTCACTCATGATGCACTAAGATGTAACTGAAAATAATGTTTATTATAAAAAATTCTAGATTATTGTTGATTATATTAATGAATTAATGCACAACCCAATAGTTAAAAACTATGAAATTGCATTTCTGAATCGTGAACTGAAAAACTTAGCTCCAAACAGAATCATTCAACCTCTATATATTCATTTGAAAGCACTAATATAAATACCTTTTCGGATATTTTTCTTCACTCAATATTTCTGCTGCAAAATCCAGTTCAATATAACAATAACCACAATATAATTACTCCAAATATTGATAAAAAACACTTCGCAAGTTGAGACAACCAAACTAAACAGTAAAACAGTACTGACAAAGTAGGTTCGGAAATTAGCCACCAGAGGGCGTCTAGATTTTTGGATTCGCTAGAGCTAGGTTACATAAGGTTAGGTTAGGTTAGCTAAGATAGGAACAGCGCCAAGTATTTTTGAGAGTGAGAATCACCCAAAAACACTCATTTTCCACTAAAAAAAAAATTTCACACTTGAATTATGAACAACTATTTTAAACTAGATATTTACCGTAAATTCTTAAGAATACAAAGGAAAAAAATGAAACTGACAAACGTCTAAAATAATCAAGATCATAGGCAACAAGTTGATAGTTTTGCGTGTCTACCATTATTTTGGGTTAATCGATGAAAATTAATTACAGAAACTTTGAAGCAAGAAAACCCATCAATTCAAACAGTAGCCTTAGACATTGGAAATTGGAATAGAACCAAAGAAGTACTAAGTAAAATAGGCAAAGTCGACTTATTAGTAAACAACGCGGCTCTAGCATGCCTTCAACCTGTAACAAAAATTCCAGAGGAACACTTCGATCAGTAAGACCTTTAAAAAACAACACTTTTCCCACTGAGAAATTGATTCAGTGGCGCAGCCAGAATTTTCGTTCGGGGGGGGGGGGGCCCGATGCAAATATTCAGGGAGAAAAAACAAAGAAAGAATACTGTTATTTCTATCTTTCTCTTTCTGGTTGATAAAAATGTCAAATTCACAATATCTTTTCTGGAATCTGGTGATCATTTATTTTCTAAAATCCCTTTCCAATATAGAGGGTGTCAATGAAAAAAGTACCATGGTTAGTGTCACGCAATAGAGGGCCATAATAATGAAAAAAAGTCCAATGGATATATGTTGGAAACTGCTTCCTTTAAAAAAACAAGGTGTTAAAGTTAATTTTTTTTTTGGTTTTTTTTATAACTCTGGACCAAGAGGTAAGAATTGAACAAAATGTGATATGCAGGGGTTTTGTATAAATAAATATAAATATCCTACTAGTTTTTAGATTGCTTATAGAGGAAGCCACATACAGGATTCCACATTTAAATCAACCCTATAATTTTTTTGCCTCACACTGTATTTTATTCTGGAGCAGAAAAAGCGATTTCTCTATCTTTTTTCCTCCAAAAAGGTATACTTTAATGAAGTCGCAAGGACCAACGGTTTCCGGTTAAATGCATCGAAAAGTTATGATGCACGCAAATTGTCCAGAAGCGCCAAAGTAACCTTCTTATAATTACAACCAACAGCAAGGAATTGAATCAAAAACAAAAAATAATGAAAATGACAGGCAAAAAAGTTAGGGCTGACGAGTATAGGTTCTGTGGGGAGGAAGAAGAAACCCCCATTCACCTAGTGCTTTGGCATTGCGAGCCTAAGGAGAGAATGCCTTGGGCGGGAAACTAGCTTCGTTAAAGCCTTCACAGATATTGGATTTCATTAGATCTCTTGAACTGAAAGACGAGCTGTGATGGGTGTGGCCAGAACAGCTCTGTAAGGGGACACAATAGACCTTGAGGTCTCTGAACTGTAACCCCTTTTTAAACTAAACTAAACTAGAGTTGATTTAAATGTGGAGGAATTATTATGTGGCAACCCCTATTAGTAATCTAAAAACTAATATAATATTTTGATTCTGCATCATACAAAACCCCCGCATATCACATTTTGTTCAATTCTTACCTCTTTGTAAGTTATTCAAGAAAACACCAAATAAAAAATAAACTTTAACACCCTGTATTTCTTAAAGCAAGCAGTTTAGGACATATATTCCTGGGACCTTTTTTCATCTTTTATGGCCTTCTATCGCATGGCACAATGCATGGTACTTTTTCCTTGACATCTTGTATATGTGTACCTAGTCTCATTTTCAAAAGGTTAATAATTATGTTTTTGCTGTAAATCAGCCCCTCGGGCCCCCCCTGGCTGCGCCCTTGAATTGATTCAACTTTCAGATTATTCAACGTGAATGTTAAAGCACTTATGAACGTATCACAATGTGTTGCCAAACAGCTGATCGAAAGAAAGGTGCCTGGTTCTATAGTAAATATATCATCACAGGCATCGATAGCGGGACTCAAATATCATGCTGTATATGCAGCTACTAAAGGTGCTGTCGATGCATACAGCAGAGTAGCTGCTTTGGAGTTGGGACCTCATGGAATAAGGGTTAATTGTGTCAATCCAACTGTTATTATGACTGGCATGGGACGCGTTGGATGGTCTGATCCCAAAATTGCAGATCCGATGAGAGAGAAAATTCCCTTGAAAAGGTAGTATTCGATTTCTAGTCCAGTCCAGTATAGACCAGGTTTTTGATAAAATAAAACTATAGTATGAATGTGTTAGGAATTTAAATAATTAATATGGTTTGAATAAAATAGCACACTTCGTTTTTTTTAAAATAAATCTATTGGCTATCGATTTCGGCTTTCAAGCCATCATCAGGCCAGCTGAAAAATATACAAATGTAAAAATAGCAATTGTAAAAATTTTTTTTGGATCACAGAAAAAACGACTAGAACTCACCGCCAGTAAAAATATACAATATTTTGGTCATAAATTAAAAATAAATTACACACAATAATATACAGGTATATACAGGGTGTCCCGTAAATACCATGCGAAAGTGACACTGGAGATAGATTGACATTAGGTCTTTCAGATAGCATCAACATGACCTCAGTAAAAGTCCGCTGGTTTTCGAGATATAACCACTTTTGCAAACAAAAAATGAAAGGGAAAGTGAGATAAAAGAGAAAGAAGAGCAAAAATAATGGTTGTTTGAAACGGTAGCGAGGAAAGAATATCAAGCAACATGTAATTTGGCAACAGGTGACACTTGTCCATTTTTCTTAATTTTTAATTATTTCGGAATAAACACATCCCTCGCGACAAAATTATAATTTCTAAGGTTTTGACATAAAAAAATTGGTAGTGTTGTATCATTTTGAAAAGTGCTGGAAATGGACCAGTTTTTACGATTATTTGTCAATTCAGTCTGATTTTTTTTCACATCAGTCAGTCAAACTTAAGTTAACGTTTTAACTTCGTCATAAAATACAACAAGTTAGACATTTTTTTTAAAGGATTTTGTTCTAGTTCTCGGTGAAGTTATTACTTCATTGTTTAAAGCAACTATTCAGGGTAGCCTAGGTAAAAAAAAACATGAGTTTGAAAACCGAAAATTGGAGATTTTCAAAAAAACACAAAAGTGGTTATATCTCAAAAACCTGCGGACTTTTACTGAGGTCATGTTGATGCTATCTGAAAGACCTAATGTCAATCTATATCCAGTGTCACTTTCGCGTGGTATTTACGGGACACCCTGTATATATAAATAGAGGAGTAGATTTTCTTTCAATTAATTAACATGGGCTGTCCATTTAGTGGACTAATGGCTGACATTTACGTCAGTTATGTAGAACGACGAATCATGCAACTACCTTTAAGAAAACACATAAAACTATGGAAAAGGTATACAGGGTGATTTTTTAAGTGTTTCATTAGACGTTTTCGAGGAAGGAATTGTAATACAGATTCAAGATTCTGAATTTTTGTGTTAGAGTACATGAACTTTAATTGTAAAATATATTCAAGAGGAATCTACTTCCGGTTTTACCGGAAACGAATGTAACTTCGTTATTTCAAATGCAACACCCTGTATATTTATACATATTCGAATTCTTCGTTCAATTCTATACTGATTTGATGTATGATATGTGCAACCACTCAAGCGGTTCTTGTATTATAGCCTGATTATCAATTTTTTTGAAAAAAAGGTTGTCACAAATTATTGTCCATATCTTCAAAATCCCTCATTACAAGAATTTCTTTTTGCGAAAGTGGAACAAAAGAAAGAACGCTGATACTGTTTCTTGTATAACTTATGAGGAAATATTATACAGGGTGTCTGAAAAAGGGCCCCAAAGTGAGCCTCAATAAAACTATGAAATCTCACTTTTTTCAAATGGCAACCCTATAATTTTGTAATTCCAATCGATTGCTCGTCAAAAACCAGTTATGGTGTCCCGAACATTTCATGCCTCTAAAATCAGTATTTTTGCCGTTATTCAATAAAATTCGAATTTCACGATTAAAGACAGGTTTCGCACAGTTTGTAAGCTTGCATTTTTGAAGTAGGCTATGTTAGGAACTGTCATTCTTACTTTTTCTTACAGATTAAGTACTAAGCAAAACATGCAATAATAATTTCACTGGAATGATATATCAAGGCTATGTTCTTTATTTGCGGCAAATGTAACAAATTCCTAGAAAAGGTAATTTGAAATTCAACGAACGAAATTCACATTTACTGACATTTTTTTGTTGAAGGTGGTAAATGTGGATTTCTTTCGTTAAGAGTTCTGACTGCCCTTTCTAATATTTTGTTACATTCACCATACATGAAGAACATATTCAATACATCACTGTTACTGTAACTCATATTTTGCATAGTGCACGATTAATCAAAAAAGTATAAATGACAGTTCTCTAAAATGCATTATAAATCAACAGACATAGCCCTCTTGAAAACTTCTATCCTAATAAATCTTTGGTTAGACTAAGAAACCTTGATTTAATCCTGAAATTCGAATTTTATTCAATAACGGAAAAACTATTGATTTTAGAGGCATGAAATGTTCGGAACACCCTAACTGGTTTTTGACGAGCCATCGATTGGAATTACAAAATTATAAGGTTGCCATTTGAAAAAAGTGAGATTTTATAGTTTTATTGGGGCTCACTTTGGGGCGCTTTTTCAGACATCCTGTATAATATTTCCTCATAAGTTATACAAGAAACAGTATCAGCGTACTTTCTTTCGTTCCACTTTCGCAAAAAGAAATTCTTGTAATGAGGGATTTTGAAGATATAGGCACTTATTTGTGACATCCTTTTTTTCAAAAATTTGATAATCAGGCTATAATTCAAGAACCGCTTGAGTGGTTGCACATATCATACATCAAATCAGTGTAGAATTGAACGAAGAATTCGAATATGTATAAATATACAGGGTGTTGCATTTGAAATAACGAAGTTACATTCGTTTCCGGTGAAACCGGAAGTAGATTCCTCTTAAAAATATTTGACAATTGAAGTTCATGTACTCTAAAACGAATATCCAGAATCTTGAATCTGTATTACAGTTCCTTCCTCGAAAACGTCTAATGAAACACTTAAAAAAATCACTCTGTATAGATGACGTATTTTGTATATGGGATGGATCTGAAGAAGAACTTTCAACTTTCTTCGATATGATAAATACAAAATTCAAAATTAAATTCACTCTAGAGAAATCCATCAACAACTCAATAAATTTCCTAGATTTGAAAATTGAACTCAAAAACAATAACTTCTTCTTTGACATCTATAGAAAACCAACTCAGACAGACACCATCATCCCATTTAACTCCTATCACTCTGCCCCAATAAAGAGAACTGCTTTTAGATTTTTGTTCAATCGTCTTTTGAATGTACCGTTGTCCAGAGAAAACTATGAAAAGGAAATTAATACTATATATCAGATCAGGGAGAACAATCAATATTCAAAAGTATAGAGTAGTTTCGGATATTATGACCTACTCGGCCAATATGGCCTGGCTTAGTTTCAACGAAACCAAACAACACAAAAGCGATGTAGGTACCCTCTACAACGTCGCTCCCCTTCTCTTGACCGGCTCAGTCGATCCTCAAGTTGCTGCGATTGAACGTGTGTCCTGTGAGTGCGACGATCGTAAATTACCTTATTTGATTTAATTCTTTGGTAAGTTTCACTCATCCTTGTTCTTTAAATATTATATGTTTTTAAATTGCTAGTGCGCAGTTTTGTAGTGAAACTTTCAATGAATAGTGTGGCGATATTTTTAAAGCTCTTTATTCACTAATTTTAACGTTAAAATTATACTTGTCATAAACATGTCTACGGCCATTATGGCACACTACGTAGCTGGCCAATATGGCCTGCTGTGCCATATTGGCCACATCCAACATAATTTTTTCTACATGTCATCCTTTTCTTTTTCAATAGGTGATGGCTCCACGAAAACCAATTACACAAAAAAAACGTCAAACTTGGTCAAGGAGTCAATGAAAAAGGCAATCGAAGATGTACGCAATAAAAAAAATGGGATCACTAAAGGCTTCTAAACTGTACAATGTACCCCGAACAACCTTAAGACGTTTGTCAGCTACAGTAAATCTACCAGCTGATCCGGAGCTATCGTTTCGCCGCCCAACAGGAACTTCGTTTGCTACAACAATTATTATTATTACACGAATTATTCCTAAGAGTCTCAAGTCCAACCTTAAGGAGCTAAATTTAGATGAAAACCTTTACAAAGTAATGCAAAAAGCAGTACTCCTCGGTACTGCTAGAACGGTAAGGAAGTTTGTAGGTCACGATGGACACCAGGAACAACCATGGAGGGAAACATTGCAAGACCGACTACCAGGACATCAACCAAGAAATCCAGGACCAAGCAACGAAGGACGAACAACCCAGGGCCCAGGAGAAGAAGAACACCGAACACCTCAGAGCTCAATCCCCCTGATACTTGCTATCCGGGATGAGTGAATGTTCCCCTTAGTAGGGAGTGTGATAGCCGATCGCTAGGGGGTGTGAGAAATTTCATCCGTCTACGCTAATAGGCTCAAGTCAATAATAATAATGTTTATTCATATAAATTTCACACAAATAAACATAGTGAAATCCCATTTCAAATGTGATAGTCCACTACTAAACCAAGGCATTTTACGGAGGATGCTTTCGGTATAAACAATTCCTCATTGATGTATAGGTGTTTGGTTTAAGTTGAGTTTAAGGTGAGCTTATTCAGTTTCAAACCAATTGTTCAAAATCCCTCTGCTGATCTCCAATAGTTCTACCAGCATAAGATGGAATGAACTATCAACTTTAAAATTGTTTTCGACAAAATCATCCGGAGTTTTTGAATTTTCAGCATACTTTTTACCTGATCCACCATCATATTTGATGAACGCTTGTGCGATTTCATGATCACTATCAATACTTTTCACTTTCCCCACCTGCAATATTAATGTGAAGTATTTTCATTTCAGTCATATTTTCATTGCATATTATGTATTTTACATAGCTCCATAACGCATTTTATCCAGAATTTTCTTTAAGGCAATTTCACAAGTAGGTAAATTTAGCTTGCTTTACATCATTTCTACGTTTTATGTATTCATTATTCAGCTCTATACTTAGTGTGTGGTTTTTTTTAGATCTATAATACAATTCATTTTTAAAATTGATCAATTTGCATATCACCGGAGTAATCCAGTTCTTTCTTATTCTTCTTACTGTGACCGCAGTGGTTTTCTGCTCAATATTTTCCGTCAACATAGCAACAAAGACATCTGCAATTTAATTCTTGACATCCGAATTCAGGATTCATTTCTCAATTACGGCTCACAATTGGAGCCGTCAATACTAGGAGCATATACGCCATCATCATACATTCACATTTCGAAAATAAAACTGGAAAATAGTGCAGAAGATATTGTGAAATTTATTAAAGATAAAATACCAAATATAAATGCTGAATGCACTGAATTGAATGTGAAATCAGGAAATTATAAAAGCTTCAAAGTGAGGATTCCAGTGGAACATAGTTCCAGACTGTTGCAGAGTGAGTTCTGGCCCAAACAAATCGTTGTGAAAAAATTTGTTGAATTCCAAGGTAATTTTCACAGACGAAGGAACCAGATAATGGATGGGTGACTGACCCGGGGAGAGCAAGGAAAAACCATGACACTAGGGATGGTCCTCCAAACAAGAGAGCTATAAAGAGAGGATCTATTAGAATATTGAACATGAATATTCAATCTTTGACCAAAAAAATGGACACCCTGGGCTACGAGCTAGACAAGGGAAACTTCGATATCGCGAGTATAAAAATTAAGACAGGCAAAAAACAAGTTGATAGCAATCTAACAGCGACAATGATGAACGAATACTTCACTAGCATTGGAAGAGGAAACCGTACAAACTTGGAACAGGACCTTTATCCTAGATTTCTAAAACAAAAGAACATAAAACACTGTGAGTCTATGTTTCTGAGTCCGACGTCTCCTCATGAAATAAAAGAAGTGGTTTCAAGGATGAAAGGTTCTAACAGTCGGGATATACAGGTTTGGAAATTCACATCTGAAATATACGATATACAATGCATCAGACAGAGAATTCTTCCCTCCAGTTGCGCAGATGAATAGTCGAGACAATCACTTGCTGTAACACACTAAATTCAGTTGTCTTACTTCATTATTCTACTCTTGTCTCTCTCTTATCGTTTAGAGGAATGTAATTCTTTAGTATGGTAGGCAACAGTAGATACTTGAATCGAGTATTACGGGCAGCCTGACAAATTAAAAATTCTATACGTGTAGTTCGGGTTCCCTACCATACTGCGATAAGAGAGAGACAAGACTAGATATTTGCATTGAGACAGTTGAATTCATTCAGTTATCGCACTTGATTATCTCGCCTATTCATCTGTGCAACTGGAGGGAAAATTCTCTGTCTGATGCCTTGTATATCGTATGTTTTCGATGTGAATTTCCGAATCGGTATATGGATTCAGTGTGCCCCTGTTGAAAGCAGCAGTGGACCACCTGGCGGAGCCACTCAGCTACGTCATAAATGAGTGTTTCAAGGGGGGTTATTTCCCAGAGGAGCTCAAAATAGCGAGAGTCCAGCCAATCTACAAAAAAGGAAACGCCAATAACTGTTCAAACTACAGGCCAATCTCTATCCTGCCAGCTTTATCGAAGGTGTTCGAAGCACTAATTAAAAACAGACTAGTGACATACATCGAAGGAAGAAAACTCCTAAACAAGGGACAGCATGGTTTCAGACAAGGCAAATCGACGACAACAGCTCTAGTCGATATTATGGAAGTGGTGTTTGAGGCTTTTGACGATTTCGAGGATGCCTCCCTGACATGTCTAGACCTTAGCAAGGCATTTGATAGTGTGGACCACCAGATACTGCTGCAAAAGCTAGAATACTATGGTATAAGAGGGCCAGTACTGGAACTTATGTCATCTTACTTGCAGAACAGGCATCAAGTTGTGGAATGGAAAAAACAGCTTCTCCCCCAAGCTCAGATTGAGAAATGGAGTACCTCAGGGTTCCATATTGGGTCCTATATTATTCATTCTATATGTGGATGATCTATTTGACAACATTGAGGCGGACTGCACTGAAATCTTTGCAGATGATACTAGTTTCCTGAATAAAATTGGGAAAGATGGCCGCACCAAAGATGAGAGAAGTATGGAAGGTGCCAGAGAGTGGTTTGATGCGAATGCACTCTCCCTAAATACCGATAAAACCCAGCAGATACTGCTAACTACCAAAATCTCAGAGAAAACACCCTGACTCTACTGGGCTTTACCTTGGATACGGCTGTTTCATGGTCTGCGCACGTTGAGCAATTGTGCAGGAGATTGTCAACCCAAATATTCTCAGTAAGAAGGATAGCTCAATTGCTAGGTGAACAATATGCGCTTCTCACTTACCACGCGCACTTTGGCAGCTTGATGAACTATGGGATTTTATTGTGGGGCTTATCTGCAGATGCACATAAGGTTTTTAAGAAGCAGAAACAGGCGCTCCGTGTGATAGCAGGGCTACCACAGACCACCTCCTGCAGGAGCCTCTTCAGGAAATACCGAATCCCCACCTTGTATGGAAACTATGAGTGTGGGATTCGTACTTTTTATTATATTCTATGTTGTTGTAATATTATAGATATAGTAGGCGAGAAATAAAAAAAGTTAGTTGTCAATCAGATTATTCAGATTTAGACGTGTTTGTTGAGAAGTTGTATTTCCTCCGATATTGGCTGTTTCGTGAATAAAGTGTTGTTCAAATCTCGTGGTAGTTTAAATTCAACCTAGACAACGTAAAAAATCCTACATTTTGGGGGAGAAGTTGTATTTCCTCCGATATTGGCTGTTTCGTGAATAAAGTGTTGTTCAAATTTCGTGGTAGTTTTAAATTCAACCTAGACAACGTAAAAAATCCTACATTTTGGGGGCTCGTCCGGGATAACGAAACAAATTGTCGATTTAGATGAACAGGAGATCTGAACTATTGTGAGTTTGGATCATTGACGAAGAAGAAGACGAAGTAGACGAAGATCTTAAGGAAGAAGACGAAGTAGTGCTGCAAGGCGAGGTGTACCCTTTTCACCAGAGGACGAAGACGAAGTGAGGAAGCCCACGGCGAGAACTTTCAGACGGAAAGCTAGGGCTTGGGTTCCGAACGACAGGTGGAATTGGTATAGGTAGAGTGTTGCAGTAACAAGGTAGGAGACGTACTGACTGAGGAAGGCTTTTAGAAAGGAATTCATCTACATTTCTATTTTTTAGATTGTCAATTGTGTCATTAAGATTTTTCATTTTGTAAAGGAGTACAGCCACTCAACAAACAATACTCAAGTTCTCAATTTTGATCAGTTGATTACCTTTCATTTTAGGTTTATAGTTCATCGAACTCTTTTCCGTCATCTTGAAATACTTGAAGAATTCTTCATATTTTTAGAATTAGTTAGAGTTTGATATTTTTTAAGATGTTGACTTTAGGAGGTATACCTAAAATTGAATATCAAATAACTCATTCAAGATTATCTGTTGTGAAAGCGTTACATATCATTTGTTACGGAGATGAGGGAGAGCCGCGTAAAGGTCGAAAAGCTTTACGGAATTTTTCAGGATTTTCTTGGAATTTAGGTACGGACCAACACTTGGCCAAAGTACATGATATCACCAAACAGTTGACACTTTCAGACCTGATAGCGGTATGCAATATTCTTGATTTGGAGTATAATGGATCTTCAGATGAAATAGCTGAGCGCATATGTTCATTTTTGATTAAATTTGAATACGCCCAAGAATTAAATAATGATGCTGATGATGTTGATGATATTACTGAATCTCGACAAGAATTCGAGAAAGAAGATGATCTTGAAGGTACAGAGAATAGTGAAGATGAGATAGAAGAGCTGGGAAAATATAAGTTCGACGCGAGAAGGAACTATAGACGAGAAGGATTTTCACTGACTTTTCGAGATGTGGAAGAAAACATACGACAATTCGATGGAAAAGATGACTATCCGATTAGAAGGTGGATAGAGGATTTTGAAGAGATTGCAGATATAACTGGTTGGAATGAGCTTCAAAAATTAATATTTGGAAAAAAATCATTGATAGGACTTGCGAAGTTGTATATACAATCGCAAAAAGGTATAAGAAGTTGGAGCGTGTTGAAGAAGAGACTACTTGATGAATTTGAAATCAAAGTTACCAGTGCACAGATCCATAAGTTGCTGATGACAAGAAAAAAGAAATTCAATGAAAGTGTTCAAGAATATGTTTTGACTATGAGGGAGATTGCTAGTCGAGGAAATATTGAAACCGAAGTAGTTATTCAATATATTATTGATGGAATACAGGATGAATCTGCAGACAAAATCATACTGTATGGTGCCAGAAACTTTCAAGAGTTCAAAGAGAAGGCTAAGCTCTACGAAACTATCTCCAAGAAGAGAAATGTAAGAGGGGATAATTCCTACAAATCTAAGGGAGAAAATGTAAAGCATCAGGTGAAGAAGGAGGCTAAGAAAGGTGTTGAAAGCAGTACAAAAGATCAGAGGAAAAATGGGAAGCAGCTATAACTGTGGAAACCGTGGACATAAATGTAATGATTGCCCAGACAAAAGTAAAGGTGTAAAATGTTTCAACTGCAAAGTATTTGGACAATTCAACTGCACAAAACTCGCATGCTTCAAACCATATGAACACAATTGAAGTAATACGGAGCAATACTATGACATTGACTATTGAAGGTGTTAGAATATCAGCATTGTTTGACACAGGAAGTGATATAAGTGTTATGAGACAAGATGTTTACGAGAAATTTTTTGTAGATGAAATGCTATCACTCGACGTCCTAGTACTCAAAGGAATTGGGTCAAACAAGGTGAAAACACTGGGATCATTTAAAAAGAACATAGAAGTAAGTGGAGAACTATTTGATATGCTATTCCATGTTGTACCCAAAGAAGCAACTGACTTTGAGGTGATCATTGGAAATGATATTCTGAAAATAGCTGAAGTGTATCTGGGAGACAATGGAATTATTGTACATAAAGAGAAGAATGACAACTTTCTGATGAGGATCACTGTAGATGAAAGTAAACCAGAAAATGAGATTCGCTTAGAACACATAGAAGATGTCAGACACAGGCAAATTGTGAAAGATATGATGGAAAATTATAAGCCTGAGAAAACTTTAACTACTGGCATCAAAATGAAAATAATTTTGAGGAGTGAGGAACCAATTTATCAAGGACCTAGAAGATTATCTTTTCCTGAAAAAAAAGTAGTGGAAAAACAAATAGAAGAGTGGTTGAATGAGGGAATAATTAGAGAAAGTTCGTCTGAATTTGCTAGTCCAATAGTTTTAGTACGTAAGAAAGATGGAAGCATAAGAATATGTTGTGACTACAGGAAACTAAACAAGAATATCTTAAAGGATAGATTTCCTTTACCTTTGATTGAGGATGTACTTGACAGGCTCGAAGGTGCTAAGATTTTTTCGACAATCGATCTGAGAAATGGATTTTTTCATGTTGAAGTAGAAGAGGACAGCATAAAGTATACTTCGTTCGTCACACACAATGGACAATATGAGTTCCTCAAATGTCCATTCGGTTTATGCAATAGCCCGCCAGTTTTTCAGCGATTCGTCACTTATGTTTTTAGGAAACTCACTGCACAAGGAATAGTAATATTCTACCTTGATGATATTATCATTCCTAGTAGTACCGTAGAAGAAGGAATAGAAAGATTAAAGATAGTTCTGCAAGTTGCTAAAGATTATGGACTAGAAATAAAGAAGAAGAAGTGCCAATTTTTGAAGACTAAAGTACAATTTTTAGGATATGTTATTGAAGATGGCAAAGTGCAGCCTTCAGAAGAAAAGACGCTGGCAATCAAACGTTATCCTGAACCTACAACTTTCAAACAACTTCAATCTTTTCTTGGTCTGACCGGATATTTCAGAAAGTTTGTACCGTCTTACTCTACGATTGCAAAACCATTGAGCGACTTGTTGAGAAAAGATGTGCTATTTAAATTCGGAGATGGACAGAGGCAATCTTTTCGAAAGTTGCAGGAACTACTAACGTGCTATCCTGTACTACATATTTATCAAAGAAGTTTACCGACTGAATTACATACTGATGCAAGTAAATATGGATATGGAGCTTGTTTAATGCAGAAGTCAAATGAAGATTCCATGTTACATCCAGTTTATTCTTAAGTAGGAAGACGACTCCAGCAGAAGAAAAATATATTCCTATGAATTGGAAGTTTTGGCCATCATAACAGCTGTAAAGAAATTTAGGACTTACCTCTTAGGAATGAAGTTCAAAATAGTAACTGACTGTTCAGCATTCCAAAAGACGATGCAGAAAAAAGATTTAACAACTAGAGTAGCTAGATGGGCTCTTTTGTTAGAGGAATATGATTATGAAATAGAGCATCGAAAAGGAAGCAGGATGTCTCATGTAGATGCACTTAGTCGATATCCTCATGTAATGGTGATTTCCGAAGAAGATGGATTTCTAGAAAAAATAAGAATGGCACAAGGAAAAGATGAAAATATAGCGCTTATTGAGAAGATTTTGGAGACGAAGGGCGAGTATGATGACTATTTCACTAGACACGGAATAGTTTATAAGTTTGTCAACGGTAAAGAACTTTTGATGATACCAAAAGCCATGCAGACAGAAATAATAAAGAAAGCTCATGAGGAAGGACATTTTGCAATAAAAAAAACTGAAGAATTGATAGGGCAGGAATATTTCATTCCAAAATTAAGAGAGAAAATTCACACCTTCATTTCCAACTGTATTCCATGTATTCTTAGCAACAGGAAAGAAGGGAAGAAAGAAGGACTGCTTCATCCGATCTCGAAACTAGAAGGTCCTTTACATACTTATCACGCAGATCATTTGGGTCCTATACCATCGACGAATAAAAATTATCAATACTTATTGGTTATTATAGATGATTTTACCAAATTCACATGGATCTTCCCAACTAAAACAACGAAGGCCAAAGAGACTGTAAGCTGTTTAGTCAAGCAACAAAAAACTTTTGGTAACCCTAGTCGAATCATCACAGATAGAGGAGCAGCTTTTACTGCTAAAGAATTTGAAGATTACTGTGATGAAGAAGGGATCCAGCATGTGACCATAACCACAGGAGTTCCTAGAAGTAATGGTCAAGTTGAGAGGATAAATCGAATAATAATTCCAGTATTAACTAAACTAAGCTTAGAAGATCCTACTAAATGGTATAAATACGTTGATAGGGTGCAAAGAGCAATTAACTCTACTTATCAAAGAAGCATTAAAACAACGCCTTTCCAAGTATTGACTGGGGTTGAAATGAGAAGAAAAGAAGATTTTCGATTAATAGAGATTATAGAAGATGAAGCGAGAAAACAATTTGATGAGGCAAGAGAAATCGTCAGAAAGGAATGTAAGGAGAATTTGGTTAAGATGCAAGAGGAAAATAGAAGGAGTTTTAATAAAAAAGAGAAAAGAAGCTAAGAAGTATAAAGTGGGAGACTTAGTTGCTATCAAACGAACTCAGTTTGGCTCTGGATTGAAAGTGACAAGAAAATTTCTTGGTCCTTATGAGGTTTCCAAGGAGAAACGAAACGACAGATATGATGTTATAAAAGTAGGAAACCACGAAGGACCCATCAGGACATCAACGTGTTCAGAATACTTGAAGCCTTGGGTGCAATTTGGAACTGAATCCGAGTCGGATTCTTCATAGGATGGCCGAGTGTGGGATTCGTACTTTTTATTATATTCTATGTTGTTGTAATATTATAGATATAGTAGGCGAGAAATAAAAAAAGTTAGTTGTCAATCAGATTATTCAGATTTAGACGTGTTTGTTGAGAAGTTGTATTTCCTCCGATATTGGCTGTTTCGTGAATAAAGTGTTGTTCAAATCTCGTGGTAGTTTAAATTCAACCTAGACAACGTAAAAAATCCTACATGTATACAGTTGTCTGGTTTACTTTCATGAGAGGCGACACCAGTTTGCTACACGAGCCACCGTTCATGAACACTTCACAAGGAAAAAAGATGACTACGAGATACCAAAACATCGCCTGAAGAAAACACAGTCCTCACCACTGTTTATGGCAACCAAGCTATATAATGCTCTCCCTGGTCACCTAAAACACTTGGAGGGCATAAGATTCAGGAAAAGGGTGAAGGCTTTCCTGATTAACGATCCACTCTATAGCCTGGAGGATTACTTCACGTTGTGTAGGAGTGTTTGCACAGGATAGTTGTCACGTTTAATACTTATAATTGTCATTTACTTATAATTGTTTTTATACTTGTTAATTGTTTTTATACTTGTAATTGTTTTTATACAATGGGCTAACTATGTTATTGACAAACCATGTAAGCTTTTGATGGTAAAATATATTTCTATTTCTAATTGTTCTTTATGCATACTATATAGATAATGTATCTTTATATTTTTTGAGCGTTCGTTTTACTTAATCGAGTGCTTTATCGTTTTGCTCAAATGTCTGCAATTTTTCAATTTTGATTCCCTGATGACGAATGCGTGGTCAAATTCAATTCTGTCCGTGGGGCCGTCCGTCCTGCCGGCCGTGAGCACGATATCTTTCGGAGGAATATTTCTAGAGACTTGAGATTTTCCGGGTGAGTTCGTTATTTCCCAAATGCTACGGTTTAGTTCGTTAACCTGCTAAATCATGCAGGCTGTTCTATAAAATATGGCTATTCAAAATTGTTGTTCCCCAATATCTCAGACAAAACGAAACTAATCGAAATAAAATTTTGCGGCCACATGCAAGATGCTCATCGTAAGCGTCATGTAAAATTTTGTGGCCATAGTGTTAACAGAACCATATAATATTGCAAAGAATAATCTTGATATCCGATTCGATTGAAATTTATTTTTTTAATGAAAGCACTCATATATTTAGCATGAAAAAATTTTGTGGTGATATCATTATTGCTCCACCAATGAACGAGTGCTCAAAAGCACCCGATCAGGGCTTCTCCTAAAATTTTATTACCAGTTTTGTATTCAATATTTCAAGATATGCCTCAATGGCATATCCTCCTTTCCACCATCAGACATCATACCACAAACTATCCTAAACTAGTATAGAATATACTTTATAACAGTCGCCTCAAAGCTGCTTGTTGAGATAAGGATCGAAATTGATTTTATTCGTTCATTCAATGAATATTACAGGTACTTATCAAAATAAGGTAGTAATTTCAAATCTGAATAACCTTATCAGCTCTACTTTCAAGAAGATGAATAAATCCTTTTTCACTCTTTTATTCCGTTTTGAAGTCGACTCACAAATTTTATAATTGTTGTAACACTGTACAGGGTCTTTCACGAGGAACCTCACCCATATTTATAGGGGAAACTACTGAAGGTATTTTCATGAAATTCAGCACTTATAAGTATTTCACGATGCTGATGAAATCTAAAATATTTTCAAGGCATGAGCACCTCCGTTTTTCCGGAAATGACGTCAACTTCCGTTTTTCAAATTAGAACACCATTTTTTTATTGCAGAAATAGATTCCTTAAAAAATTTCAAGTTGTTTTGATGTAACATTTTTCAGTTTTGGTTGGAAAATTCTCTCTGAGCGGGAAAATTCGAAAAAAAAAAAATCGAAAATAGAGCTCCGCTGAAACAAGAATAACTTCGAGGTTTTTGGATGGAAAATGTTCATTTTTGGGATTTTTCAAGATGTAAGATTGATGTATCCACTTTAAAAATCGAAATCGCCATTCATGATACAGGGGGTGAAAAAATCGCTTTCAAAGTTAGGGATGACAAAATCGTGAAAAATCAGTTTTTTAAAATTAGAACCCCATTTTTTTATGGCAGATATTGAATCTACGTTAAAAAATAATGTGAGTGTATGCACCACACCCTTGCCCTAAATTGGATATTTTCTGAGTTATTCACAAAAAACTGTTTTTCGTCTTGAATTTTCAGCTATTTCTTTTCCCTTCCCGCCAAAAAGATGAAATTTTCAGGAACTGTTACTTAAACCATGTTTTAGATTTTACTACCCTAATATGCAAGAGAAAAAAGTTACATCCTAAATGGATGGCGAATTTTGATTCGAATTTGTATCGGAAACCTCTTTATTTCAACTAATCGGCCATCGGTTTTCTCTCCAGTGATAAATAAATAATTCCTTATCCACTTTCACTATTAAGAAAATTATGAAAGAAAACTCTCATTGAAATTTGTTTGAATTATGTTATTACTTTATTTACTTTGGTATCGCTTAAAGTTACAGCTTTTTCTGTATCACAAATTGAGATGAGGAAGAGTACAAAATGGTGCTATTAATCTTTAAATTGAATAAAATTGTTCACATTGCCTAGTTGTGCATGCCTTACGCTTAGCTTGATAAATTTTTTGGACGCAGTTATAGGGGGCATTAACATCTGCACATGTCTTGATTGGTGCTGTGCTCTTGCAACATTCCCGAATGGAAGTTTTATCGTCTTCAGTTAGTGTAATTCTCCTTCCAACTTGTTCCATATATTTTTCAACATCTAATACACCTTCACTGTTTACGGTTCCATCTGTTTCATGCAATTTACATTTAAACATGCACAACATCTTTTCGGAAGGTTTGGTAGGGTCAGCACGTAGGGCATTCCAATCTTCTTCATTCACATTGTGCTTGATTTCGCATTCTGTCTTTTCTTTCGCCTGAAAGAAGAGTGAAAATTAGAAGAAATCGGAAATATTCTTCAGAAGGATTTTGAGAATTTTTTGGACATATTTAAATGATATGAGTTATGAATTTCTCTAATATTGCACGATTTCTGATGAATGCCGAATAAGTAACCTTCTTTTCTCTTCAAGAGGGTGATAAAAAACCTGCCAATCATAGAAGAATAAATTTGTTGTCTACCCCGCTGAAGCTGATAATAAAAATCATAACTAACATGGAAGATCCTGTACTGATGCTACGTTTGTTATCGGGCAAGTAACATCATCTGAACGTAGCCTTACTGTGTTTAATGGACCTTTTTATGACTTCCGTTTACAAGATACAGTACATATTTTACACGATAGGCAAATTCCGAACAACATCATTAGGTCGATAGAGAACATGTGCAAGAACAATAAGGTCCCAGCAAAGATTAACAATGCTCTCACTGAACCAATGAAAGTGGAAAGATGCATACGACAAGGAGACTCCATTCTTCTTCTTTATGTGCCGTCTTCTTTAAGAAGGTTGCCTATCATCATGGCGATTTTTATCTTTGAAGTTGCGGATCTGGGGGTCAATTCTTGAATTAGGTCGTGTTCGCGAATCGACAAATGTCGACTAACTTGGTAGGGAAGTTGGTCGACAATTGTCGAATCGCGAACAACTCAACAGAGCTGCTGTTGTACCACTGCCTTAAGGCCACCTTACACGGTCAATATTATTGAAGCAATACCGTTATTGATCAATATATTGAACGTATAAGGAGTGCATAATGCACACGGTGTCAATAATATTGACGGCGCCTCAATATATTGGCGGAATTGCAATAAATATCAAATCGATTTGATTCTTCTCAATATTATTGCCATCAATATTATTGTTTCAATGCACTGCTCAAAACACAAGCAGATGAATTTTGCACCACGAGCCGTCAGGCGAGTGGTGTAATTCATCATCGGGCGTAAACGATTTCTTTGAAATAAACCAAACGAAAAAATCGATGGGATTAAGGTCAGGTGAGTGTGGGGGCCACTTGATAGGTCCGCTTCGTCCGATCCATCTGTTAGGGTATCGTTCATTTAAATGATTACGGACTTGCGTTGCGTAGTGACACGGGGCGCTGTCGTTTTGGAATACAATAGTTCGACGAAGCTGAAGACTCACATCTTCTAGGAGCAAAGGAAGTTCATGCTCGAGGAAATTTTTGTATGTTTCTCCATCAAGTCTGGACGGCAATTCAAATGGACCAATTAGTTCGCCATTGAGGACACCAGACCACATGTTAACGCTAAAACGATGTTGGAATCTTGATGCTCTCACTTCATGAGGATTTTCAATCGTCCACGTGTGGTAGTTGTGAATATTAAAGACTCCACATCGCTCAAATCGTGACTCATCTGTCCACAAAATTTTATTAAAATAGCCAGGATCTTCTCTTTCTTTTTGTATCATGGTTCGGCAAAATTCAACGCGCAATTGGTGGTCTGCGGGCATCAGTAAAGCTTGGACTCGTTGAATGTGAAATGCATGATATCCTTCTTCGTGCAGTATCTCTTGTATAGATGTTCTTGGGATGTCCAAAGCATGAGCCAATCTTCTCGTACTGGTTGATGGATTACGCTAAACCTCTTCGAGTACCCTTTCCCTGCGATCCGGATCAACTGTAGAGAGTCCTTCACGACCACCACGTTGACCAGGAATGCGGCCTGCCATTAAGGTTTGGTTAGTGTTGATAAAAACACGATGGTCTGGATAATGTTCAGGTTGCGGCCCACCACGACGTTGAAGATGTTCACGATATAGTCGCGCTGCTTCAAGGCCGCTCCCTCGTGCAAGTCCGTAAAAATAATGCATTTCAGCATACTGACTTAACGTGTAAGTCATCTTCTAAAACTTCAAAGAAAACAAAGTCCAAATCAAAATGCAAACAGTCACTAAACGAGCAAAAACTTCAAACGCGTGTAGCAGTAAAAATGCCAGTTCCAAAAGTAACTACTATACCAGACTTCCAGACTACAAGTAACAGATGTTACGCAGCATACTTGATAAACATCTGTTCCCACTACCGAATACGAGTATTTTTGTAGTGGGAATCTTAAAATGGCAAAAAATAAATTTTGAGTAATCGTCTAGTTCTTTGATTTTTCCCACCTCGCTGACTTTGAAGGCTAATTCTAGCAAAAGTAGACTGTTGAGTACCATTTTTTATTAATGATTCTGAAAGCTGAGTGTTGAGCGCAGTTTTTAAGCCTACTAAGAAACCATGAAGTAACCTGTTTACATTTTTAATTCAAATTTGAAAATTTAGATCATGATCCAAAATACGTAACTTTCTCACTTGAGACCAACATTTCCATAATTTTTATCAAAGTTACGATGCTGGTTATTTTATGTATAAAAGTACAATTCATGGCGATCTATTTACAACAAAAAAATATCAGAAAAGTCTTTTACTTTTCTTTAAAAAAATTTTTGAAGATGTTCAAGTTGAAAATTCTCAGATTTCATAAAAAAAATCATAACTCGGAAACCGTGAAAAATCGGATAACATACATGGGGGTGATTCGAATACCCCATGACATGAGGAACCTGTTTTTTTTTATTGACGTCAATCGTCCGGCCACCCTGTATATTTCTATGGATTTCCCTCACATAGTGTAATACTTGCTATCATTTACAAACAAAAATCGATATAAATTTCTTCTTTTTCGTTATATTGGAGCAGGCTTTGAGTGCTCATTGGCCACAAAAAACCACACTTCAGCCAAACTTCTCCTCTCTTTACAAATTCTCCGCACACAATACAAATATCTCTATTGACGTCCTTGTCCGAATCATCGTTTTCCCTCTCTATTTCTTCATTTCTTCTTCATAATTAATAGCAGGTGCTGATCTTCTTCACTTGGTTCAGCAATTGCAATGTTTTCATCAAAATCATTCCTTTTAGCGTTTTTAGTCGATTTTGTAAATTATTCTTTTTAGATTCTTCCAATTCCCATGCTTCTTTTGAAGGCATTGAAGTAAATCTCACAGAATGTTATTTAGAATAATTTCTTCTTGATTTTGCCGAATTACTATTAAAACATGATAGGTTTGTTCATCCGTAAACAATCCCAGGTTTTGAATTCAAGGAAAACTTGGCTCACGTCATTTCATATACTAAGGAACGAAATATGCTTTTTTACTCTTACTTTGAAACCACCTATGGCGTGTTCCAGTTATTCCACCATACGATTTCCTATTTTATCATCAAGACAATGTTTTTCAACAATATCGTTTTTCATTGCTGAAAGTGCAAGGCTTTCAGTGAAACATTTTATTTCACAATTTCGCCATGTCTGTTAGATTACTTTCACAAATTTTACTATGTGAAAAACATAAAAGACTTGATAAAGTGTTTCCCCCGTACGGCCGTACACGGATAACAGCTTCTATTCGTCTGGTGAGGCGTTCAATAAGGTTTTGAAGGTAGTATTTGGCTTGACCTCATTGAAGGCATGCCAAGACGAATTTAAACTGTTGAAATAAAATGTTTTACTAATAACTCCGCATCTTGAACAAAAATTGAGCTATTATAATAAATGACGATTCAAATTGTCAAGAAAAGATGTGAACACGCCACAGGGGGTTTTAAAGTTAAAGTAAAAATATTTCGTTTCACTCTGAATTCAAAACTGGTAATTGACTACGGATAAACATACCTTCAATAAAAAAAAACATTCAAATCGGACTCATAATAACACAATGATGCATCAACTAACTTCATCGATTGTATGAGTGTATATTAAATGTTAACGTTATAGGATTAATTATTGTTTAAATCCTATTGAAAAATGTATAACATTTCTTGAGATCAATAAAAATGAATGCTGGAAACCGATAGATAATTGATTTAAATAATTAAAAAATTTGGGAGTTAATGAAACTGTTCGATTGAAATCGAAATATATAAATAGGAATATATAGGAATATTACTCATTCTTAGCCAGAAAGATGAAAGATTTAAATCTGAATACAATATCGTAAAAAAACATTATGACAATCTTCTGACAAAAAGCAAAGTGGAACAATATGAAAAATTAATCATCAATTCAGATAATAAAAGCAAAACCATGTGGTCCTTAGTAAATTCTTTGCAGAATAAAAAAGGTGAGAATCGTTTACCGCACAAGAAGAACATAAAGAAGATGGCAGATGAATTCAATCATTATTTGATAGATGTAGCTACAAATCTAACTCGACACTGTAACCATACAAGGAAAACCATAGCACTACCCTCATCATTAGAAAACTTCTTAATTGAAACAATATCTACAGAACAACTAAAAGAAATAGTCAAACAACTAAAAAACAAAAGCTCAAGTGGAATAGATGGAGTATCCAATCGATTTATTAAACATACTATTGATGAAATAATAGAACCACTCACTCATATTATCAATAATTCTTTAAAATACGGAATATTCCCAACGAAACTGAAGATAGCAGTAGTAATACCAATATACAAAACTGGAGATCAGAATGAACATGGAAACTATAGACCAATAAGTATATTACCATCCTTTTCAAAACTATTTTGAGTTGGCATATTGTAGACAAATGGTGGAGTTCTTCATGATAAATAATTTATTCAGCACAAACCAACATGGCTGTTTAAAAGGAAGATCAGTCCAAACAGCAATATATCAGTTCCTAAAGAGGATTGTCGGGGCATTTGAGGATGGAGATTTGGCATGTGGTTTGTTTCTTGACCTCTCGAAGGCATATGATTGCCTACATCCCCAGATTCTGTTTGATAAACTGGAGTCCTATGGAGTTCGAGGTATTGCACTTGATTGGATTAGGTCATATTTTAAAGACCGAGCTCAGTTTGTGAAAATAGACAGAGAGGGAGTTGTAACAAACTCTGATCAACTGAAGCTGAAGTTGGGGATACCACAGGGGAGTATAGCTGGGCCACTGTTTTTCCTTGTGTACATTAATGACTACGGAATAAAAGTAGAATGGGACCTAAATAAGGTAATGGAAGTGCACTTCGTTGATGACACCAATCAGCTTGCGATACAATCTCTTTGGCCTGATCTCAGGCAACTGGTAAATAAAATTATGATGTACACCAGGGAATGAATGGACGATAATAACCTGATTTTGAATAGTTCTAAAACGCAAATAACCCTATTCAACCCCACAAACTCTGGTATAGAAGCCCCAGGAAAAATGTTGATTGGAAATGAAGAGTCAAAACTTTCACCATACTCTAAATTCTTAGGAGTCTATATTGATGAGGAACTAAATTGGAAACATCATATAATGGAGCTTGAGAAAAAACTGGGATCATCAATTTATGCCTTCAGAATAACATCAAGATATCTAAGGGGAAGTGTATTGAAAACAGTATACCACGCAACAATAGAATCCAGACTTCGATTTGGCTTATGCTTTTATGGTTCAGGGAACATTTCATCTTTATTCATCCTACAAAAGAGGGCAGTAAGAATACTATATAATAAAAAGTTCAATGAAACATGTAGAGGAGTCTTCCGGCAAAACAAAATTCTAACGATATACGCCATTTATATACAAGAATGTCTGTTGTTTTTCCATAAGAACAAGGAACTTTTCAGTAAATATAAGTTCACTAAGACCAGGTATGAGACAAGAACACAGGAATATGGGTACCCAAAATGTAGGTTAGCAACATCACAGAAACAACTGGAATATCTTAATATATATATTTCTTGTGTGCGTGTGTATGTCACTGAACTCCTCCTAAACGACTGGACCAATTTTGATGAAATTTTTTGTGTGTGTTCGTGGAGATTCGAGAATGGTTTAGATTCACAAATCAGCCCGACAGGTGGCGCTGCAGTCGGTATCTAGGTTATTTATAATTTATAAGGCAAGAAACGGTTGCCGGATCAGCTAGTAGATGCATAAAACTTTTCAACAACTTGCCGTCTGAACTACAGAAAATAGAGAACCATAAACTGTTTAAAAAGGAACTGTACAAAATGTTGGTTGATAGGGAACCATACACATTGAAAGATTTTGGTGTAGAAAACTGAGATCTTCACTGACTGACACTGTTTCATTTCCTTCTTTGTTTTGTAACATAAAGTGATTTGAAATAAAGATTATTATTATTATTATATCGATAAAAAGGTTACATTGTTGTTAAAAATAAAGTAATTTCAATTAAACAAATTCCATAAGAGTTATAAGACGCTGAATTGTCACATATTCAAAGAAACTAGCATTATAAAACTGAGGGCAATTTCAATAACTTTTTCTCGGTCTAGGTGCATGCATATTGACTAAAAGTCAATATGAACTCAACTGAATACTTACAACAGCGATAACCACTAAACAAAAAATAAGAGTGCTTTCAACATTGTTGTATTCCGTAGTAGACACCTAAACTGAACTGTCAAATGTTTTAGAGAAATTTCCTTTTATTTGAATCCATATCAGCTTGAATCCTGACCCGTCGTTTGATAAAATTTGTTTATTATCCATTATTGATGCTTAATTTCTTAGAAACTGATGAAGAAAAACAAGTAATTAATTGATTGATATTTCTCTTTCCACTGAAATGTTAAATGCATACAGGTGTCCCAAAACTCGACGTCAACCCGGAACCGGGTGAAAGGGCAAGTAATGCTGGTTGTCAAAAAAATATAAAAAAAATCTAAGTTGCATGATTTTAAAATAATGGGCATTTAAAAAAACACGCAACATTCCACACCCTGTGACAGTCTTTTCGCTCCTGTTGCCACAAATATCAACTTTTTCCAACTCTTTTTTTTGCTGTGTAACCTTGAATAATGCTTGTCTAAACTGTAATCAAAATTTGGATACCAGCTGCTCTAGGTTTCATAAAAATAGGGCTTGCTTCTCAGAAAAATAATTCAAAATAAACAATTGCCTAGTTTCAACTGACTGTATTGAAAAAAAATGTAGTACGCAAGTTTGGCATGTTTTGTCAAAAGTTGGCGCATTTAGTAAGGATTCCAAAATGGTATAATACTTGTTAAATTGTAGCTGCCGTAGTTCAAATTTATTTTCGATTGCCTTTGAATACACTTTTTCTTAAACTGCTTCCCACTAAAAAAGTCCAATGGATTCAAGTCCGGTGAACGGGCTGGCCACGAGATTGGACCAGAACGTCCGATCCATCTTCCGGGAAAAAATAATACCAGAAAAAAAATTTCCAGAGAAAGGACCCCGCACATTTACCATGGGAATTGGCTCCCGGTGGATTTGGCTGAAAATTTGATATGATGTTCTACTAATCCCTCTGATCAAATGTCTCCACAGTCACGAAGCTGAAAAATGCATACTTCTAGGAGTTTTTATCGATTTTTTGTATCCATTATGGCTTACGTATTACCGTTCACACAGAAATGTTTGGAAATATTTCGTGATTATTGAAGGCAGATTCTGTCAATTCGAAATATTTCCAAACATTTCTGTGTGAACGGTAATACGTAAGCCATAATGGATACAAAAAATCGCTAAAAACTCGTAGAAGTATGCATTTTTCAGCTTCAAGACTGTAGAGACATTTGATCAGAAGGATTAGTAGAACATCATATCAAATTTTCAGCCAAATCCACTCTGAAATATTTATTTATTATTGATCATATTTCGCGCCTTTCAAATTTATATTTCACATGTCTAACATCGATATTCACATTATGTTATCTATTATTTGTCATTCTCGAAGATTTTTAAATGAAATTGTTAATTAATTGAAAGAAAATCTACTCCTCTATTTATGTATATATACCTGTATATTATTGTGTGTACCTAATTTATTTTTAATTTATGACCAAAATATTGTATATTTTTACTGACGGTGAGTTCTAGTGGTTTTTTCTGTGATCCAAAAAAATTTTTACAATTGCTATTTTTACATTTGTATATTTTTCAGCTGGCCTGATGATGGCTTGAAAGCCGAAATCGATAGCCAATAGATTTATTTTAAAAAAAACGAAGTGTGCTATTTTATTCAAACCATATTGACATCAACACACTTATGGAAGAGTTCACAACCAAAATTAGATAATTAACATTCTCCGAATTGAATTTCAAACTCTTGAATGCTCTGAAGGACATCAGCCACTATGTCATTGTGATTTATCTGTTCGTAATAAATATTTTGAGCGGTAATGCAGAAGAAACAAAATAAATTATGTATTAATGAAACGAAATATCTGAAAAAGTCGACTTTGAAAGGAAATTAAGGTATTTCTGGAACTGTATGATGCTTCAAAAAGATCTTTACTTCTTCTAGAAGACTTTCTACCCAATAAAACAAAATTAAGGAACTTGTTGCTCTCAACAGTAAGACATGATAGATTTGAAAATCAGCTTCCAAATAAAATAGAGATCATGAATAAGATTGGAAATTCACAACGGTAGAAAATATAACAAAATCTTACCTCAACCTTTTCAACTGATGCTCTTAAACCATTTAATGTACCAAATTAACAGTTGTCCATCTTCAATTCTCATTTATTACGGTCAAACTGTAGGACAGCACAAAACAAACAATTCCTAAGGTTCTTTATGAGCTCCTTATTTGCTTGATTTCTGAAAAAAGTTTGTCTTCCATTTCATCCTCTTCGTGTTTCAGCAAAGGTACCGGGTTTTTCACTATAATTTGACCCCCCCTTTAACTTTGTTACTAAAGGAGATACAAAAAAATGTTTCGTACAAAAGTTTCACGAAATCAACTGAGGTTTTTTTTATATGAGTCCAGAAACTGAAATATATACAGGGTGGCCAACATATTAATGGCAACTTTATTTTTTCAAATGGAACACCCTGTATATTTTTCCATGTTTGGCTAGCTCTTTTTCCCCTGATTTCGAATATGTAACATATGTTGGTCTATCTCTCTTATTCTGAGAACCACAGAGTTTCAAATTTTAAGAACCACCTGCCAAGATCTGTAATCATTTTACAAGTGGCAGAGCGCGTTTACTGAAAATGCTCATTTTTTTTGATAGGCTATTTCCTCCTGATCTCGAATATAAATGCGTATGTGGATGTATCTCTTCAATTTTCAGAGTTTCAAAGTTTTGAAATGATGACACCGAATAAAAAAATATGTGAAATACCTATGAAATTATTTATATCCAAACAATCTACTTAAAAGTATTATTTTAGAATGAATACTTAACAATTACTTAACCAACGAAAAATGATAAACTATGGTAGTATGGTAAGAATAACATCAACTAAAGAAATTGCTCAAAATGACCACCTTCATTCAATACACATAGTTCATATAGTTGTCTCAAGTTGTTTAGACTATTTTTGATAGCATTATTATGGCTCTGATTCAAGTCAGAAAATAAAGCTTCAAAATTTGTTTCTAATCATTACAATATTATCATTATTCTTTGTGCATTGACGGGATTAGTTCCGAATTATGGGTTTAATATTGGTTAATTTTATGTCATTAATATTATTTTCCGCTTTCATTGATTGTCATTATTGCTGAAGTAAATTTTTTCCTTCAGGAACGGCTATAAAAACGTGTCCAACGGTGTTAAATCGGAACTATTAGGCGGCCATAAAATGGGTGCACCATTACCAAACCAAAGATCAAAATGGCCACTTGAATATTCACGAACTTCAAAAACGCTATGCCAGATGGTTATTGAAATTTGAAACTCTGTGGTGCTCAGAATAAGAAAGATATACCAACATATGTTACATATTCGAAATCAGGGGAAAAGGAGCTAACTAAATATGGAAAAATATACAGGGTGTTCCATTGAAAAATGAAGTTACCATCAATATGTTGGTCACCCTGTATATATTTCAGTTTCTGGACTCATATCAAAAAACTTCAGTTGATTTCGTGAAACTTTTATACGAAAATTTTTTTGTATCTCCTTCAGTAACAAAGTTGAAGGGGGGGTCAAATTATAGTGAAAAACCCGGTACTTGCGTCAAAATCATCATCATCAAAAACATGAATACTCCAAGATAAGCTCTTTGCTGTTCAAACAAAAAAAAACATTTGATTAATTTTTTTTCAGATTTGGAGAAGTCGAAGAGGTAGTGGATACAATCCTCTTCCTCTTGAGCGATAAGGCAAGCTTGATAACAGGAGTCTGTCTACCGATAGACGGGGGCTTCACTGCTACATAGAAAACACTAAGAATAAAAAAGAAATATAATTAAATAATTTCATTCAATAAAAATAACTATTTTATATAATACAATAATATGGAATAAATAATCTCACAAACATCTCTACTCAATTCGAATTTTCACTATCACATCGATTTTTCTGCCCCTCTGATTAAACACTGACAATCAACTGGCTTGACTCCTTTTGATGCTAGGCCATCTTCACTTTGTTTATCCAAGGTAACTGTAATTTTCAGGTACCTTTGCCGAATTTGAACACTCCACCGACTCCCCTTCTGATACTTTTATTTTCTGGAGCCTGAAAGGAAAAATTATTGGATTATCATTACAGTATAATATGAATTCTCACATGTCTTTCACCAAAAAGCATTCTTGCTTTATCTTCTTCTTGTGGGGAAGAACTTTCCTCTGAAGAACCAGTTTTTCTCTTGATTAGCTTCTGTTTAATGGCCTAAAAAGAAATGCACATAAACAAGTCATATCATTTAGAAAGAAAGTTTTGAAAATTTACATTTTTCATTAATTTGTTTTTCTCAAAATATCGAAAGAATTCAATCAAAGAAAAATGTTTTGAATATACCTTTTGGAGAGAAATAATTAATAAATAAATCGAGCTATAAATCATTTCAATCATATTTGAACGAAAGAAGTTATTCGAATTTGATTTAAGAAAGATTTTGAACTCTGAATCGCATCTCACTTACCTGAGAAACAACAGATATACTTTTGCTGTCATTCCGTATAGCCATAAGAAGATCCAACCACTTCCAGGTCATATTATGATACTCCAAAGTCGGTATGACCAGGGAAATATCCCTCAAATCCTCCAAATTTTTCTCCTTCGATCCCTTATAACTCAATCTTATCGGTACTTCGGGAATCTTGATCTAACTAAACAAACAGCTCATTCTTCTCCGCTCTTTCTTTCATGATCTCAACATCGTCTATCGGAACATAAAAGTTTGAATCCCTGTTTTTCTTGTTTCCTTTTATCTTTTTGTGACTTTTATTTTCTAATTCTCCATCGTCTGACATCCTATCTGAGTATTCTGGGTGTCTCTTTCGGGGAAGCAGAACTTCATCTTGGTGTTGTAGAACTTCTTCGTCAGTTCTTGATCAAAATGAAATATTAGTTCTTTACATGGAGATTTTTTCAATTTTATATTCACGATAGTAAAGGGTTTTCCAAATTGATCGTTTTTTAAGAATTTATAAAATATAGATGGCGTATTGAATTGGACTGGTTGTTTGACATTCAAGAAGTGTGATGTATGACATTTGATATTTTATAAAAATGGCTCCTTACACGATACAACAACGCCTTCAAATTGTAGAAATATTCAAAATACAGTCGTAGCGGTCGTTCTCAAGAAAATATTTATTTGCTTCGTGAAAATGTTGCTGAAGAGCCCGAAATGACCATTAGACGACATTAACAAGAAGTTTAACTTAAGGGGTCCACAACGAGCCGTATTTTACACAAGGATTTACCTTTAAAGGCACATAAGGTTCAAATACCACAGGAAATAAAGCCATTAGATCCTGGACGAAAAATTTCCAAAACAGTGATGTCAATTGCTAGTCAACTCTATATCTGGTATGGGTATGTACAGTTATTCCCCGGACACCCTGTATATTGACAACTTTCAATGTCAATCAGATTGCAAATGAAAAAAACACATAATTCTGAAGATTTTATGAGTTTGTCTGAAGAAGGTGTCTGATATAGACACCGAAACGTTACATTATCCTTTTCGTTTATTTCCTTTTTCAGTTTTACTGTTAGGCAACAATTTTTTCAAGACCAATTTGCTCCTGACAAATAAGTGCCAAGATTTTCGCAAGAGCACTTCATCTTAATTAAAATTTTTTTAATTATTTATGTTTCAGAGACTGAGAGTGAAAACCTATAAAGTTGTTAAGAAATTCTGATTTTATGTTCACGTGACACGTCAGTGATTTCTACATTTTTTCCACTTGAGGGTTAGATGCAGGGGGGTGAAACCAATACCTTACTAGAACACAAGGCCATGAAACAGAATGACAGCGGTAGGGGGGTGAAGTGTTTGAGTAGTCAATCATTTGTAGGTGACAGTTGATGTCTGTTCACGTTTTGCCAAAATTGTGAGTGTTTTTCGGAGTTTATTGCTCAAAATTCTATTTGTTTTGGTGTTACAACAGTTCTCAACAGGTAAGGAAAAGGCCTTTTTATATTTTTCGACTAGTTTATTCGTTTTACTTCTAGTTCATAAAAGTTTTGCTTTTCATGTTAGAGGTTAGGGGAAAGTGAGGTAATACGATCCCTAAGGGTCAAATGATCCCCCGCCGTAAATAAGAACAGTTTATACCATCTATCCAAATACACATGAAACATTTTCCCCTGCGCCCCTGCGAGTTACCTATAAAATGTCAATGCGGTGCGAGTGCTTGGCGTGATTTTATTAAAAAATAATCAAAAAGTGTGGCTCTGATCTAAGGTAAGCATGTTTTGGACTTTCGTTTTTTTTACATGTAAGTGTTTACTGAAATGTTGTTTTATTTGCGGGTATTAGTAGCAGTTAGCTTATATTGAAGCAATGTTCGATCATCGCACGCGGTATGTGAAGGTTTTGTTTTGATCGATATTTTGGAATTTGGTATTTGAGGTGAAATGATCCCTTCTGTGTGTCTAAAATGATCCCTGGAATCATTTTACCCCATTAATAGTTTTTGTTTACGATCATGCCGAGAATTTATAAACGTGAAACTAATCGTCAAAAGAGGCCTGAAGAACAATAATGCAAAAGGAATTAGAGATGGTATGGCTTACAAAACCGCGAGAAGAGAATTTGAGGTCCCTGTGATGGTATTAGAAAGAAGAGCCAAAGCTAAAAATGAAATAGCTGTAGGCTCAGCTAAAAAGTTAGGTAGCAAACAAACAGTGTTCAACCTGGAACAAGAACTGGAAATTGTTGACATAGAGTCCAGAATAATATACGGGCTGACCACTCAGGATTTCTTAACCTCACCTCACCAAAAATGGCAGAAAGAAATAATTTACCGCATCAATTTTCCGAAGCTAAAGGAAAAGCTGGACTTGAATGGCTTCGTGGAGTTATACGTAGACATCCAGACATTACCTACAATGCGTGCGCGAGGTTTTAATTAGAATATGGTGGATGAATTTCTCTCGACTTTGAGAAACGCCAAGGAAAAATATTTTTTTTCAACCCATCGAATATTTTTGTTTTGTGTAACTTGCTTACATACTTAAATTGTTATGAACAATACATATTATCGTTTAAATAAACAGCAGAGTTTTTTATTTCATTTTTAATTGATATTTATTAACTTATAGTACAAATTGATCCCTGGGATCATTTTGCCCTTACCCCAGGGATCATTTTATCCACGGGGGTGTATAAAATGATCCTTTGCTAAACTTTAAAAGAAATATTTAATACAAAAAAACTACATATATGAAATGTAAAATAAGTAGGCAGATACAAAGTTAAGTAAATTCACTACCTGCAACAATTGAAATCTTCCGGTTTTGCCTTCAACTTTAGCCACAATTAAAATTTTCCCTTAAGGGGATCATTATACCTCACCTTCCCCTATTTCGATTTTAGTTTCGGTTCGTTTTATGCTAATCTCGCTATTTTTTCCAGCTGAACTGCCATTTCATTGCTCTGTTCCCAAGTGCAAGGGGCAATTATACAGGAGTGCCATAAGTAGCAGTCTTTAGGTTTCCCAAAGACAAGCAACTTAAAAGAACTTGGTTTAACGAAATTGAAAGGGAAGATTTCGTTCCCAATAAGAGCAGTAAGGTATCAATTATTACAAATTCAACTGTTGTGCCTGAAACTAAGAAGTTACTTATTATTTCTTGGTTTACGAACTACATTTCCAAACAGAATTTATAGAAAGATCTACAAGTTACACACATGAAGTTACAGGTCAAAAAGTCGAAATTCCATTGAAGTTTCCTAGTTTGAAAGTGAGTTGAAAAAATGTTATTAATCAGCTGTCCTTCTATTTATCTTTTACCATTCATTTTAGGAGCGATACCAGCGAACTTGCCAGGTTGTCCGTCCTACCTAAGCAGATCAGATGTTCATACCAGAGTATCTCCTCAATCCAAGCAATCTAAAGTGGAATGTCGAGATCTTGAGAAAGCCATTGGCATCAAATCCTGTTCAGAATATGATTCAGCCGTGTCATTTGCAACTTCAGCTGAGGCTTTTACAAAAGTGTTTGTTCGAAAAGGTTGGATGAAAGACAAAGAAGAAAAAACCTGTGTTCTGTTTATTTGGACTAGTCATCAGAAATTCCAGTTGTTAAGATAAAAGTGTATGTTTCTGAAGACTTAGCGTTATTGTACTTTTTAATAATATTAAGGGAAAAAACTGGAATGTGATGATGGGAACTCAATATTGCCAGTTATACTGGGAAAAACACTATTTTCACTATCCATTTCATTTCTTTTTCCTCAATAAATATCGAAAATAACCACGAAATTAGAACTTGTGTTAACAACGATCCTACCTACTCAGAAAAACATAATTTTCGTTTTCTGTTGGAAAATGAAATCTAAATTGATCAATAATTTTGTGGAAATGACATTGCCTAAAAAAAATACGGAATGGACTACCCATGGTGACGTCACTCATTCTGTTTCATGGCCTTGTGTTTTAGTAAGGTAGTGGTGAAACTCGGTCCGTTGAATTGGAAACAGACAGAGAGGTTCTCGCCACCGTACAAATGAAACAGAAGATACTCTTTCGGCCAATCACAGCAGTGGTGCAACTTGTCATTACGTTTGAAAGCACAGAACACAAATTTGAAAGATATGACTTGACAATTGACATACGACAGACAAATTTTACAAGTTTAAAGTTGAAGTTTTTCAGGTGAAATGCGTTAGATCTGGCAAAGTTTGAATTAGGTATTTCAATAGTTTTGAATTTGATTTGAAATTTTTTTCCTTGTAGGTACAGTGCATTTCTTCTCATATAATATGTCGGCAATAATAGCAGCAGCTTCTCAAAGGTACAGAATTAAATATTCCTGCAAATTTCCATCTTGCAATAATTCCTATTTTAGTAATCTCCCCGAAGGCGTCAATAATATTAAATTCTTCAGATTCCCCAAGATTCATCGAGATTAATTTCCTGGCAAAATATCTGTTTCATTCCTCATAACCAGAACTGTTTGAACTTCCGAATATGTAAAGACCACTTTTCTTTGTCCGACTTCAACAATCCAAATGATCCCAAAACCCTTCTTCCGGGAGCAATTCCGAAACCTTGCCAAAACATTGCTAGGGAAGAGCACAATTATGCCTCATTCAATGTTATGTCCTCTTTTGAAGGAAACATCAATCTTCCCGCCAATTTCAGTCAGACTGACATGCATGATTCTGTATCGCATCACATCAGGCCTTGTTTCGAAGAGAACTCAGATTCCAGTTTCACACCTATTCCAAACCTTGAAGTGACCACTGCTATGCCATCATCCCAAGAAGTAACTTATAATGATATCCCTGTATCACATCCATCTGAAGATTCTAGTTCTAAAATGGGTGAAAATTCTAGCCATATATATTCCTTTTTGTCTGAAAACAAATCTGGGTTTTTGCGAAAACTGGGACTTCATAAATCAGATTTGTCTCCTAAGCAGGACTCTATGTACCATATTCATAGAACTGTCTCATCCAAACTTTCGAAATTAAAAACTCTATTGAAAAATGAACGTCTTCAATTTAATTCTCTGAAAAAGTTATATGAAGAGGGCAGATTTCAATTCATTGAAGACAAACTAAATAAAGTGACCATCAACTTCATCAATTCGCAGATGAGAAATGTGGACAAGTCCCCATCAGGTCGTAGATGGCTTGTAGAAGACAAAGCCTTTGCTCTCTCCCTCTTCAAGAGGAGTCCGAAGTTATATAGATATCTTAGATCTTTTTTTCAACTCCCATCACCCAGAACTCTGAAGCACATATTATCATCAATACCTTTTGAATGCGGACTCCTCAAACGGTTCTAGAACATTTGAAAATTCAACTTCATCAAATGGACAAGCTAGACCGATGTTGTGCCTTGATTTTCGACGAGATGTCTCTCAGTAGTGGATATTCTTACGAAAGCCACAAACAGAGGATATCTGGTTTCGAAGATTTGGGTACATTGGGCCGAACAACCAACCCTGCCAATCATGCCCTTGTCTTCATGATACGGGGACTCAGAAAAAGTTACAAGATGCCAGTAGCATATTATTTCACGAAGGACTCCATTAAAACTGATGATTTGAAACAATTAATTGTTCAAGTGATCGGTGAATTACAGATGGTAGGGATAAAGGTCTGTGCTACCGTTTGTGATCAGGGTAGCACAAATAGAGCAGCAATTGCTGCATTAACACGTGAATTCACTGATGAGAAACCTAGTCCATACCATTTTGTGATTAATGGGGAACCAATTGTGACAATTTTGATGTTCCGCATCTTTTGAAAAACACAAGAAATGCACTAATAAATTATAAAATTGAATTTTCCCCAGGGCAAAAAGCTTCTTTAGAACACATGAAAGAAGCCTTAAGAATTGACAATTCTAAGCGAAGGTTTAAATGTTTGCCGAAACTTAAAGAATCACATTTTAACTTCAAAGATTCTTATTTAAAAATGAAAGTGAAAGTGGCTGCACAACAACTGAGCCACACAATGGCAGCTGCCATTGAAACGTTCCATGCATCATTCTCAAATACTGATGGATTGAAATAAACGAATTATATTTGTCCAAAAAAATAAATTATTTTCAATGAAACTTGTTTTCTATTTGTTACCTGTCATCTGAAATGCAAAGAAAATGAAGATGAACCAATACAATCACATTTGCACTGCAAATGTGATTCAATTTGGTTCGAACTTCTGAATTTCTTTTAATAATTGCTCAGCTTTCTTATTTGAATAATACTATTTTCCCGCCAAACAATCGTTTGAATATCCATGGTATAATAACAGATTATAATTTGTATACCGTGCAAGCCACCTTCAAAGATGGCGGCGATATTCATAGATTTTTGTTTCCATCGTTTTGAAGGCAGGTTGCACTTCTTATATATTTGTGTTCTGTGAGTACTATTTTCAAGATTAGCGAGATGGAGGTTTTTGTACGATTTTCTTGAAAATCTATATATTTATTGGACATATTGAAAGTAAATTAGTGGATTGTGGTTGATGTTTTATAAAGTTATAAAATTAAGGTGAAAAATTGGTTCCTTCAGTCTAATCCTTGGCGAAATAGACAATAATTCAACAGGAACAATGGTGCACTATTTGAGCTTGAATACCGTTTTCAATTATTTGGGGGCTGCACCCAATAAAAGATGCATAATAAAAGGTGAACAAGTCCTCAATTGTAAGCACCTAATATTGGTGGGCATTGTAGTTATTGGTCCTTGTCAAAAGGAGAATACCTCTTCGTTATAGTCAATTAGTATAGCCGCTAAAAAGAAATTCACATAATGCGATAAATAACTGCTGCTAATACCATAATGATACTGAAAGTAGTTTGGGAAACCCTCTGTCAATTAACAATTATCTAATTGTTGAAAGGAAGAGATGTAGTGTATGGATTGCTAATACGTATTCAGATCCCGATGTAGTTGAACGAGGTATAGACTCTTAGCCCCATTTCGCACCAAGCCAGTCCAGTCCAGTCGAGTCAAGTCACTACAGGATTGGAACTATTAACTTCGTTTAAAATCGTTTAAAACAAATGGAATGTGAAATCTAGTTTCACACAAGGCCTAGAATGAAACTAGATTTCACATTCCATTTGTTTTAAACGATTTTAAACGAAGTTAATAGTTCCAATCCTGAAGTGACTTGACTCGACTGGACTGGCTTGGTGCGAAATGGGGCTTAAAGTTGAGAGATGACTATAATAATATAATAACTGGATCGGAAAGTGAATACAGGTATTGACAGAATGTAACAGATGTATCATTCGTATATATAGTTTGACTGGGAAAGTAAATACAAGGAGTTAAGTTAAATAGTATTTTATTTCAACCCTATCAAATAAAGTGTATAAAAAGTGTGATTCTACTGGCATAATGGATGAAAAAATTAATAATGGTGTTTTTTGCTCCATAAAAATAATGGCACCTTGCCTTCAAACTAGTGCTTTACTAACTGGGAAACCCCATGATATATGTGGTTTGTCAACAATTTGTTTATCCAGGCCTTTCTTGTATCAACTTATTCCAGTATATCGAAGGCATTGGTGATATGAACTGATGCTGCATTTTTCTTAGGAAAACTTTGAAAATGTATAGTCCTATTCTTGCTTTTTGTCGATAAACAATTGAAAACACAACAGTTACAGTTATGCACTGTTCTTATACGATTAGAAGAACTTTGTTCCATTTGTTCACTCATGATGCACAAAGATGTAACTGAAAATAATGTTTATTATAAAAAATTCTAGATTATTGTTGATTATATTAATGAATTAATGCACAACCCAATAGTTAAAAACTATGAAATTGCATTTCTGAATCGTGAACTGAAAAACTTAGCTCCAAACAGAATCATTCAACCTCTATATATTCATTTGAAAGCACTAATATAAATACCTTTTCAGATATTTTTCTTCACTCAATATTTCTGCTGCAAAATCCAGTTCAATATAACAATAACCACAATATAAATACTCCAAATATTGATAAAAAACACTTCGCAAGTTGAGACAACCAAACTAAACAGTAAAACAGTACCTTAGACTAAGGAATCTTCCTATGTCTATGAACAGTACTGACAAAGTAGGTTCGGAAATTAGCCACCAGAGGGCGTCTAGATTTTTGGATTCGCTAGAGCTAGGTTACATAAGGTTAGGTTAGGTTAGCTAAGATAGGAACAGCGCCAAGTATTTTTGAGAGTGAGAATCACCCAAAAACACTCATTTTCCACTAAAAAAAAATTTCACACTTGAATTATGAACAACTATTTTAAACTAGATATTTACCGTAAATTCTTAAGAATACAAAGGAAAAAAAATGAAACTGACAAACGTCTAAAATATTCAAGATCACAAGTGATAGTTTTGCGTGTCTACCATTATTTTGGGTTAATCGATGAAAATTAATTACAGAAACTTTGAAGCAAGAAAACCCATCATTCAACAGTAGCCTTAGACATTGGAAATTGGAATAGAACCAAAGAAGTACTAAGTAAAATAGGCAAAGTCGACTTATTAGTAAACAACGCGGCTCTAGCATGCCTTCAACCTGTAACAAAAATTCCAGAGGAACACTTCGATCAGTAAGACCTTTAAAAAACAACACTTTTCCCACTGAGAAATTGATTCAACTTTCAGATTATTCAACGTGAATGTTAAAGCACTTATGAACGTATCACAATGTGTTGCCAAACAGCTGATCGAAAGAAAGGTGCCTGGTTCTATAGTAAATATATCATCACAGGCATCGATAGCGGGACTCAAATATCATGCTGTATATGCAGCTACTAAAGGTGCTGTCGATGCATACACCAGAGTTGCTGCTTTGGAATTGGGACCTCATGGAATAAGGGTTAATTGTGTCAATCCAACTGTCATTATGACTGGCATGGGACGCGTTGGATGGTCTGATCCAAAAATTGCAGATCCGATGAGAGAGAAAATTCCCTTGAAAAGGTAGTATTCGATTTCTAGTCCAGTCCAGACCAGGTTTTTGATAAAATAAAACTATAGTATGAATGTGTTAGGAATTTAGATAATTAATATGGTTTGAATAAAATAGCACACTTCGTTTTTTTAAAAATAAATCTATTGGCTATCGATTTCGGCTTTCAAGCCATCATCAGGCCAGCTGAAAAATATACAAATGTAAAAATAGCAATTGTAAAAATTTTTTTGAATCACAGATAAAACGACTAGAACTCACCGTCAGTAAAAATATACAATATTTTGGTCATAAATTAAAAATAAATTACACACAATAATATACAGGTATATATATATATAAATAGAGGAGTAGATTTTCTTTCAATTAATTAACATGGGCTGTCCATTTAGTGGACTAATGGCTGACATTTACGTCAGTTATGTAAAACGACGAATCATGCAACTACCTTTAAGAAAACACATAAAACTATGGAAAAGGTATATAGATGACGTATTTTGTATATGGGATGCAGAGCTGAGCCGAAGTCTTGTGCTTAGTGCTCGTAAAAGCACTCGAAGCACTCTTGTGCTCGTAAGCACAGTGCTCGCGAGCACTAAGGGGAACCAGTGCTTAGTGCTTGGTGCTTCGCTAATTTTTTGAAAGGGCTTAGTGCTTAGTAATTCGAAAAAGTGCTCCTAAGCACCGCAGTGCTCCCGAGCACTTTTAGAAATTACCAAGCACTAAGTCCTTTATGGACTTGTCGGAACATGAAATGACGAACTTTCGTCTGATTGGAATAGACAAAAAAATTTTTTTTCGGTCAATCTCTAAGTTGTTATATTTTTCTTTCATTATAACTCTGGTGTTAAAAAAACGATCTCGCTATATGTTATGGACTGAAACAAGTCTTTATATTCCCATTATTATGACACGGAGAACAAATTGTTATGTGAAATGGCGAATTTTTTTTTGGGAAGTTCTATGGAGCAATTCAAAAGTTTTTGATATACGATGCAAGTTTCTATAATCATGCTTTAAAGTTTTTTATTGGTGATTATTTAAGTTACAGTCTGTTCTAGCTTCGCCACGAGAAAAATGTCCATTTTTTTTGTTCCCAAGACGTCATTTTCTTTCTATAACTTTTCGAATTTTATTTTCTGTTTCGCGACTAAATGCTTTCCTTCCACTTTTTTTATATGCCGATATAGTAACTTTATGTTTGTCTATGAACGACAATGTCGGACTTGCTGAGAAGAAACTATTGTCAATTTCAATTAGACCCAGTTCAAAACACTCGAAAGAAAAAATCAAGACATTAAAATCCAAACTTCAAACTAAGAGACGTTGGGATGAAAAGTACAAAGGTTCAATTTGAAAAGTGCTTTGTGCTCGGTGCTCGTGTAAACGAATACTTTCCAAAAGTGCTTAGTAATCGCGAGCATTCCTCAAAAATTAAGGGCTTAGTGCTCGAGATTCCGGAGCACTTTTCGAAAGGGCTTAGTGCTTTGTGCTCGAAGCACTTTCCTTCAGTGCTCGGCACAGCTCTGATGGGATGGATCTGAAGAAGAACTTTCAACTTTCTTCGATATGATAAATACAAAATTCAAAATTAAATTCACTCTAGAGAAATCCATCAACAACTCAATAAATTTCCTAGATTTGAAAATTGAACTCAAAAACAATAACTTCTTCTTTGACATCTATAGAAAACCAACTCAGACAGACACCATCATCCCATTTAACTCCTATCACTCTGCCCCAATAAAGAGAACTGCTTTTAGATTTTTGTTCAATCGTCTTTTGAATGTACCGTTGTCCAGAGAAAACTATGAAAAGGAAATTAATACTATATATCAGATCAGGGAGAACAATCAATATTCAAAAGTATAGAGTAGTTTCGGATATTATGACCTACTCGGCCAATATGGCCTGGCTTAGTTTCAACGAAACCAAACAACACAAGCGATGTAGGTACCCTCTACAACGTCGCTCCCCTTCTCTTGACCGGCTCAGTCGATCCTCAAGTTGCTGCGATTGAACGTGTGTCCTGTGCGTGCGACGATCGTAAATTACCTTATTTGATTTAATTCTTTGGTAAGTTTCACTCATCCTTGTTCTTTAAATATTATATGTTTTTAAATTGCTAGTGCGCAGTTTTGTAGTGAAACTTTCAATGAATAATGTGGCGATATTTTTAAAGCTCTTTATTCACTAATTTTAACGTTAAAATTATACTTGTCATAAACATGTCTACGGCCATTATGGCACACTACGTAGCTGGCCAATATGGCCTGCTGTGCCATATTGGCCACATCCAACATAATTTTTTCTACATGTCATCCTTTTCTTTTTCAATAGGTGATGGCTCCACGAAAACCAATTACACAAAAAAAACGTCAAACTTGATCAAGGAGTCAATGAAAAAGGCAATCGAAGATGTACGCAATAAAAAAATGGGATCACTAAAGGCTTCTAAACTGTACAATGTACCCCGAACAACCTTAAGACGTTTGTCAGCTACAGTAAATCTACCAGCTGATCCGGAGCTATCGTTTCGCCGCCAAACAGGAACTTCGTTTGCTACAACAATTATTATTATTACACGAATTATTCCTAAGAGTCTCAAGTCCAACCTTAAGGAGCTAAATTTAGATGAAAACCTTTACAAAGTGATGCAAAAAGCAGTACTCCTCGGAACTGCTAGAACGGTAAGGAAGTTTGTAGGTCACGATGGACACCAGGAACAACCATGGAGGGAAACATTGCAAGACCGACTACCAGGACATCTACCAAGAAATCCAGGACCAAGCGACGAAGGACGAACAACCCAGGGCCCAGGAGAAGAAGAACACCGAACACCTCAGAGCTCAATCCCCCTGATACTTGCTATCCGGGATGAGTGAATGTTCCCCTCAGTAGGGAGTGTGATAGCCGATCGCTAGGGGGTGTGAGAAATCAAATCCTTTCTACGCTAATAGGCTCAAGTCGATAATAATAATGTTTATTCATATAAATTTCACACAAATAAACATAGTGAAATCCCATTTCAAATGTGATAGTCCACTACTAAACCAAGGCATTTTACGGAGGATGCTTTCGGTATAAACAATTCCTCATTGATGTATAGGTGTTTGGTTTAAGTTGAGTTTAAGGTGAGCTTATTCAGTTTTAAACCAATTGTTCAAAATCCCTCTGCTGATCTCCAATAGTTCTACCAGCATAAGATGGAATGAACTATCAACTTTAAAATTGTTTTCGACAAAATCATCCGGAGTTTTTGAATTTTCAGCATACTTTTTACCTGATCCACCATCATATTTGATGAACGCTTGTGCGATTTCATGATCACTATCAATACTTTTCACTTTCCCCACCTGCAATATTAATGTGAAGTATTTTCATTTCAGTCATATTTTCATTGCATATTATGTATTTTACATAGCTCCATAACGCATTTTATCCAGAATTTTCTTTAAGGCAATTTCACAAGTAGGTAAATTTAGCTTGCTTTACATCATTTCTACGTTTTATGTATTCATTATTCAGCTCTATACTTAGTGTGTGGTTTTTTTTAGATCTATAATACAATTCATTTTTAAAATTGATCAATTTGCATATCACCGGAGTAATCCAGTTCTTTCTTATTCTTCTTACTGTGACCGCAGTGGTTTTCTGCTCAATATTTTCCGTCAACATAGCAACAAAGACATCTGCAATTTAATTCTTGACATCCGAATTCAGGATTCATTTCTCAATTACGGCTCACAATTGGAGCCGTCAATACTAGGAGCATATACGCCATCATCATACATTCACATTTCGAAAATAAAACTGGAAAATAGTGCAGAAGATATTGTGAAATTTATTAAAGATAAAATACCAAATATAAATGCTGAATGCACTGAATTGAATGTGAAATCAGGAAATTATAAAAGCTTCAAAGTGAGGATTCCAGTGGAACATAGTTCCAGACTGTTGCAGAGTGAGTTCTGGCCCAAACAAATCGTTGTGAAAAAATTTGTTGAATTCCAAGGTAATTTTCACAGACGAAGGAACCAGATGATGGATGGGTGACTGACCCGGGGAGAGCAAGGAAAAACCATGACACTAGGGATGGTCCTCCAAACAAGAGAGCTATAAAGAGAGGATCTATTAGAATATTGAACATGAATATTCAATCTTTGACCAAAAAAATGGACACCCTGGGCTACGAGCTAGACAAGGGAAACTTCGATATCGCGAGTATAAAAATTAAGACAGGCAAAAAACAAGTTGATAGCAATCTAACAGCGACAATGATGAACGAATACTTCACTAGCATTGGAAGAGGAAACCGTACAAACTTGGAACAGGACCTTTATCCTAGATTTCTAAAACAAAAGAACATAAAACACTGTGAGTCTATGTTTCTGAGTCCGACGTCTCCTCATGAAATAAAAGAAGTGGTTTCAAGGATGAAAGGTTCTAACAGTCGGGATATATATGGATTCAGTGTGCCCCTGTTGAAAGCAGCAGTGGACCACCTGGCGGAGCCACTCAGCTACGTCATAAATGAGTGTTTCAAGGGGGGTTATTTCCCAGAGGAGCTCAAAATAGCGAGAGTCCAGCCAATCTACAAAAAAGGAAACGCCAATAACTGTTCAAACTACAGGCCAATCTCTATCCTGCCAGCTTTATCGAAGGTGTTCGAAGCACTAATTAAAAACAGACTAGTGACATACATCGAAGGAAGAAAACTCCTAAACAAGGGACAGCATGGTTTCAGACAAGGCAAATCGACGACAACAGCTCTAGTCGATATTATGGAAGTGGTGTTTGAGGCTTTTGACGATTTCGAGGATGCCTCCCTGACATGTCTAGACCTTAGCAAGGCATTTGATAGTGTGGACCACCAGATACTGCTGCAAAAGCTAGAATACTATGGTATAAGAGGGCCAGTACTGGAACTTATGTCATCTTACTTGCAGAACAGGCATCAAGTTGTGGAATGGAAAAACAGCTTCTCCCCCAAGCTCAGATTGAGAAATGGAGTACCTCAGGGTTCCATATTGGGTCCTATATTATTCATTCTATATGTGGATGATCTATTTGACAACATTGAGGCGGACTGCACTGAAATCTTTGCAGATGATACTAGTTTCCTGAATAAAATTGGGAAAGATGGCCGCACCAAAGATGAGAGAAGTATGGAAGGTGCCAGAGAGTGGTTTGATGCGAATGCACTCTCCCTAAATACCGATAAAACCCAGCAGATACTGCTAACTACCAAAATCTCAGAGAAAAACACCCTGACTCTACTGGACTTTACCTTGGATACGGCTGTTTCATGGTCTGCGCACGTTGAGCAATTGTGCAGGAGACTGTCAACCCAAATATTCTCAGTAAGAAGGATAGCTCAATTGCTAGGTGAACAATATGCGCTTCTCACTTACCACGCGCACTTTGGCAGCTTGATGAACTATGGGATTTTATTGTGGGGCTTATCTGCAGATGCACATAAGGTTTTTAAGAAGCAGAAACAGGCGCTCCGTGTGATAGCAGGGCTACCACAGACCACCTCCTGCAGGAGCCTCTTCAGGAAATACCGAATCCCCACCTTGTATGGAAACTATGTATACAGTTGTCTGGTTTACTTTCATGAGAGGCGACACCAGTTTGCTACACGAGCCACCGTTCATGAACACTTCACAAGGAAAAAAGATGACTACGAGATACCAAAACATCGCCTGAAGAAAACACAGTCCTCACCACTGTTTATGGCAACCAAGCTATATAATGCTCTCCCTGGTCACCTAAAACACTTGGAGGGCATAAGATTCAGGAAAAGGGTGAAGGCTTTCCTGATTAACGATCCACTCTATAGCCTGGAGGAGTACTTCACGTTGTGTAGGAGTGTTTGCACAGGATAGTTGTCACGTTTAATACTTATAATTGTCATTTACTTATAATTGTTTTTATACTTGTTAATTGTTTTTATACTTGTAATTGTTTTTATACATTGGGCTAACTATGTTATTGACAAACCATGTAAGCTTTTGATGGTAAAATATATTTCTATTTCTAATTGTTCTTTATGCATACTATATAGATAATGTATCTTTATATTTTTTGAGCGTTCGTTTTACTTAATCGAGTGCTTTATCGTTTTGCTCAAATGTCTGCAATTTTTCAATTTTGATTCCCTGATGACGAATGCGTGGTCAAATTCAATTCTGTCCGTGGGGCCGTCCGTCCTGCCGGCCGTGAGCACGATATCTTTCGGAGGAATATTTCTAGAGACTTGAGATTTTCCGGGTGAGTTCGTTATTTCCCAACTGCTACGGTTTAGTTCGTTAACCTGCTAAATCATGCAGGCTGTTCTATAAAATATGGCTATTCAAAATTGTTGTTCCCCAATATCTCAGACAAAATGAAACTAATCGAAATAAAATTTTGCGGCCACATGCAAGATGCTCATCGTAAGCGTCATGTAAAATTTTGTGGCCATAGTGTTAACAGAACCATATAATATTGAAAAGAATAATCTTGATATCCGATTCGATTGAAATTCATTTTTTTAATGAAAGCACTCATATATTTAGCATGAAAAAATTTTGTGGTGATATTATTATTGCTCCACCAATGAACGAGTGCTCACAAGCACCCGATCAGGGCTTCTCCTAAAATTTTATTACCAGTTTTGTATTCAATATTTCAAGATATGCCTCAATGGCATATCCTCCTTTCCACCATCAGACATCATACCACAAACTATCCTACACTGTATAGAATATACTTTATACAATCAAAGCTGCTTGTTGAGATAAGGATCGAAATTGATTTTATTCGTTCATTCAATGAATATTACAGGTACTTATCAAAATAAGGTAGTAATTTCAAATCTGAATAACCTTATCAGCTCTACTTTCAAGAAGATGAATAAATCCTTTTTCACTCTTTTATTCCGTTTTGAAGTCGACTCACAAATTTTATAATTGTTGTAACACTGTACAGGGTCTTTCACGAGGAACCTCACCCATATTTATAGGGGAAACTACTGAAGGTATTTTCATGAAATTCAGCACTTATAAGTATTTCACGATGCTGATGAAATCTAAAATATTTTCAAGGCATGAGCACCTCCGTTTTTCCGGAAATGACGTCAACTTCCGTTTTTCAAATTAGAACACCATTTTTTTATTGCAGAAATAGATTCCTTAAAAAATTTCAAGTTGTTTTGATGTAACATTTTTCAGTTTTGGTTGGAAAATTCTCTCTGAGCGGGAAAATTCGAAAAAAAAAAATCGAAAATAGAGCTCCGCTGAAACAAGAATAACTTCGAGGTTTTTGGATGGAAAATGTTCATTTTTGGGATTTTTCAAGATGTAAGATTGATGTATCCACTTTAAAAATCGAAATCGCCATTCATGATACAGGGGGTGAAAAAATCGCTTTCAAAGTTAGGGATGACAAAATCGTGAAAAATCAGTTTTTTAAAATTAGAACCTCATTTTTTTATGGCAGATATTGAATCTACGTTAAAAAATAATGTGAGTGTATGCACCACACCCTTGCCCTAAATTGGATATTTTCTGAGTTATTCACAAAAAACTGTTTTTCGTCTTGAATTTTCAGCTATTTCTTTTCCCTTCACGCCAAAAAGATGAAATTTTCAGGAACTGTTACTTAAACCATGTTTTAGATTTTACTACCCTAATATGCAAGAGAAAAAAGTTACATCCTAAATGGATGGCGAATTTTGATTCGAATTTGTATCGGAAACCTCTTTATTTCAACTAATCGGCCATCGGTTTTCTCTCCAGTGATAAATAAATAATTCCTTATCCACTTTCACTATTAAGAAAATTATGAAAGAAAACTCTCATTGAAATTTGTTTGAATTATGTTATTACTTTATTTACTTTGGTATCGCTTAAAGTTACAGCTTTTTCTGTATCACAAATTGAGATGAGGAAGAGTACAAAATGGTGCAATTAATCTTTAAATTGAATAAATTTGTTCACATTGCTTAGTTGTGCATGCCTTACGCTTAGCTTGATAAACTTTTTGGACGCAGTTATAGGGGGCATTAACATCTGCACATGTCTTGATTGGTGCTGTGCTCTTGCAACATTCCCGAATGGAAGTTTTATCGTCTTCAGTTAGTGTAATTCTCCTTCCAACTTGTTCCATATATTTTTCAACATCTAATACACCTTCACTGTTCACGGTTCCATCTGTTCCATGCAATTTGCATTTAAACATGCACAACATCTTTTCGGAAGGTTTGGTAGGGTCAGCACGTAGGGCATTCCAATCTTCTTCATTCACATTGTGCTTGATTTCGCATTCTGTCTTTTCTTTCGCCTGAAAGAAGCGTGAAAATTAAAAGAAATCGGATATATTCTTCAGAAGGATTTTGAGAATTTTTTGGACATATTTAAATGATATGAGTTATGAATTTCTCTAATATTGCACGATTTCTGATGAATGCCGAATAAGTAACCTTCTTTTCTCTTCAAGAGGGTGATAAAAAACCTGCCAATCATAGAAGAATAAATTTGTTGTCTACCCCGCTGAAGCTGATAATAAAAATCATAACTAACATGGAAGATCCTGTACTGATGCTACGTTTGTTATCGGGCAAGTAACATCATCTGAACGTAGCCTTACTGTGTTTAATGGACCTTTTTATGACTTCCGTTTACAAGATACAGTACATATTTTACACGATAGGCAAATTCCGAACAACATCATTAGGTCGATAGAGAACATGTGCAAGAACAATAAGGTCCCAGCAAAGATTAACAATGCTCTCACTGAACCAATGAAAGTGGAAAGATGCATACGACAAGGAGACTCCATTCTTCTTCTTTATGTGCCGTCTTCTTTAAGAAGGTTGCCTATCATCATGGCGATTTTTATCTTTGAAGTTGCGGATCTGGGGGTCAATTCTTGAATTAGGTCGTGTTCGCGAATCGACAAATGTCGACTAACTTGGTAGGGAAGTTGGTCGACAATTGTCGAATCGCGAACAACTCAACAGAGCTGCTGTTGTACCACTGCCTTAAGGCCACCTTACACGGTCAATATTATTGAAGCAATACCGTTATTGATCAATATATTGAACGTATAAGGAGTGCATAATGCACACGGTGTCAATAATATTGACGGCGCCTCAATATATTGGCGGAATTGCAATAAATATCAAATCGATTTGATTCTTCTCAATATTATTGCCATCAATATTATTGTTTCAATGCACTGCTCAAAACACAAGCAGATGAATTTTGCACCACGAGCCGTCAGGCGAGTGGTGTAATTCATCATCGGGCGTAAACGATTTCTTTGAAATAAACCAAACGAAAAAATCGATGGGATTAAGGTCAGGTGAGTGTGGGGGCCACTTGATAGGTCCGCTTCGTCCGATCCATCTGTTAGGGTATCGTTCATTTAAATGATTACGGACTTGCGTTGCGTAGTGACACGGGGCGCTGTCGTTTTGGAATACAATAGTTCGACGAAGCTGAAGACTCACATCTTCTAGGAGCAAAGGAAGTTCATGCTCGAGGAAATTTTTGTATGTTTCTCCATCAAGTCTGGACGGCAATTCAAATGGACCAATTAGTTCGCCATTGAGGACACCAGACCACATGTTAACGCTAAAACGATGTTGGAATCTTGATGCTCTCACTTCATGAGGATTTTCAATCGTCCACGTGTGGTAGTTGTGAATATTAAAGACTCCACATCGCTATAATTGTGACTCATCTGTCCACAAAATTTTATTAAAATAGCCAGGATCTTCTCTTTCTTTTTGTATCATGGTTCGGCAAAATTCAACGCGCAATTGGTGGTCTGCGGGCAGTAAAGCTTGGACTCGTTGAATGTGAAATGCATGATATCCTTCTTCGTGCAGTATCTCTTGTATAGATGTTCTTGGGATGTCCAGAGCATAAGCCAATCTTCTCGTACTGGTTGATGAATTACGCTGAACATCTTCGAGCACCCTTTCCCTGCGATCCGGATCAACTGTAGAGAGTTCTTCACGACCACCACGTTGACCAGGAATGCGGCCTGCCATTAAGGTTTGGTGAGTGTTGATAAAAACACGATGGTCTGGATAATGTTCAGGTTGCGGCCCACCACGACGTTGAAGATGTTCACGATATAGTCGCGCTGCTTCAAGGCCGCTCCCTCGTGCAAGTCCGTAAAAATAATGCATTTCAGCATACTGACTTAACGTGTAAGTCATCTTCTAACACTTCAAAGAAAACAAAGTCCAAATCAAAATGCGAAACAGTCACTAAACGAGCAAAAACTTCAAAGGCGTGTAGCAGTACAAATGCCAGTTCCAAAAGTAACGACTATACCAGACTACAAGTAACAGATGTTACGCAGTATACTTGATAAACATCTGTTCCCACTACCGAATACGAGTATTTTTGTAGTGGGAATCTTAAAATGGCAAAAAATAAATTTTGAGTAATCGTCTAGTTCTTTGATTTTTCCCACCTCGCTGACTTTGAAGGCTAATTCTAGCAAAAGTAGACTGTTGAGTACCATTTTTTATTAATGATTCTGAAAGCTGAGTGTTGAGCGCAGTTTTTAAGCCTACTAAGAAACCATGAAGTAACCTGTTTACATTTTTAATTCAAATTTGAAAATTTAGATCATGATCCAAAATACGTAACTTTCTCACTTGAGACCAACATTTCCATAATTTTTATCAAAGTTACGATGCTGGTTATTTTATGTATAAAAGTACAATTCATGGCGATCTATTTACAACAAAAAAATATCAGAAAAGTCTTTTACTTTTCTTTAAAAAAATTTTCGAAGATGTTCAAGTTGAAAATTCTCAGATTTCATAAAAAAAATCATAACTCGGAAACCGTGAAAAATCGGATAACATACATGGGGGTGATTCGAATACCCCATGACATGAGGAACCTGTTTTTTTTTTATTGACGTCAATCGTCCGGCCACCCTGTATATTTCTATGGATTTCCCTCACAATGGTGTAATACTTGCTATCATTTACAAACAAAAATCGATATAAATTTCTTCTTTTTCGTTATATTGGAGCAGGCTTTGAGTGCTCATTGGCCACAAAAAACCACACTTCAGCCAAACTTCTCCTCTCTTTACAAATTCTCCGCACACAAAACAAATATCTCTATTGACGTCCTTGTCCGAATCATCGTTTTCCCTCTCTATTTCTTCATTTCTTCTTCATAATTAATAGCAGGTGCTGATCTTCTTCACTTGGTTCAGCAATTGCAATGTTTTCATCAAAATCATTCCTTTTAGCGTTTTAGTCGATTTTGTAAATTATTCTTTTTAGATTCTTCCAATTCCCATGCTTCTTTTGAAGGCATTGAAGTAAAACTCACAGAATGTTATTTAGAATAATTTCTTCTTGATTTTGCCGAATTACTATTAAAACATGATAGGTTTGTTTATCCGTAAACAATCCCAGGTTTCGAATTCAAGGAAAACTTGGCTCACGTCATTTCATATACTAAGGAACGAAATATGCTTTTTTACTCTTACTTTGAAACCACCTATGGCGTGTTCCAGTTATTCCACCATACGATTTCCTATTTTATCATCAAGACAATGTTTTTCAACAATATCGTTTTTCATTGCTGAAAGTACAAGGCTTTCAGTGAAACATTTTATTTCACAATTTCGCCATGTCTGTTAGATTACTTTCACAAATTTTACTATGTGAAAAACATAAAAGACTTGATAAAGTGTTTCCCCCGTACGGCCGTACACGGATAACAGCTTCTATTCGTCTGGTGAGGCGTTCAATAAGGTTTTGAAGGTAGTATTTGGCTTGACCTCATTGAAGGCATGCCAAGACGAATTTAAACTGTTGAAATAAAATGTTTTACTAATAACTCCGCATCTTGAACAAAAATTGAGCTATTATAATAAATGACGATTCAAATTGTCAAGAAAAGATGTGAACACGCCACAGGGGGTTTTAAAGTTAAAGTAAAAATATTTCGTTTCACTCTGAATTCAAAACTGGTAATTGACTACGGATAAACATACCTTCAATAAAAAAAAACATTCAAATCGGACTCATAATAACACAATGATGCATCAACTAACTTCATCGATTGTATGAGTGTATATTAAATGTTAACGTTATAGGATTAATTATTGTTTAAATCCTAACATATAACATTTCTTGAGATCAATAAAAATGAATGCTGGAAACCGATAGATAATTGATTTAAATAATTAAAAAATTTGGGAGTTAATGAAACTGTTCGATTGAAATCGAAATATATAAATAGGAATATTACTCATTCTTAGCCAGAAAGATGAAAGATTTAAATCTGAATACAATATCGTAAAAAACATTATGACAATCTTCTGACAAAAAACAAAGTGGAACAATATGAAAAATTAATCATCAATTCAGATAATAAAAGCAAAACCATGTAAATTCTTTGCAGAATAAAAAAGGTGAGAATCGTTTACCGCACAAGAAGAACATAAAGAAGATGACAGATGAATGATTATTTTATAGATGTAGCTACAAATCTAACTCAACACTGTAACCATACAAGGAAAACCATAGCACTACCCTCATCATTAGAAAACTTCTTAATTGAAACAATATCTACAGAACAACTAAAAGAAATAGTCAAACAACTAAAAAACAAAAGCTCAAGTGGAATAGATGGAATATCCAATCGATTTATTAAACATACTATTGATGAAATAATAGAACCACTCACTCATATTATCAATAATTCTTTAAAATACGGAATATTCCCAACGAAACTGAAGATAGCAGTAGTAATACCAATATACAAAACTGGAGATCAGAATGAATATGGAAACTATAGACCAATAAGCATATTACCATCCTTTTCAAAACTATTTGAGTTGGCATATTGTAGACAAATGGTGAAGTTCTTCATGATGAATAATTTATTCAGCACAAACCAACATGGCTGTTTAAAAGGAAGATCAGTCCAGACAGCAATATATCAGTTCCTAAAGAGGATTGTCGGGGCATTTGAGGATGGAGATTTGGCATGTGGTTTGTTTCTTCACCTCTCGAAGGCATATGATTGCCTACATCCCCAGATTCTGTTTGATAAACTGGAGTCCTATGGAGTTCGAGGTATTGCACTTGATTGGATTAGGTCATATTTTAAAGACCGAGCTCAATTTGTGAAAATAGACAGAGAGGGAGTTGTAACAAACTCTGATCAACTGAAGCTGAAGTTGGGGGTACCACAGGGGAGTATAGCTGGGCCACTGTTTTTCCTTGTGTACATTAATGACTACGGAATAAAAGTAGAATGGGACCTAAATAAGGTAATGGAAGTGCACTTCGTTGATGACACCAATCAGCTTGCGATACAATCTCTTTGGCCTGATCTCAGGCAACTGGTAAATAAAATTATGAGGTACACCAGGGAATGGATGGACGATAATAACCTGATTTTAAATAGTTCTAGAACGCAAATAACCCTATTTAACCCCACAAACTCTGGTATAGAAGCCCCAGGAAAAATGTTGATTGGAAATGAAGAGTCAAAACTTTCACCATACTCTAAATTGTTAGGAGTCTATATTGATGAGGAACTATAAATTGGAAACATCATATAATGGAGCTTGAGAAAAAACTGGGATCATCAATTTATGCCTTCAGAATAACATCAAGATATCTAAGGGGAAGTGTATTGAAAACAGTATACCACGCAACAATAGAATCCAGACTTCGATTTGGCTTATGCTTTTATGGTTCAGGGAATATTTCATCTTTATTCATCCTACAAAAGAGGGCAGTAAGAATACTATATAATAAAAAGTTCAATGAAACATGTAGAGGAGTCTTCCGGCAAAACAAAATTCTAACGATATACGCCGTTTATATACAAGAATGTCTGTTGTTTTTGCATAAGAACAAGGAACTTTTCAGTAAATATAAGTTCACTAAGACCAGGTATGAGACAAGAACACAGGAATATGGGTACCCAAAATGTAGGTTAGCAACATCACAGAAACAACTGGAATATATAATTCAACAACTTGCCGTCTGAACTACAGAAAATAGAGAACCATAAACTGTTTATAAAGGAACTGTACAAAATGTTGGTTGATAGGGAACCATACACATTGAAAGATTTTGGTGTAGAAAACTGAGATCTTCACTGACTGACACTGTTTCATTTCCTTCTTTGTTTTGTAACATAAATGATTTGAAATAAAGATTATTATTATTATTATTATATCGATAAAAAGGTTACATTGTTGTTAAAAATAAAGTAATTTCAATTAAACAAATTCCATAAGAGTTATAAGACGCTGAATTGTCACATATTCAAAGAAACTAGCATTATAAAACTGAGGGCAATTTCAATAACTTTTTCTCGGTTTAGGTGCATGCATATTGACTAAAAGTCAATATGAACTCAACTGAATACTTACAACAGCGATAACCACTAAACAAAAAAATAAGAGTGCTTTCAACATTGTTGTATTCCGTAGTAGACACCTAAACTGAACTGTCAAATGTTTTAGAGAAATTTCCTTTTATTTGAATCCATATCAGCTTGAATCCTGACCCGTCGTTTGATAAAATTTGTTTATTATCCATTATTGATGCTTAATTTCTTAGAAACTGATGAAGAAAAACAAGTAATTAATTGATTGATATTTCTCTTTCCACTGAAATGTTAAATGCATACAGGTGTCCCAAAACTCGACGTCAACCCGGAACCGGGTGAAAGGGCAAGTAATGCTGGTTGTCAAAAAAATATAAAAAAAATCTAAGTTGCATGATTTTAAAATAATGGGCATTTAAAAAAACACGCAACATTCCACACCCTGTGACAGTCTTTTCGCTCCTGTTGCCACAAATATCAACTTTTTCCAACTCTTTTTTTTGCTGTGTAACCTTGAATAATGCTTGTCTAAACTGTAATCAAAATTTGGATACCAGCTGCTCTAGGTTTCATAAAAATAGGGCTTGCTTCTCAGAAAAAAAATTCAAAATAAACAATTGCCTAGTTTCAACTGACTGTATTGAAAAAAAAATGTGCTACGCAAGTTTGGCATGTTTTGTCAAAAGTTGGCGCATTTAGTAAGGATTCCAAAATGGTATAATACTTGTTAAATTGTAGCTGCCGTAGTTCAAATTTATTTTCGATTGCCTTTGAATACACTTTTTCTTAAACTGCTTCCCACTAAAAAAGTCCAATGGATTCAAGTCCGGTGAACGGGCTGGCCACGAGATTGGACCAGAACGTCCGATCCATCTTCCGGGAAAAAATGTTACCAGAAAAAAAAATTTCCAGAGAAAGGACCCCGCACATTTACCATGGGAATTGGCTCCCGGTGGATTTGGCTGAAAATTTGATATGATGTTCTACTAATCCTTCTGATCAAATGTCTCTACAGTCTTGAAGCTGAAAAATGCATACTTCTAGGAGTTTTTATCGATTTTTTCTATCCATTATGGCTTACGTATTACCGTTCACACAGAAATGTTTGGAAATATTTCGTGATTATTGAAGGCAGATTCTGTCAATTCGAAATATTTCCAAACATTTCTGTGTGAACGGTAATACGTAAGCCATAATGGATAGAAAAAATCGATAAAAACTCCTAGAAGTATGCATTTTTCAGCTTCAAGACTGTAGAGACATTTGATCAGAAGGATTAGTAGAACATCATATCAAATTTTCAGCCAAATCCACCGGGAGCCAATTCCCATGGTAAATGTGCGGGGTCCTTTCTCTGGAAATTTTTTTTTCTGGTAACATTTTTTCCCGGAAGATGGATCGGACGTTCTGGTCCAATCTCGTGGCCAGCCCGTTCACCGGACTTGAATCCATTGGACTTTTTTAGTGGGAAGCAGTTTAAGAAAAAGTGTATTCAAAGGCAATCGAAAATAAATTTGAACTACGGCAGCTACAATTTAACAAGTATTATACCATTTTGGAATCCTTACTAAATGCGCCAACTTTTGACAAAACATGCCAAACTTGCGTAGCACATTTTTTTTTCAATACAGTCAGTTGAAACTAGGCAATTGTTTATTTTGAATTTTTTTTCTGAGAAGCAAGCCCTATTTTTATGAAACCTAGAGCAGCTGGTATCCAAATTTTGATTACAGTTTAGACAAGCATTATTCAAGGTTACACAGCAAAAAAAAGAGTTGGAAAAAGTTGATATTTGTGGCAACAGGAGCGAAAAGACTGTCACAGGGTGTGGAATGTTGCGTGTTTTTTTAAATGCCCATTATTTTAAAATCATGCAACTTAGATTTTTTTTATATTTTTTTGACAACCAGCATTACTTGCCCTTTCACCCGGTTCCGGGTTGACGTCGAGTTTTGGGACACCTGTATGCATTTAACATTTCAGTGGAAAGAGAAATATCAATCAATTAATTACTTGTTTTTCTTCATCAGTTTCTAAGAAATTAAGCATCAATAATGGATAATAAACAAATTTTATCGCAAGTCGAACGACGGGTCAGGATTCAAGCTGATATGTATTCAAATAAAAGGAAATTTCTCTAAAACATTTGACAGTTCAGTTTAGGTGTCTACTACGGAATACAACAATGTTGAAAGCACTCTTATTTTTTTGTTTAGTGGTTATCGCTGTTGTAAGTATTCAGTTGAGTTCATATTGACTTTTAGTCAATATGCATGCACCTAGACCGAGAAAAAGTTATCGAAATTGCCCTCAGTTTTATAATGCTAGTTTCTTTGAATATGTGACAATTCAGCGTCTTATAACTCTTATGGAATTTGTTTAATTGAAATTACTTTATTTTTAACAACAATGTAACCTTTTTATCGATATAATAATAATAATAATAATCTTTATTTCAAATCACTTTATGTTACAAAACAAAGAAGGAAATGAAACAGTGTCAGTCAGTGAAGATCTCAGTTTTCTACACCAAAATCTTTCAATGTGTATGGTTCCCTATCAACCAACATTTTGTACAGTTCCTTTTTAAACAGTTTATGGTTCTCTATTTTCTGTATTTCAGACGGCAAGTTGTTGAAAAGTTTTATGCATTCCAGTTGTTTCTGTGATGTTGCTAACCTACATTTTGGGTACCCATATTCCTGTGTTCTTGTCTCATACCTGGTCTTAGTGAACTTATATTTACTGAAAAGTTCCTTGTTCTTATGGAAAAAACAACAGACATTCTTGTATATAAATGGCGTATATCGTTAGAATTTTGTTTTGCCGGAAGACTCCTCTACATGTTTCATTGAACTTTTTATTATATAGTATTCTTACTGCCCTCTTTTGTAGGATGAATAAAGATGAAATGTTCCCTGAACCATAAAAGCATAAGCCAAATCGAAGTCTGGATTCTATTGTTGCGTGGTATACTGTTTTCAATACACTTCCCCTTAGATATCTTGATGTTATTCTGAAGGCATAAATTGATGATCCAGTTTTTTCTCAAGCTCCATTATATGATGTTTCCAATTTAGTTCCTCATCAATATAGACTCCTAAGAATTTAGAGTATGGTGAAAGTTTTGACTCTTCATTTCCAATCAACATTTTTCCTGGGGCTTCTATACCAGAGTTTGTGGGGTTGAATAGGGTTATTTGCGTTTTAGAACTATTCAAAATCAGGTTATTATCGTCCATTCATTCCCTGGTGTACATCATAATTTTATTTACCAGTTGCCTGAGATCAGGCCAAAGAGATTGTATCGCAAGCTGATTGGTGTCATCAACGAAGTGCACTTCCATTACCTTATTTAGGTCCCATTCTACTTTTATTCCGTAGTCATTAATGTACACAAGGAAAAACAGTGGCCCAGCTATACTCCCCTGTGGTATCCCCAACTTCAGCTTCAGTTGATCAGAGTTTGTTACAACTCCCTCTCTGTCTATTTTCACAAACTGAGCTCGGTCTTTAAAATATGACCTAATCCAATCAAGTGCAATACCTGGAACTCCATAGGACTCCAGTTTATCAAACAGAATCTGGGGATGTAGGCAATCATATGCCTTCGAGAGGTCAAGAAACAAACCACATGCCAAATCTCCATCCTCAAATGCCCGACAATCCTCTTTAGGAACGGATATATTGCTGTTTGGACTGATCTTCCTTTTAAACAGCCATGTTGGTTTGTGCTGAATAAATTATTTATCATGAAGAACTCCACAATTTGTCTACAATATGCCAACTCAAAATAGTTTTGAAAAGGATGGTAATATACTTATTGGTCTATAGTTTCCATATTCATTCTGATCTCCAGTTTTGTATATTGGTATTACTACTGCTATCTTCAGTTTCGTTGGGAATATTCCGTATTTTAAAGAATTATTGATAATATGAGTGAGTGGTTCTATTATTTCATCAATAGTATGTTTAATAAATCGATTGGATATTCCATCTATTCCACTTGAGCTTTTGTTTTTTAGTTGTTTGACTATTTCTTTTAGTTGTTCTGTAGATATTGTTTCAATTAAGAAGTTTTCTAATGATGAGGGTAGTGCTATGGTTTTCCTTGTATGGTTACAGTGTTGAGTTAGATTTGTAGCTACATCTATAAAATAATCATTCATCTGTCATCTTCTTTATGTTCTTCTTGTGCGGTAAACGATTCTCACCACCGGGAGCCAATTCTCATACAAAATGTGTAAGTTTATTAATACGGGGTCTCTATAAATGATTATAACAACGCAGTTGGCGTTGGACTATTATAAATATTTATACAGTGCAACTTTAATATAACGAACCTCAATATAACGACTTCCTCGATTTAACGAATTTTTCATAATCCCCTTGAATAGTCCATAAGAGTCAATGTAAAACATACCTCTACATTACGAAAACTTTTTACGAACAACCTCTTTATAACGAATTTTCAACTACCAAAAAGAGTGTGAATGCCTCTACTTAACGAATTTCGTCAACTCAAAACCTCTATATAACGTTTTCACCAATAACCAGTTATGTGATTCAGCCGCGACAGGTTTCGACGCGTATTACGTAAAATACGAAGTTAGTTGATCGAAAGTAATCAGTGTTGCTCCTCACTTTTTTGCAATGGCTCAGAAACGTAAAAGACGTTCCTTATCTGTCGCAGAAAAGCGAAGCATCATTAATTATGTTGACAAAAATCCTCCTACAAAAAAATTAGACATAGCTAATAAGTTCGGGATTCCCGCAAGTTCATTGGCTACAATTTTAAAATCTAAAGATAAGTTTTCCGACGAAATTGGTTTGCCTTCAGGAGATTGAAACCAAGGGAAACAAACTACAATTTATGAATTTTTTCCAATCAAGATGAATGAAATTAGATTTAGGCTTTTATACCAATTTGTTGATTTTTCACCTCTTTTTATTTTGTTCTGCGAATTTTTGAAAAGAAAAAAAACCTACCTACTCACTCTATTGTTTTGAAAAAGAAAATATAAAATAAATGAGTAATTTGATAAAAATGAGTTTTCATTTATGAGCAAAATTAGTTCGTTATAACAAGATGAGTACGTAATGTCGAGGTGAATAAAACCTCGGTATAACAAATTTTGGACCAACCTCACCTCAATATAACAAACCTCAGTTTTACAAATTACTTGATATAACGAATATTTACTGGTTCCCTTCCGATTTGTTATATCGAGGTTGCACTGTATTCTGGTGTAAACTTTAATTTAAACAAACGATACTGTGAGTTTAGGCTGGTCATTCTGAAAGAAATTGAATAATGTGACTGGAATTATAAATATGTAGACCTTGCATGAGAAACGACAAGATAAAAATTTCCAAAGCACCCTACGATGTTACAATCATTTATAAAGACCCTGTAGAATGACCTTGAACACGAAGTGTGTTGAAGTATTCGTCTTAAAAGTTACATTAAGATCAATAATAGATAGATCAATAATTTTTGGAATTAAATTAAAACAATGTTACTTTGATTACTAGCTAAATTTTATTTTTTTAAAATTTCAGAATGTAGTTTTATATTCCCCTATTACTGCTTTTGATATGAGAGTTGTCCCGAAAGTATTTTTTCCTTTTTTTCCCAGAAAGGAAAACTGCTCTGCCAATGAGTCTTCAATTATAGGTGCAATGCAACGTTTTATCAGTTCGTATGTGCTATTTCCACCAAGATTGGCAAAAAACTGAACCTGTAATTTGAAAAATATAACTATTAATAACTCAAGTCACTTGATATGAAAGCCTAACCCTTCATGTGGTTTTTGTACAGACTACAGAGGCTGTCTAGAATTTGTATCATGGACAATAACTTATTTTGGTGTCAAATTGAATAATCTTCTTGAAGTTTAAAAAAGGAATAATTGATGCGAATGCAGAGCTAAATTATTGTAGCCACGAATATTTAGTATGTAGTAGGCAATTAAAGAGATACAAATATTTACCAATGATTTATAATTTTCTGGCACTGAAAGGTAATTCTCGAACTCCTTCAACTTTTCCATTGTTGAAATAGGAAATTCCATTTGCGATTTTTCCAAAATGCTCAAATGGTTTGGTTCCACTTCTCTATTTGTGTGGTTGCAGGTACCCACTTTTGAATTAATTTCTATCAATAAAGATTGTATATTATACAATAATTTTTGATTGCAGCAACAATTCATTAATGTTTTATCTGCAATATATTTAATTTAATCATATTACTTTGAAAACTGGCACAGAAAACTCACCCACATTATCTTTTGTCATTTGCACAGGTGTTGTTGGCTGCACCTGTATTGTTGAAATCTCGGTGAAGCTAAAGGTTTGCGAGTCTGTAACATCTGTAAGAAAAAAAATTAAAACAGTTTTTGATACTAATTTCAACCAAGTAATAAAATTACCTTCGTGATTATTATTATTTTCTTCTGGGTCTATTGTATCCAAATCAATATCTATCCACCTTGGCGGATGTGGCAAGTTTTTTCTTTGTTTCTCATTTGTTTTCATCAGTGGCAGTTCGTCTTCTGATTCGGAAGAAGAAAATATTTTTTTTTCGAATCCTTTTTTCTGATATTTCATCTCCTTCATCAGTATTCAAATCACTTGTGTGTTCAGCTTTGGAAGCCTTCATTCTTGCGACTCCATAGTTATCTACAGAAATTTATAATATGCTGATAAATAATTATAATAGCGAATGACTCAAGATTACTTGACCGTAAGTAGCATTCCTAAATGTTCTCACTTTATGCGAGGGCCAGCAAGAATTGAACTCGCATTTTTTTATCAAAATATTTAATTTTTCCCGTGTGACAGCAGGCCAGAGACATTCGTCTCCAGTAATCCATCTGGTGGGCACAGCTTCCACTGTTTCATCGCTGATGAAGCAAACAACTGTCCAGGTTTTACTGGGAGAAGACATTATTTTCGTTCCGATTCTATTGCATACCTAAGCTGAAAACATCAAAAAAGCGTCAAAACAAAAAATTTTAAGAAATAAATCAAAAGGTTTGGTAGGGGGTGAAGAAATAGATTGTTCTGAATGATAGTATTTGTTTTGAAGAGTTTCGTGCTCCTGAGCTGTTCCAGTGCTTATGCGCAACCAGTAGTTCGAGCTTTTGAGTTACTCAGGAGCACGAAACTCTTCAAAACGAATAGGCTAAAAGTGTATTCAGTTAGCCAGAGAACCTAAGTATTCAATTTAATTACAACATATAATCCTGAGCGTATGCCTGTGTCTGATCATTAATTTTAGAGTCTTCAGCCTTTTTCAAGCGTTTATATCGTTGCTGGAACTTATTTAAAAGCTTTCTTCTTTTGTCTTGGGACTCCATCATAAAAAAATTAATAAAATACTGTCTACTTACTCCAATATAAAATCACTTTGCATTCACTTATTTGCACTGTAAATCTTATACTTCTTCGAAGAATGTCTAACATCGATATTCACATTATGTTATCTATTATTTGTCATTCTCGAAGATTTTTAAATGAAATTGTTAATTAATTGAAAGAAAATATACTCCTCTATTTATGTATATATACCTGTATATTACTGTGTGTAATTTATTTTAATTTATGACCAAAATATTGTATATTTTTACTGACGGTGAGTTCTAGTCTTTTTTTCTGCGATCCAAAAAATTTTTACAATTGCTTTTTTTACATTTGTATATTTTTCAGCTGGCCTGATGATGACTTGAAAGCCGAAATCGATAGCCAATAGATTTATTTTTAAAAAAACGAAGTGTGCTATTTTATTCAAACCATATTGACATCAACACACTTATGGAAGAGTTCACAACCAAAATTAGATAATTAACATTCTCCGAATTGAATTTCAAACTCTTGAATGCTCTGAAGGACATCAGCCACTATGTCATTGTGATTTATCTGTTCGTAATAAATATTTTGAGCGGTAATGCAGAAGAAAGAAAAAATAAATTATGTATTAATGAAACGAAATATCTGAAAAAGTCGACTTTGAAAGGAAATTAAGGTATTTCTGGAACTGTATGATGCTTCAAAAAGATCTTTACTTCTTCTAGAAGACTTTCTACCCAATAAAACAAAATTAAGGAACTTGTTGCTCTCAACAGTAAGACATGATTGATTTGAAAATCAGCTTCCAAATAAAATAGAGATCATGAATAAGATTGAAAATTCACAACGGTAGAAAATATAACAAATCTCACCTCAACCTTTTCAACTGCTCTTAACCCTCCGTTAGTCGCGCACGGTCTGTGAGACCGGCTGAACACTTTTTATCCTAATTTTCAGAAATTCAGGGGGCATGGCATCTCCGGCTCCGTCTATCTTTCCGTAAGGATGCGACAGAGAGTCCTTGCGAATCTCATCGTGAAACGTGCTAGTACGAAAAAAATATATCGTGACACGGTGTGGGAGACCGGCGCGACTACTCTCGTACCCTATTTTTTTATATCTTGATAGTTTGATTGTGCGGTGAGTTTCAGGTGTGTTTGTTCTGTATAACTTGGAACGAGGTAAATTCATTGTTTTTTAGCCATGTGGTCTTACGAAAAAGAGCAAGCTCGACTGCAGAAATTACTAAAGGTTTTAGATGAGGAAGAGGATCAAATAGCAAATGACGAATATTCAGATATTGATCAGTCTGAAGAAAAATTTAAATATTTAGAACAACTTGCGAGTGATGACTCAGAGCAGAATATTCTGATGATGATGAGGAAGAAAATCAAAGTAATACACTGTCGTTTTTTTGGCAAAGATAAAGTGACGCGTTGGAAAAATTTCCCCCCACAACAAAAAACTGCCTAGAAAATGGCCTTCATTAAGCTAAAATATGTTTATAGAATCATTTTTATTCGACGAAAGGTGTAAACTTTTTGTTATTTCTAGTCTTCAAATCCTCAGAGTTTGATTTTTTCTCTTTATGACTGAATAAAGTAAGGTGTATGAAGAAAATTGATTTTTTTGGCATTTCCCCAATATATTTGCATCAATTCGAAATATGTACCAATTTTGCATTTTCTTGTCACTCAGTTATGTTTTGAAAGACATCCATTTGAATTTTTAGGCAAAAACTCTTTCCGCTTAGCATTCAGAGCTCAATGAGTATGCACGGTCTGTGAGACCGGCACGACTACCTATGTTAAAAATTTTGACGCGACTATTCGAGGGTTAAACCATTTAATGTACCAAATTAACAGTTGTCCATCTTCAATTCTCATTTATTACGGTCAAACTGTAGGACAGCACAAAACAAACAATTCCTAAGGTTCTTTATGAGCTCCTTATTTGCTTGATTTCTGAAAAAAGTTTGTCTTCCATTTCATCCTCTTCGTGTTTCAGCAAAGGTACTTGCGTCGACATCATCATCATCAAAAACATGAATACTCCAAGATAAGCACTTTGCTGTTAAACAAAAAAAACATTTGATTAATTTTTTCAGATTTGGAGAAGTCGAAGAAGTAGTGGATACAATCCTCTTCCTCTTGAGCGATAAGGCAAGCAAGCTTGATAACAGGAGTCTGTCTACCGATAGACGGGGGCTTCACTGCTATATAATAATAATAATCTTTATTCTCATAATCAAATATGTGCACACACATGAGAAGAGAACATGTCAAGAGAGAGATTACAATAAAGTATTGTGAAAATTTCTTGTATATTATATGGTTCTAGATTCAACAGAAACTCAAAAGCTTTTTTTTAAATTTTTTAAAATCATTAATTGAGCGTATATTCAAGGGAAGAAAATTGAAAATTTTCATACACATAAATTCGACACTCTTCTTGCTAAGAGTGAGCCTGAACAGTGGGTATAAAAAAGGAGGGTGTGTCTGGTACAGCTTCTAGAGACATATTGACTGAAATAGTCACTGTTTTTTTTATAAAAAGAAGACAGCGATATATGTAAAGTGCAGTCACAGTCAGCAATCCACTCTCCCTGAATTTTCCCCGACAAGTCTCCCTGTATTTCATCCTTAACATCCTTCGGAGAGTTAGTTCTGAACCACAAAGATTCTATCCAAGCTAGGGCTAGACCCCCAGAAGATAATTCCATAGGACATAACTGACTGAAAGTTGGCATAGAACTTCCAGACTCACATGCATTCTCAGAGAAAACAATGAGAATGAAGCCGACGCCAGTCTTTTTGTAAGATGTTCGCTGTGCTCACACCACTTCAGATTCCTGTCCAAATGGATACCAAGGAACTTTGTTGTTGCCGATATATGCGCATCAGTGGTGCCCAAGAATATTGTTTCAGGGAGAGACTGTCTAGTTCGATCTGTGCAAAAACAGACATATTCAGTTTTGTTGATATTAAGGGTCAGTCCATTCTCCTGCACCAGGAAGTTTCTTGGAAATCGCATCAGCTGAGGTCGTCGTTTTTAGCTGCGAGATGTTTGGAGCTCCTATGAGCAGGTTTGTGGTCATTCGCCTACATAATCGGAGCCTGACTTTCTGAATTGAACACTCCAGGAAGATCATTCAAAAATTATGAATAGGAGTGGTCCCAAGATGCTTCCCTGTGGAACTCCCCGGGTGATAAGCTCCTCTTCAGAGGCATATGTGGTGCCATCAACCATAATTTCAACCCTCTGCTTCCGATTTGACAGGTAGCTTTTTATGAGGTCCAATTGTCTACCTCTTATGCCATACCGCTCCAACTTCCAGAGCAATAATCTGTGGTCCACACAATCAAAAGCTATAGAAAACACTAAGAATAAGTGCCGTTTCACATGGAGCGTATGATCAGCGCTGACTGTCAGCATAGGAATTCAGCGCTGATGATCCGTTTCGATTGTGTTGTCTTCACATGCGGCGGATCCTCCGTTGTCAGTTGTCACCTAACCTAACCTAATCTGCCGGCAATCGGCCACACAGAAAGCAATATAAGCTGGTACGCAACTGATCGTCAGTGAATCATGTGAAATCCCTCATAACAATAATGGCTCGTGCGTTAACCGACAAAAAAGAAATATAATTAAATAATTTCATTCAATAAAAATAACTATTTCATACAATAATATGGAATAAATAATCTCACAAACATCTCTACTCAATTCGAATTTTCACTATCACATCGATCTTTCTGCACCTCTGATTAAACACGGACAATCAACTGGCTTGACTCCTTTTGATGCTAGACTTCTTCACTTGTTTATCCAAGGTAACTGTAATTTTCAGGTACCTTTGCCGAATTTGAACACTCCACCGACTCCCTTCTGATACTTTTATTTTCTGGAGCCTGAAAGGAAAAATATTGCATTATCATTAGTCATTACAGTAAATATGAATTCTCACATGTCTTTCACCAAAAAGCATTTCTTGCTTTATCTTTTTCTTGTGGGGAAGAACTTTCCCTGAAGAACCAGTTTTTCTCTTGATTAGCTTCTGTTTAATGGCCTAAAAAAACATGAAACATAAACAAGTCATATCATTTAGAAAGAAAGTTTTGAAAATTACATTTTTCATTAATTTGTTTTCTCAAAATATCGAAAGAATTTAATCAAAGAAAAATTTTTTCAATATACGTTTTCGGTAGAATTAATTAATAAATAAAACGAGCTGTAAATCATTTCAATCATATTTGAACGAAGCAAGTTATTCGAATTTGATTTAAGAAAGATTTTGAACTCTGAATCGCATCTCACTTAGGTACCTGAGAAACAACTGATATACTTTTGCTGTCATTCCGTATTTCCGTATAGCCATAAGAAGATCCAACCACGTCCAGGTCATATTATTATGATACTCCAAAGTCGGTATGAGCAGGGAAATATCCCTCAAATCCTCCAAATTTTTCTCCTTCGATCCCTTATGATATTTCTTGAAAATTTCAATCTGGTACACGAAGTTCTTCATAGAAAAACTGTCCGAATAGTGATAAAGTTGTGGTTTTCACCCCCTCATCCCCATGCTAAGAAATTATGACTTATATCAAATGAAAGGTATTCAATCAGCAGATATTTCCTGAAAATTTCATTCTGGTACACGAAGTCCTTCATAGAAAAACTGCCCGACCGAATAGTGATAAAGGGGTGGTTTTCACCCCCTAATCCCCAACACAACACAAAGATCCTAATGACGGAACCTGATAAGATAATTATAAAAGGAAAATTGAGGAAGCCACATGTATTTTGTTAGATGAAGTAGATAATTTGGCCAATTGTCTTGTTGGAATAAATCGTATTTGGATTGATTTATTGAAAAAAGGAATGATATCAGGAAATTTCAAAATTAAATAAATCAACATCTCTATACAGAGTGTCCGCGTAATAACTGTACATACCAGAGATAGGGTTGGACTAGCTGATTACGATTTACTATAAAAAATTAATTTCTGGATTTCCCTAGAAAGCTACAGGGTGATTTTCGAACTTCATGGAAATACTTACATCATCATAAATCCAAACGATTAACGGATATTATTGAAACTTGAGAGGTTATTGGCACATGCTGAGGTCGAGTCAGAAATATATCAATTATTTCATCATTCCAGGACCGGACTTAATCTTCATTTAAAGTGTTCAGGTAAAAAACACTTTGTATTTCGAATCACAAATAATTGATTCGCTTTTAGGAAGAAGCTGAATTATGCTACAATTATGATATCGCTTAAACAAACAATTATTTTTTTATGAATTTTGGAATTTCTGTTAAGTTCGAAAAATTGATTTACTTACCTGAACAGGACTTAGCCATCTTGTAAAGGTCGAAAAAAAATTATAAATTTTCCAAAAAAGTCACTGAAGGTGAGGAAGACTATAATAATTTGTTGATATATGGGTGGCCACCCCAGACGCGGATCTCATTGCGATGGGGTAATGAAGGATATCGAATAATAAATAAAATAATTGGTAATTGGTATAGGGTATACATAAGCATATTTCAAAATAACTTGTATGTATACCGGGTGTTCATTGGAAAAGTGTCACTTTGGTCGATATCTTTTTTGGCGAACACCCGGTATACATACGAATTATTTTGAAATATGCTTATGTATACCCTATACAAATCACCAATTTTTTTCGAAAAATACGTTCATTCACTCCATCGCAATGAGATCCGCGTCTGGGGTGGCCACCCAGTATATCAACAAATTATTATTATCTTCCTCACCTTCAGTGACTTTTTTAAGAAAATTTATAATTTTGTTTCGACCTTTACAAGATGACTCAGTCCTGTTCAGGTAAGTAAATTCAATTTTTCGAACTTTATAGAAATTCAAAAATTCATAAAAAAATAATCGTTGATGTGACAACTTTAAGCGATATCATAAATTGAAGCATAATTATTAATTAAGCATCTTTCTAAAAAGCGAATCAATTATTTGTAATTCGAAATACAAAGTGTTTTTTTTTACCCTGAACACTTTAAATGAAGATTAATGAGTCCATCCCTGGAATGATGAAATAATTGATATCTTTTTGACTCGACCTCAGCATGTGCCAATAACCTCCCAAGTTTCAATAATATCCGTTAATCAGTTTGGATTTTATGATGATGTAAGTATTTCCATGAATTTCGAAAATCACCCTGTAGCTTTCTAGGGAAATCCAGAAATTAATTTTTTATAGTCAATTCGTGATCAGCTAGTCAACTCTATCTCTGGTATGGGTATGTACAATTATTCCCCGGACACCCTGTATATTGACAACTTTCAATGTCAATCAGATTGCAAATGAAAAAAACACATAATTCTGAAGATTTTATGAGTTTGTCTGAAGAAGGTGTCTGATATAGAACCGAAACGTTACATTATCATTTTCGTTTATTTCCTTTTCAGTTTTAGGTACTGTTAGGCAACAATTTTTTCAAGACCAATTGCTCCTGACAAATAAGTGCCAAGATTTTCGCAGGAGCACTTTATCTTAATTAAATTTTTTTTAATTATTTATGTTTCAGAGACTGAGAGTGTGAAAACCTATAAAGTTGTTAAGAAATTCTGATTTTATGTTCACGACAGTGATTTCTACATTTTTTCCACTTATAGGCAAAACTCGAAGACGATAGTTGAGAAATAAGGTAGACAGCAATAAAAACTGTTAATTCCTAAAGTTTCAATAATTCCAATAACGTTTATCGTAGGTGTAGCGCATGCGAACAAGTCCATCTTCAAATAATTCATACCAGAATGTCTCGTATTTGTAAATTTATTTTTGAACGAATGTTATGCATCGTAACCTCGTTTCAGTGACCGAATAATTCAGTGACAGAAATGTTTGTGAAGGCCCTAGAATGGAATATCATTATTTATTTTTTATGTGAGTAATTTTAATAACATTTGGGCCTTAGAAAAAAAACCTTTATTAAAAAAAATAATACAAAAATGTGGTTTTTGAAGGAAATAGTGTAAATTTTTGTGAACTATCGGTTATCTGGATATTAAATTCCAACTTAAGTTTGTCTTGAGATTGAAAATATTCCTAAAATCCGCGGCAAGGCTCAAAAACTTAGAGAAAAGCCCTGAACAGGAGCTTTTGAGCGCTCGTTCATTAGTGGGGCAATAAGACTATTACCTCAAAATTTCATATGGAACTTGAGATTTATACTTTCTATATAAATGCAGAATCTCAGCACAATCGGAATTATATTCTGGGAATTATTCAGAAAATGAAATATGTAGAGAGTAGGTATAGATAAAAAAATTAAATTCTATGGTTCTGATGATGAAATCCTCCTGAAATTTTGCATGAACATTCATTATAGTAGTTTTCATTCTCAAAATAAATTTCACTCGAATCGGATATGCTATTATGGTAATACATATGTATAAAGATTTTTCTTTTCAATATTCCAATTGAATTTTCAATTGTTCTGTTTAAACTATAGCCACGAAATTTTGCATGAGGCTTGTTATCAGCATCTTGCATACAGACGTTACATTTCATTCCGATTGGTTTCGAATTTCTGATATATTTAGGAAAAAATTGATTGGTTTCGTTTTGTCTGAGATATTGAGGAACAAAATTTTAAATGGCCATATTTTATGGAACACTCTGTACAATTTGGCTGATTATCAAACTTAACAGAGCCATTTGGTACCCGAACTCATCCTGAAAATTTCAAGTTTTTAGGACAATCCTTCGAAAGTTATTGGTTAATGGACGGCCGGACGGCCCACGGACAGACAATTGAATTTGACACGAATTCGTCATCAGGGACCTCATCGTTTGAGACCATTTTCGGTTCAAAATTCGAAAATTAGAGACATTTGGGCCAAAACGATTAGCACTCGCTTAAGTAGATAGAGCGCTTAAAAACAGACAGAAAAACGGAGCAGAAAAGAGCGAAGAATAAAGAAGTATTAGAAAATCTAATTATTTGGCGCAAAATTCAGCTGTTGGAATATTATTCGCTGCCTATGTCAATAACATTTGCAGTTGAATTAATTGAACAAAATAGCCAAGTGGTAATATGTAGGTATATTTTCAAAAAGCTAAATTTTGCTGAAATCAGTACGAAATTTGAAATTCAGCTATCAATTCAATTATACAATTTTGGAAATTCATAATGAGAATTTTTATAACTGAATATACAAGTATTCTGATTACAAGATCCCATGAAAGCATGTTTCATAACGAACAAAACGAGTATTTCTTTTATAGATATGTAAAGTGGCATTTTTGAGGCAGAAAAAGTGCGGTAAAAGAGTTCTTCATACAAGATGATGATGAAAAAAATTACAAATTTGACTTTTTACTGACTTTTATTTCAAATTATCAGTTGTTTCCAGAGAAGCAATCACAATGTTCAAGATGCTCAAGTTTGTTGAAATCAGTACATCTGCGATCAATTCAATTATTGTGAAATTGCAAT